>OW121761.1:7515000-8115000 GCA_933228765.1 Miltochrista miniata | reverse complement strand
CTATCAACTATTTAAATTTATCAAGTCCCCTATGACGCATAATGGCCATCAGCTTGACTAAACCATGTTACCGGCAAGTGGAACCAAAGCGTCCCTTTCGAGTACGGAAAACCCATATCAGGACCTATTGTAGGACAGGTTTTAAACACAGTGACCTTTCACAGAACTCTGAGCTTGCGGGAATACGCAGGGCCAAAATAAGACCCTTATAATGAGACTCCCCGGTATCTCTGGCAGTCTGTCCGTCTGTCTTTCTGTCTCCAGCTGTAGCTCAGGAAACGTGATAGCAAGAGTTGAAATTTGTACAGATGATACGTACTCCAAAAATATACCAAGGAACAATAATGTATAGGCATCATAAAAGGGAGAAGAATGATGGGGATTTTCCTTCACGTAAAAAAAAGGGAGAAGAAAAACAGTTCTACACTTTTGAAACTCGTACAACATGTGACAGGAGGCATGTACCCCATCCGAAAGGGGATGAATGTTATAACTTAACTAAAAGGAATCAAAATTAATTCAATTTAGAGAAGGTTGAACATGCCCACGGTCAAAGATAATGATTGTGGGGCATTACTTTCACACAAACCACCATCGAATTAGATTGTGCTATGGGATCTAGAAGGCTCGACATGCTTATGTACGAGTATGTTTATAAAATACAAACGATATCATAGAAATCATCCCAACTCCGAAACAAACATTATGGATTGCAGAAATATTTGGTAGAGCTCAATACATAATTATACCAGTCACATATTGTATATGATCCGCGCCCAACGAATAGAATCCGGAACGTTGACAAAGAAAATGGAAAATGGCTGATTTCTAGTAGGATCACAGCATTAGCAAAAAGGTTCTAAAATCTGTGATTTTCGGTTTTCATTGACAAGGTTTTGTATTCTACTCGTTGCGCGTGGATTATACCTACATACACTAAAACTGGTATACCTTTACAGTCGCAGATGAATCTGTCGAATTCAACTAGAATTGAATTTTACCTAATAAATTAACCCAGTTCCAATTCCTGAAACAAGATGGCGGAAGAACTAATCCGGCTAACGATGCACCAAACAGATACGTATCAACTACTAATTGAGTTCTTGTTCGAATTTCAAATAACTTAGCGGAACAGCCAACCCACAGTCGGTGGCAAATTATACAGTGAAAAAACGCAAAGCTGATTTTATCACGGAAATCCAATTTTCTCCCTTGCACGCCAAAGACGCTGGAAAAAAGGCGGCAAGAATGACTCCACCATTTTAGCCGGTACCCACCATGTTTAAACTCGGAACACGAATAAGGAGGCGCCCGATTGGTTTAATTTGAATTTCGAACGGCGCCGGGACTACTACCGTCCTAATTAATTCTGAAGATCCACAGATACTATAATTCAGTTAGCTTGTAACTTTACTTAAATAGTCCCAGTTTGCGCCGCTATTAATCTTTTGACCACCTAGCTAGCTGAGTTAATAAACGATTTTTTACCGTTGCTAGTTTACAAGGCAATAAATTAAGCAATTAAGTATTAAAATTTGGAAAGGCCCTATTATGGGAGGAACGAACGTCTATTTTATCAGCCCAATATTTTTGTAAGGCCCCTTATAAAATATTGATTGATATTGTTACTAATAATAGTAACTAAACGCTTTATGAATGTTTGTGAATAGTGAGGCAATTCTTTTATAAAAACCAATACATATTTAATTTCCTAAGACAATTATAATGCGCTGGACATCCAATGTCCCGTATATTTTCTCTGTTAAATGCCCGTAGTATTTTTCCATCCAAAATTATTGGGAGAGATTGACGTCCAGTAGAACTGTGATGGGTTAATTAGAAGTTGGTTATTCAGTTCGTGCCAATTAAACCGACATAGTAGGTACACTTAGATACCTATACGTGGTGTCAATAAACAAGAAAGCCGTGAGATCGTTCTCACCGGAATCCCCCTCTCTAACACGTTTATTGTGAAAGTTCAATCCGATTTACGTTGTCATTTTTGTTTTATTTCAAACTTTCAACGTGACCTATCCACGTGCCCTAGTGACGTAGTTTAATGCGACAGAGTCACAGACTACAGACAAAGTCTTGCCATAAGCCCCTCTGCACTCTATTTTATAGAGAGGGGCTAAAAGGCATAGGTACCTACACATCCACGCACAATGAGAAAAACAGAATAGGAAAATTTAGTTTAGAATCAAGTCATTCTTTTTTAAACTCCGAGTAGTCAGCTAATGGAATCAGGCGTTACATGGCTGAAAATTAAATTGCATCATCTATGGCAAAGTTATTTTGGGCGTTAGAGATTGTTTTTGTCATTTCCAATTTCCCCATTTGTTTCCAAAATCTTCTTAGATTTGGAGCTTGCACTTTCGCTTGACAATTAGAAGCAGTTATTGTGATTTGATTTTTTTGCATTATTGGAAGCAAATGTCATTGGACCCTCTACCTTCTTTACAGAGGCTTACGTCATATCCAAGTCCGTCAGCCAGCAGATGCACAATGTGCAGACGAGGTTGGTTTAGACCTCGGAAATTGGTGTGGCCCCAGTACAACCCAATTCCTGCATCCATTGACCTCATTAATTGGCTAAAGCCATACTGCAGGAGTCTCTTAGTGCTAAGAGCCAAGGTTTCGCGAGGCCATTCAGGCACCTAGCTAAGCACGTCGCACGCTGTGCTAGTACGTAATGCATCAGTTCGCTAGGACCAAGTCACTAAGCTAGTCGCTTGGCTCTTAGCACCCAGCTAGGCACTTTACCAAGGGTTAGATACTTACTTCTTTTCCCGTTTGCCAGCTCCCGTGTCTCGGAAACCTTTCGCGAACGGATTGTTGTCTATTTTCAATTGAGTTATCTGTGGAGAGGTACCATTATTAGTGATTATCTATACTAATATTATAAAGAAGTAAAGTTTGTGTGTTTGTTAAATTGTAAGGGGTAATCTCGGGATCTACTGAACCGATTTTAAAAATTCTTTCACCAATAGAAAGCTACGTTATTGTGGAGTGTCATAGGCTATACAGCATCACGCTATAACGAATAGGAGCGGAGCAGTAATAGTAAATGTTTCAAAAACGGGGGAAAAGTTATTCCTTTTGAGAGCTTCGTTGCGTGTGCTGCGTAAATATTTATAGTTAAGTATTGAATATTAACGAGGAGACGCTACGGGAGTAAACGCAACGCGACGGGAATAAATGCGACGGGAACAGGTAATACTCTTTCTTATGTGGCGCAAACGAAGTTGCGCGGGTCAGCTAGTTAGTGAATATTTTGGAATTGAACTAAGTCATATTTTCGAAAGTGATTATGATTTAAGTGCTACAGCACTTAAATCATAATCACCTTCGAAAGAAACTTATAAGTAAGTAGGTGATTATGAATTAGGTGTACACACCTAATTCATAATCACCTACTTACTTATATGACCTTTCGGGGTTGCCAGTAGGGGTTGCTAGTTTCGGAGATAACGACGGCCCTTTCCCCTCCTTTAGGGATGGCATTTTGAAACATTCACTCTTAGTTGCTTAGCAAATTTCAAGTAGGTATCTAGGTATAAGGTTTTCGGTTGAGTGTTGGTAGATGAGTGAGTAGCATGGTATATGATGGTGACATGGTGACCCTGATTGGCAGCGACGCGATTACAGTCAGTTTGACATAAATATCAGCCATCTGGAGCAGCAGCCTCCTAAGTCCTGTTATACGGGTATAATTTAGCGCCCCAACCAGGGTGACTTTACTTATTGACATCCATGTAAATAGCAAATGCAATCCAAATTGAATTGTGACCTTTTTTATATTTAGCTGACTAAAATGAAGCCGTTTGACTGATGGAAAGTCATGGCCACATCTAGCGAGTTGGAGGTCACTATCACAGGTCGCAAGACTTCTCGTATTGACAGTTGCGACGGCTATTGTCAATAGTCTTGCGAACTGTTGGTAAAGTTGTCCGCTTTGGACAATTAGTTACCTACTCTTTCTGTTTTTCCTTGTACACTCATAAAACTTTGATCCATATAATACGTGTGGACCGCATAAACACTTACCAAATCCACACTGAGTCATTGACGGAATATAGTATCTACATAAAGGAAAAAAAAAATTGTCCGCCCAATGCTGTCTTTTCACTTGAATATCCCGGAGTTGGAGGGTAACACGAGCGCTAGCAGAGCGTTCTACGTGTCTTAGTGCGACACTCGCTTCTGGCGAAGATTATCTACACTGACAAACCCTCATCTTCCTATAGTCAAAACAAAGGTACCTTATGTCATCACCACCAACATAAGCACCATTAATACAACCATAAAGGTGCGATTCCACTGAGGCGGAGAGGAGAGGAGCGGCGACGAGCTGTGCCGCGATTCACCAATCACATGGCTTAAAATCCACATTTCTTCTCCGCTCCGCACCGTGATTGGTGAATCGCGGCACAGCTCCTCTCCGCTCCGCCTAAGTGGAACCGCACCTTTAAGCTTAGACCATTATAATATAAAAGCCATACAGCCACCAAAGCATAGGCTGTGTGACTGCTGTGACGCTGTATTGGTCTAAAAAAATCTTTAAACGAAATATACTCACTTTTTCATTCTGGTACGCTGTAACGGCAATAAACTCCGTCTCCTTGAAGACGTAGGTCCTGAAGGTGGAGTACGGCAGCTTCAGGATGTCATTGGCCCTGACGAGGTGAAACCGCGGCTGGTACTTGTGCATCGAGTTCAGGATCGTCTGTGTGACACACTTCAAACAGCTTAGGAAATGGTCGTATAGCATAAACGGTTAGTTTGGTTTGATAGGTTTCCACATTGTGCGCTTTTTGAAAGTTTGGGAAGTCTTTTAGAGTGGTGGACAGAAATGTTTATGCTAAGATTAGTCCTGACCGAGTGCTGGTTGCCATGCTTAACAAACACTATAATTCCACAGTTACCTAACTATACAGCATTTGCCACAACCAAGCATTTAAACAAAAAGGACGGAGTGGTTGTGTATGTTAACACTGAACTATTAGCGACATTTGAAGAACCCGATCTATGTCAGTCAGCCTCGGGAATCATTATAAAGTTTAAAACAGATGTCGCTATAGTATGCATCTATCGCTCACCGTCAAATCGTGATATACAGGATTTCCTCACTGTTCTCAATCACATACTCCCGCCTCTACAAATCTTTAAATCGGTGATTCTATGCGGTGATATAAACATAGATATTAAGCCCACTACTACAGAAACGCGATCTCTCGATTACCTAAATAGTTTAGCGTTTCTTGGATACCTACCCACACACTCATTACCCACTAGGGATCAAAATTGTCTAGACCATTTATTTCTAAAATCAAGCTTCCCCTGTCACACTTTTGTTTATGACACTGTGATTACTGACCACTATTCTTCTCTGCTATGTTTAAACAACCGACCTATAATACATAATAATTTTACATCTACCATTTCCAAAATTGACTATGAGCAACTTGACGAGACAATGGCCCGGCTCGACCTGAATCCAATTCTTTATATAGAAAACGCCGACATTGCTACAAACAAACTAATTCAGTTGTTGACCGCAGCTATATCCAAGAATACAACCACAAAAAAAAACAACATCTAAAAATAAAATACTGAAGCCATGGATTACGCCCGGGCTATTACGCTGCATAAGAAATAGAGATGCTTTACATAGAAATACTAAAAAGTTTCCAGATAACGAAGTGTTAAAACTAACATATAAAAGATATAGGAATTATTGCACTAAAATTTTGAAAAAAGCTAAACGTCTTTCAGACACGCAGGAAATTGATAAAGCATGTCAAAACCCGAAATTACTATGGGATACAATTAAACGAGTTGCAAACATCACTAAGGCAAAAAACACAGCCAAACAGTTGATATCCTCTACATCCTCACCAGTACATGACTGTAACAAGGTAAACACCTACTTTGTAAACATAGGCAATAAACTTGCAGAAAACCTCCACACTATTAAACCCGAAAATTCCACCCAAATCAGGCACAACACTGCACACATTTCTTCCTTCGTTTTGGAACACACCGATTGTGACGAAATTATAACTGTCATACACTCACTGCGTACAAATGCCGCCGCAGGTTGGGACGGTATTTCACCTTGCATTCTAAAGAAATACTCCACTCTCCTGGCACCCATCTTATGCCACATATTTAATCTATGTTTCGACAATGGTGTCTTTCCAACTTCCTTCAAAAAGGCAATTATCCATCCAATCTTCAAGGGGGGAGACGGGAACTTACCAAACAACTATCGTCCTATTGCTGTTTTAAGTGCACTATCTAAGGTTTTAGAACGCATAATAAACAGAAGATTGGTAAAATACCTGGAACACTACAAACTGTTATCCAATCACCAATACGGCTTTCGTAAATGCCTATCCACCTGTGACGCTGTTCACGAGGTGACGAATTACGTTGTCCAAAATATAAACAATGGTAAAAAAGTCCTTACCATATTTTTAGATCTCACGAAGGCCTTTGATTCTATTCCCGTTTCGACCCTCTTACTAAAACTTGAAGGAATGGGGGTCAGGGGGACTCAACTGGAACTATTCCGGAATTATCTGTCGGGTCGTTCACAATTCATTAGAATAGATAGCTACGATAGTGATGAGCTTCCTATCTCCTACGGTGTCCCACAGGGTAGCATACTCGGTCCAACGCTGTTCCTTATCTACATCAACGAATTGTGTAACCTCAACATAAAGGATTGTATGATAACGTCATTTGCTGATGACACTGCTATAACCGTAACCGCTGATACATGGAAACAACTAGAGAATAAGGCACAGTTTGCTTTAAACACCACACAAAACTGGCTATACAATCACACCCTAACCCTTAACACTTCCAAAACCAACTTTCTTACATGGTCTATTAGTTCTGCCTCCCAGCCTCGCAGTGGTGTAATTATAACAGCTCACACTTGTCGCCCAGAAACTCAACCTAACTGCAGTTGTTCACATCTGACTCCCGTAGAACATGTAAAATACCTGGGGGTGACCCTGGATAGGAACCTTAACTTCAGAACTCATATCAACGGTCTCACGGGCAGAATACGGAAACTAATCTTCATCTTCAAAACTCTTCGCCATGTCGCTAACTTTGCGATTATTCGGAGAGTGTACTTCGCTTTGTGTCAGTCCGTGATTACGTACTGCATATCATGTTGGGGTGGGGCCTGTAAAACTGCAATGAAACCACTAGAGATCGCACACAGAGCGGTGTTAAAAGTTGCTACTTTTCGTCCCATCATGTTCCCCACGAATGAATTATACAATAGATGGAACATTCTAAGCGTGAGACAACACTTTATCCAACAAGTGGTACTTTTACAGCATCTTAGGACACCATACAGGACGATCGGAAAGCGCAGAAAAGATAAAGTATGTACTGTGCTGTTGGCACGGTCGACATTTGCCCGGAGATTCTCTAACTTCATCGGCCCTTCCTTGTACAATAAGATCAACAGGCATTGTGCAGTGTTTGGCTTGAGCTGCTTCGAATGTAAGAGGGTTGTCTTTTTGTTTCTTCGTGGCCTAGACTACCTGGAGACTGAAAAATATCTAGGTTAACTGTGTTTCCCACAAACAATTGCACACACACACACACACACACACACACACACACACACACACACGCACACACACACACACACACACACACACACACACACACACACACACACACACACACACACATACACGCGCGCACACATACAAATACACGCATAACTTTACATATTTTTGCAATTATTTTAACTATATAGTCTGTTATAAGTAGTACTAAAATGTACCCAATTGTAATACTCACATTAAATCCATTGGGAATAGGGACCTGTATCTCCTTCACACAGGCTACTATATAGTCTAGTTAGGAATACAGAACTGTACCCACAATTTGTAGAAAGATTGTACCAATATATTTGTTTTGTTATTGTATGTACTACAAACTTTATATGAATAAATCATTACTTACTTACTAAGATTAGCGTTTAAAATCTGGACTGCATGCTGAATAAAAATAGTTTTTGTCTTATAAGACTAACTCAGCGTTTTCCAGTCTTGGAAAATGTTTTAAAATACCAAAGATGATAATAATAGATGCGGCTCTAAGTCTACCTGCTTTACCTATCTACCACTGTTTCTGCCGATAAGTAAAAATTAATGGTACATAGTAGGACATAATACCTATATAATTTTCAAGAAAACCTATTACAAATGAGGCTTTTCAAGTGACCGAAAACTGGTTCGTGTAAATTAGTAATTTACAGAAACCTAGGAGGTATAATTGCGCGTTCTTGAGAACAACTGGCAAAACCTTGAAGTGTTATTTAAAGTTTGTAACAGGATTTTAGGGGTCATCTCTCCACTAACCCAATTTAAAAACTCTTTTTGTTTTTTTTTTCATGTCGTAATTCCTTATGAATGTTATGCCGAACTCTTACCGACTAAAACTACACATTGCACTACCACTACCGACGTTTCCGATGGTTGATCCGGGGCTGCCCCGGTAGGATGTCCCAGGATTCCCGACACAGCTTGGCTACCACTGCGGCCTCACTTCCCAGGGTCTTAGGGGGTATGGTTAGGGGTAGGGGTGTGGGATGCAACGAGAGTTCAAAGGGTGTCAAAGGCGAAACTGAGAACAAAGCCGGTCTATATTTATACGTAAAAGACCAGACTGACTAGACACTAGATAGTCCAAATTTGGCAAGCTTCCTTATAGGGTCTAGGGGTCCAGTAAGATAGGATTTTTCAAAATTCATCTCTTAAAGGGGTGAAATGGAGGTTCAAACTTTGTATGGGGAAACAAGAGGAGTTAGACTATTTTATTCCAAATTTCACAGGAGTATTCTTATAGATAAATGAGTTAACATGAGTTTCAGGTTTTTTTTGAAAATTCATTTAATAAAAATTTCCTGCGCATGCAAGGCCGCGGGCAATAGCTAGTAAAATATTATAAATCTAGAGTACCTAAATCAAAATACTTTAACATATGAATTATGGGGATGCGGGGTCCTACTAACATCTTAAGGACCCCAATGGGTCGGATCCTCCTCGTGGTGCATCCTGGGCAACGGAGTAGCGACCACTCCCCTTCCTCTGTGGGGGAGTTGTGCTACTCTGGCTAATTCCGGCCGAGGCGGGAGTAACCCACCTGTGGGTTGCTCGGTGGTGTGTGTTGCTGCCGGCCGTGCCGTTATTCACGGCCGGCAGCAGCAATGATGGGTCGCCGTCGCTTCGCCTCCTTTGCTGGCGAGACGATGGCGGCAAAGTGGGAGAGGCACTGCGTGGGGGGCGGGAGTTTGGGTAGATGCTCCCGCCCTGCCATGCAGTTCGGGCTGCCGGCCGTGAATAACGGCGCGACCGGCGGCAACAGTGCTGGGCCGCTGTCACCTCGCCAGTTGACGAGGTGATGGCGGCAAAGCGGGAGGTGCACTGTGCGGGGGAGCGGGAGTAACCGATAATGCTCCCGCTCTGCCGTGCAGTTCGGGGGCGCCGCAGTGAGGAGTTACTGCGCGCCCCCGATTGTTTCTTGACCGTGGGCGTAAGGTCGGGGGACCCCGCCCACCAACGGTCACATGGCGGTGGGCACCTTTTCCGTGTTCCAGGGGTGCCCATTAGCGCACGCCTGCGCCAGCCGCTCTCTGTCTCCTCTATTACAGAGGGGCGCTCGAGAGCGGTGCAGGCGTGGACTTCAGCTCCTTAGGGAGCTTTGGGGAGCCGCCCATCTGGCTCCCCCGAGGAGAGCCCCGAATAAACGGGGCGCCCCTAGCCGGGTCGACGTGAATAATCTTTTGATATCCCTCGGCCCGGCTAAAGGGTGAGGAGGAACACCGCGGGGTTTAGTGGGTAGGACGGTCCATTCCGGACCGGGCCGGGAGTCCCACACACCATCCCAGCTGCCCCCGAAGCTGGGATGAAGGCGCGTAAAGGCGTTCCCCGCGTCAACAAAAAAAAAAAACATATGAATTATGAAGTACCTATCTTTTAAAATCAATGCAGTACAATAAAATTACCCGTAATTCTACTTTTGATCATCATTTAGTTTTGCACAGACACCAAACCAACTATTTTATATTAATGATCCGTCTTTAAAACCGGTAGCGAGCCACCCCATATCATTAAGGGTCATTATTGCCTGCGCCCATGAATGATGCATGAACGCACTGCGATCTAGCCGCCCCGATCGTGGTTAAAGGAAATCAACCCTAAATTGCAACGATAATTGCGCGATCGATGCGAATTGCTGGAATTTGCAGGGATTTTAATAGAATTATTATTTTGTTGCTTTTGATTTTGAAATGACCAACTTTTTTGTTTGTGATTTATTTTCCGGCTGTTAACTTATTTCAGGCAATACGAGAGAGCTATGTGTCCGATTGTGCCCAATATTGAAGCACTCGTGGCCTCGCGGACTCAGTGTTCTGTAAACGATCACTGCAGTAAGCAACTTTCAATATAGCCAGTCCTTTGATGGGTTACCATTCATGTGATCACTTTGTAACATTTATTTGAGCGTTTTCGCGCTCTGGAAGGCACTTAGGCCTTATTAAAAAAAATGGTTTGACTATAATACTCAACTAAATATTATGTCACAAGTTTAAAAAGTTTCAAGATCGGGAGGTTTTGAGGATTGTGGACCTGGATTCCAGTGCCAGGTTGAATGATGATGTTCATCATCATGACGATGATAATCTTCATGATGATGTTAATGATGGCGATGATTATCATGATGATGATGATGATGATAATGTAATGATGATCATCATCTTATCATCACCGTACTATAGTTAAACCATGTTTTGTAATGTTTAATTAAATAAAGAATGAGCCGAGCTTTCCCTCCAAATTTTAAAACATCAAGTCGTGCTGTCCCGAGCAGACTTGAGTCTTCACTTTGAGTCTACCCGTGACCATCCTTATCGTGGTCACTAGTAGACTTGAGTCACATGGTCTACCTATGACCACTGCTATTGCAATATGAAAGCGGAATCATCTGGAGGTGACAGCAGTTCTATTCTGTTAGTTTCAAACAATTAATACGTAATAAGCGAAAAATACTCGAAAACCATAAAGAATTATCCAAAATCCTAGTTTCTAAAGTTAGGTAGGTATACTTTAATAAAATTATTTTTCAACTACACTGTGGTCAATATAATTTAGTTAAAAAATCCGTGTCCCACAGCCCCGCCTGATATTAATATTAAAAGAGATGGCCCCTTACAATTGAAGGGAAGTGAACTGCATACATGTTGTAACAGTCGGACACGCCTGTAAATTACGTGTTAAAAATATTACTGTAACGAAACTCCGTAACTAGCCCTTGATTGTTCAGGGTTGACACTTGAATATTTCCTATTGAATTAATTATTTATTCTAAACGACTTCAAAATAAAACTAAACGTGGTAGGGCTTGCGATATAGGTTACTCTGATGCAGCCATTGAGCAAATCTCAAAAGGCAGATTTTTTAGTCTTAGTATTTACAGAGTCGGCATCGTGGGTCACCTATGGTGTTGACAACGTCCATGGACTGCGGTAACCACTTTGATCAGATGGCCATAAGATTGTCAGTGACTTAGTGGTATAAAAAATATCCAGAGACATGACACTGAAATTTCTACAAACAAAACTGTAATGAAACTTGCATCTGGGAAGAATCCCTAACTCTACCATTATTTTCAGACATAGTAATAAAATTTTCGTGAATTCTTCAGGATTATTTAAAGTGATAATGAGAAACCTATCTAATATTACCCTGCCAATTTTGAACAAAAGAATAAATAGAAATTCATGAAAATAACTGCAGAGACGTTCAAAAGTTAATTTCTCTATTTCTGTACCTAGATAGCTACATTACAATTGCTATCTACAGAAACAGAGAAATTCACAAGTTTTAATGGTAAAAAAATAAACATTAGTTTTTAGTTACACCTTTGTGATATGTGCCAACCCTGGGCTAATAACAGGCTGCGACGACCCATGGTCTCCAAATTACACGGTGTGATGTCACCCTAAGACTGTCTTCTAATTTTAAACGTTTAGCTCTATACGTGTTCTACAAGTTAGCCAACATAAATGGAAAAGGAAGTTTTATTTTGAAAAAAGAAACTATAATAGTTTTTAAATGTAGAATACGTAATTATGTAGTATATTTATCTTGTATGCAGTACGGAGGAGGAAAAGAGATGAATATATTCAGAAATTAGCAAGAGGAATGATCTGAAGTTAAGCAAAAAGTTTTTTTATAAGTAGGCACCGACTGATTGTGGGATTCCCACATATTTTGGGAGTTTATTCCATGGATAAAGTAGCAAATGTGTTATTCCAGACTTAGATAATCTACCCCTTAACCAAATTTCAGCTAGATACGTCCAACCGATATAGCGTAAAGAAGTAGCCCTGGGATAGGTATCCTTCCGAGGGCTTACTCAGGGCTCCCAACCGTAGGCTGGTAGGCAGGATACGTGAGGTGTTTTAGTGTAGTCGGTAGGAGTCCTGGTATAACATCCATGAGGATTTTCCGTCACGTAAAACAAAAAAAAAGCTTAAAAAAGTACTTAACAAAGTACTAACATACATACATACACACTAACTTTCATGTACCTAAGTATATAATATTAGTAAGCAGTTATTCAAGTTTATCTCGAGTACATTGTCTCATTAAAATAGCGAATTGGTAGGTAGAGATAGGTATGAATATTGATCTATGCGGTCGCATCGTTTCAGAATACCAATGCTAAAGTTTTGCATACAAACGCATATTTTTACATTACAACGTAACAATGGCGGTATCTAGATGGTATGCGAGGTTAATATGAATTATGTGGTGTTAGAGATACATCTTGGAATAATACTGAGTGCCTCGTTGGTCTTTTTTTAATTTTTTTTAACGTGAGGGAAAATCCTCATGGATGCTATGCCGGACTCCTACCGACTAAAAAACCTCACGTAACGCCCATCAGCCTATGGTTAAGAGCCCCGGGTAAGCCCTCGGAAGGATGTCCCAGGAGCCAGGATGGTCTAGTGGTCGCATAGGGCGTATCACAATGTCGTGGATATGATTCCCTCTGCGGGACAAAATTTGTGCGATTCGTATATTTACCTACTCACGAGAGTCGGGGTCTTTTTATGTAGGTTGGTATAGATAGGTATGTATTTACAAAAAGAAGTAGGCATGTTAGTAATAATATCTGCTAGAAAATCCGCGTAGAAACACTGTGACACTTCTAAAAAACGAAAATTCTTTAGTTGAAATCTACTGTAGGTACTAAATATTTATATAGATAGAAAAATAAAACAATTTCCTGATGGTTGGTGATTTTTTTTCTGATTTTAGTAATACATCATCTGTGAATATTTCAACTCGCTATTTAGCACGGTTCCTGAGATACAGACTCGTGACAGACGGACAGCGGAGTCTCAGTTTTGCTGCTTGGATACGGAAATCGAAAACGTACCTTTCTAACAAACCTCATTTCAGGGTTAAGATCACAATAAATATTACATTCACATACATTTCTAGGGTTAAGATTCTATATCAATTCGATTTCAATTTCTGGCGGTAATGTTTAAATCTCGAAGAGCCAAATACACCCGCATTTTTTTATTAAACGCTTATTAATTATTACATTTACTCAGCATTCGTTTGTATTACAAAACGTTTTTATTAAATAATTGCGCCTCCCCCATAGTTCAGTACGCGCCTGTAATTCAATTGATGTAATTTTATTGAATCAATTGACTATGACAACATCCGGTCAATCTCAGGCTTTATAAGTCTTAGTTTGTGTGTAAAAATATGGTTTTTTCCTTTTTTTTTGGACATCTGGGCTTAAGGATTTTGCCAAAGTAAAGTTTTAAATTTGCCGTTTTTTCTACACTAATAAAGAGAGATTTTTGTATTTTTGTGAGTGTTTGTAACTATGTTTGTAATGAATAAACCTCAGAAACTACTGTGCCGATATCAAAATTGTTATAAGTACTATTCTACCCAAAGCTACATTCGCCCTGACTAACATAGGCTATATTTTATTCCCATATTCCCACGGGAACGTAAGCTACGCGGGTAAAAACACGTGACGTCCGGTATTATTAAAAATTGTTTTAATTTGCTTACGATAATAAGATTTTTCTTATTAAAAGGTGTCTTCTTTAAAAAGTAGTGTGCAGGTTTGGTCAGAGTTCTTCTAATGAAAGGAGTTGGAAACTTCAACAGAGCTAGCTATCTGGTGTGTGGAAAGATTGGAAAATAACAAAAAAAAACCTGCACTTCACTGCGTTATAAGTAGATAAAGTTTTATGATACGTCTTTGGGTATATTTATTTCTCTACACTTGTGCACTTTATCGAACTAAGAATCCTGTTGAACCCCTTTATTTTTAAATTTATGTAATTATTTTTACTTATTTGACAAAAAAATACCTATGCACCTAACTATAGCGTCATATTAGAATAACATCGTTTAATGTCCATGCTTACACAATAACAATCTCATCAGCTCAGAACAGAGGCATTAACATTTTTTTTTTTCTTAAACTAACGAACGACGTCGGCCATTCCAGTAACGATAACAATAAAATAAAATAAAGTTATAGTTGTAAGTTGCGTCGAGTTTAATTACCGGTCTTTCATTCGTTCGACCAATTTCTTTATTTTACGGTTGGACAACAAATTTATATGTAAATCGAAGGCGCGGTGGTCCGGCGCCGTATCGATACATCCAACTTGCCGATTAAAAAGTAATTGCTCCACTCTATGATACCTAAGTGATTTACATTACGTTCGACTTTTTTGTTTATTCTGTAGAATTCGATGTTTGAATTTCGGAGGGAAGATTGTTAAAACTTCTTTTGGGCCCGACTAGGGTGTAACTCAGATTTTTTTGAAGTAAAACTTCTTTAGGCGCGACTAGGCAGTAACTCGGATTTTTTTCTGACGGAAGTCCTAACGCTATTTGAATTTTAAATAGCGGAAGCGTATTTTCCGCTATTCGAAATTCGAATGAATGATATTAGTATAACATTTGATGCCGTCAATGGCAAAGAAGTTTTACTTCAATCGCGCGTAAAGGTTACACGCACACACATTTTTTTCCGACGGAAGCAACGCTTACTATTCGAATTTTGAATAGCGGAAGCGTAGTTTCCGCTATTCAAAATTCGAATGAATTATATTTTTTTTCAAATTTCAAATAAATCATTTCAGTGATAGGTATATGCCGTCAAAGGCAAAGAAGTTTTACTTCAATCGCGCGTAAAGGTTACTTACACGCACACACTTTTTTATAGGTAAGTTCGACAAAGTTCGTTTCATGTTATTTTATTTAGGTATGATATGAGTCATTTATCAGGAAAATAACTTTTTCTTTTTCTGTTTTGATAAAACTTCATAGGTATTTTTATTTTAGCGATCAGAACGGTTGCTCATATCTTTTCTAATTAAAAAAAAAATCTTCTAAAAGACAATAATGAAACATGTGTTCCGTCAATGCGAATAATTTATAACGAGGTAGAGCTAATAATATTAAAAAACAGTTTTTCTAAGTCGAATAGGTACCTATTTATTTTTGTTCCATATAGGTATCATACCTAATTAAGTAATTCAAGTTTTTTAACTCTCTACATAAAACGCATAACCTGTACCTAGATCTTATACTAACTGATTACTAGTGTCCGACCGAAACTGGTTTTCCAGCCGAAACCGAAACCGAAACCGAACTTTCGGCCCCAGGGTCAGTTTCGGCCGAAACCGAAACCGAAACTCACGTGATTATATTGTAAAAAAAAAACAGCCAAGTGCGAGTCGGATTCCCGCACAGAGGGTTCCGTTACAAAAATTGGGCACACAAATTACGTTTGTAGGTATTTCTTGCTATAGCGGCAACAGAACAAGGTAAGGTGTTGGTGGCAGTGTCTCTTGACATCGCCAACGATTTCAACACCTTGCCCTGCAGCTGCGTTTGGGGAGGCGCTTATTTACCAAAGAATGCCTCCATACCTCCGTCGAATTGTCGGGGCCTATGTTTCCGAGAGGGCCATAACTTACCCGAGCTTGCAACCATAGCGAGCGGTCTTAAGACCGTTTCTGTGGAACGTGTTACGTGCGTAACGTGTTACGACGACACCCTCATTACAGCGCGAGGAGCAACGCACCGAGACGCAGCCATAAAGGCCACCTGCGGGATCTAGCTTACCTATAGCGGGCGTCAGCATCGGCATCGAGCTAGCGATGACGTATCTGGGGCTCGTACTCGATAGCCGGTGGAACTTCGGATACCACTTCCGAAGTTTGGTCCCATAGGAGGGGGGCATCAGCCGCACTCTCGCGATTGTTGTCCAATATCAGGAGACTCAACGCTCCCTGCAGGAGACTGTACCTTGGGAACGTTCGGAGCATGGCCCTATACGGGGCTCCCGCATGGGCGGAGATCCTGATGGCCAGCAATGCGGCTAGATTGCTTAGCCCGCAGAAGGCGATGGCTGTCAGGGTGATAAGGGCATACCGCACGATCTCAGTTGAGGCGGCATGTCTTCTAGCCGGGACCCCTCTATGGGACCTGGCAGCGAAGGCCCTTGCGTCATTATTTAAATGGCGCAAGGAGGCGCTGGAGTGGGGCCATAGGCTTTTCCCTGTCCCAGCAGGTCATGCTCGTGAAAGAGACGGCGGGGAGGAAACGGGAGAAAACCATTCCACAGTCTGAGGACGGTGACTGGGCTGGTTACCGTCCTTACAGAAGCAGGCCTCAGACGATTAGCCGAAACCCCCGCATGGGACTTGAAAGCGAGAGCCCTTGCGTTACTGTTCAGATGGCGCAAGGAGGCGCTGGAGAGGGGCCAAAGGCTTGCGTCTCGAGACATCGAGGCCCAGCGGTCCCTGCTCCACCAAGAAACCGTGGAGGCATGGAAGGTGCGACTTAAGCAACCAAAGGGGGGATTCGCCGCAATCGCGGCCGTCAGACCGGTCATGGACGAGTGGCTGGAGAGAAGTCACGGTGCTCTCTCCTACCGGTTGTCACAGATACTTACCGGGCACGGTAGCTTCGGTAAGTATCTGTGGCGAAGACACCGGGAAACCACGGCTGAGTGTCAGCACTGCGAGGACCGCAGCGATGACCGCAGCGATGACACAGCGCTCCATACACTAGTGGAGTGCACGGCGTGGGCCCAACAGCGCCAGGTCCTCGTAGTGGGTCTGGACGTTGACACTCTCTGGCTCGAGACAATGGTGCGAGCCATGATTTCCAGCGCGAGTAAGTGGGACTGTGCCGCCTCTTTCTGCGAGCGGGTCATGCTCGTGATGGAGGCGGCTGGGCGGGTATGGGAGAAAACTATCCCACCCGAGTTCCGCAGTCGGCGCCTTGGGGGCCACCGACGTGTCTTCTATCGGCCTTCATGACCGGGGGTCTGAGGACGGTGAGAGGGTTGCTCAACGTCCTTACAGAAGCACCATGACGGCAACGCAGCGTGCCGTGAGAAACTCACGCACTCCTCCCCCCCTTAGAAGCGGGATCACACCCGAATCCCCCAAAGACGCGGGATAGCACCCGAAACACCCCCTGGGCGAGGCCGCAGTAGCGGCTGTAGGTCTGTTTGGAGTCCAGGGACATCCTTCCGAGGGCTTACCCGGGGCTCCCAACCATAGACTGTTGGGCGTAACGTGAGGTTTTTTAGTCGGTAGGAGTCCGGCATAACATCCATGAGGATTTTCCCTCACGTAAACAAAAAACTACCGACTAAAACTACACGGTGCTCTGCTACTAGCTCTTGGCTGGTTTTGATTACATTCTAGAAGTATATTACCAAAACTGGACAACAGTGAGCCAGACTAGCGCACCTAGGGTTCCGTACGAGACAAGCGGCAAAAATCACGTATGTTGTATGGGAAGCCCCCTTTAATATTATTAATTTGTCTATTTTAATTATTTGTTGCCATAGCGGTAACAGAAATAAATCATCTGTACAAATTTTACCTGGCATGAGATACAGCCTGCTGACAGACAGACAGACTACTAATGAAGTCAACGGAATCGACAACAAAGGTGTAATGTCCTCGATCACCTTTTTAGGATTTTGTATAAATATGATTATTATAACTATTGATTGGAAGTCGTTGGTAAATCTTCGGTTAGTAACACATATTAACTGGTTGGGCTGACCCCAACCACGTCACAAGCAGAGCCAGGCACCCAAAATTCACGAACACGTGAGTTTCGGCCTGGCCGAAAGTTTCGGCCCATTTTGGCCGAAACTCGATTTTTTGGCCGAAACTGGCCGAAACCGAAACCGAAACCGAAACTTCGGTCGGTCACTACTGATTACTGACCTCATACAGCGGTGATTTCCGGTCAAATGAAATAATAAAAAGCGACGAACTTATACATAATATATTTTTAATTGAGCGCTTATCATGCAAGGTTTTGTGCATAGACGTAGACACCTTCCGGCCAAAATGCCCAAAAATTCATTGAGTATGAACATAATAAAAATATAAGTCTAATAGAAAATACTAATTTCTGTTTTAAAAATGTTAATATGTACCTACTTGGTTTTATTATTATATTGAAAAAGTAGGTATTAAATTCTAATTTATTCAAGAAAGTGACGAAAACTATGTATTATAGTTATGCTACTCTCTACTAGATGGCGCTGTATGTTACATCAGGACATTGATATGCCATTTTTATATTTCGGAAGAAAGTTAATGCTATATTATTGAGAGCTGTTTAGTAGGTAAACAAAATTTTATTAATTTTTCTTTCATCGATTTTCGTAAATAAATAATAAAATAAACCTTTTTTAAAATTGATCTTACGTCCAAGCATTTGTTTATTTATTAATTGAAAATAGTTTAGGTACGTCAATAAAATTATTAAAATAAAATTGTAGTCGCAGCCATTATATTTATTTAATTACAGCTGAAGTTTCTTACGCTATTCTTCTCAGCGCGGTCACCGGTCACCCCACACACCCGCGGCCGCGTCAAATGGCTAATTCGCGCGGCAAACATACGCCATGCCATAACTCATATCAACTAACCGATCGCCGTCGGAGCGCACACACATATACCCCTCTCACTCTAACATACCACAAACACCAACCTTATTTGTTTTTCCTTTTTACTTCCTTTGAAATCTTATTTTGAATTTTATTCCTGCAGGGGCGTGGATGCGCTCACATTACTCCTCTATCCTACGAACACGCTGGAACTGCTGTCTCAGTCTAGCTTTTTGTAATTTTAATTCGCAGAACGCCGTCGAAACGTGATTCGAGTCTATAGAAACTTTTTATTGAGAATATTCGGAATTCGATGAGGCTAAGACGAGATTTCGGCAAAGCTGCAGTATTGATTGAATTCGAAAGATGCGTCGTGTTTTCGTCCAACAGTGGTACTACCCGTTCGCTCTAACTTTGCCGCTGGCGTAGAGGCGTATACCCGAATTGTTAATTATACGAAGTAAATTGACAGTAGCTAATATCACTTCTTCATAGAAAATACGTAATACTACAAGAAGAAGTGACATTAGTTGCTGTCAATTTACTTCATCTAATCAAAAAATCGACTTTAGTATAGAGCCGAGCGGCAAAGTTAGAGCGAACGAGCAGTATATGATATAGGTACCTAGCTGGAGCGCCACTTGAGAATTCAGAATAACATTCAAGAATGAACACGATTGTCAAAAGAGACAATATAAATACCTACCTACCGATAGAAATATTTACAAATAGTTCATTTTTCAAATCTTCTAGGTCGGCTATGGTCCAGCGAATTTCTTTCTATACATCACACACAGATACAGGCAGGCCTGTAAAAATATTTATTTATTTATTTATTTTATCGATTACCTACAAACAATTTTTACATTGTACAGGATATTGAGTCATATTGTAGCATCTATAAATCCTAATCTAAATTAAAAAAAAATACATATTGGCATTGTATACGATTTCACCTAACCAGCTTACATTAGGTACCTACTATGCTTACATTTTACCCAACAGCCTCATTCAGGGTAGGTACCTGTAGGATATTTTACAAGAAAATAAAACAATAGATACTCCCTCTAAAGAAAAAGATATCAAACTAAGGCATAACTGAATGCATGAAAATATTCAAAAACACTCAACTCAATCAAAACTTTGAAACACGGGAATCCTGGGACATCCTTCCGAGGACTTACCCAGGACCAGACTGATGTTCGGACACCATGTGGGTTTAGTCCGTAGGAGTCCGACATAGCATCCATGAAGATTTCCACACGTTAAAGGTCTTCTATTTCTTTTTTTTTTTAATATTAAGCTCGCCAAATTGACGTCGCCAGTGTTTAGGCTTAGGCAACTCCTAAACAAGGTTTTAAGCAAGTCATACGATTAACTATTGTTTTAAGTTATTGGTAGGCGCCTCGTTCAATAAGGTGCACTTGCACTGTATAAGTACCTACTAATGCATTCGCATTCTAGTTTCACCTACGAACAATGTAACACCGTCTTAGCATAATAAAGTTTATAATATCCAAAAAAAACATGGTATTTTACCAAGAAAATTCAGTAGTTGAGTCCGCTTGAAAGCCGTGGCGCATCTAGCGATTGCGGGCCACTCTCACAGTCCGTAAGACTTCTGACAGTGATCCTCAAGTTGGTACTTTAATATTCAAGCTATAATTTCCGAACTCTCTATACGTTCAGAACTAGCTCTATCGAGTAAAATGACTCATAAAACTTTATGTGACATTCGGTTAGTCATCGATGAAAGGTCTGACCACGAACTAAAATAGGTACCTAAATAAAATAAAATATATTCCATATGAAATTTTTTAAAAAAATATTTAGGGTTGTCAAAATTTTTGTGACTACCGGGGGTTCGGAAATGCTACAGACTGAGAAGAACACCCCAAGAAACTCAGTCCGGTCCCTACCAAAATTCATCTTAGAATCTAATACAGTTTTTTATTATGTAGAAAGGAGCAATTCGTGTCACTGCCAGGCAGTCTTGTCTTCTAAAAAGTCTTTAATTTTCTTTCTGGCACAATTAAAATTTTATGAGTTTTTAAATTTCTTTACTGACAAACCTTACCTAAAGATAATACCTACCTACCCATTAACAGTCGGCCTCTTTGAACTAAGACTCCCAGAATATCTACTAACACGGAAAGATAACAATACGTCATATGCTAAGCTTTAAAAACGTTTGACGTGAGGAAAATCCTAGGTAGATGGATGCTATGCCGGACTCCGACCGACTAAAAACTACGACTACGAACGTTTCTCACCTAACAGCCTACGGTTGGGTACCCCGGGTAAGCCCTCGGATGGATGTCCCCAGGACTCTAATACCGCTCTAACTGGCTAAGCTAGCTCAGTGTTTCTGTAGACAGTATCTTGCTACAGTCAGTCCTGCGGTAGGTGACCGTTTATGGCATTCCTATGTACGAAGATTTCCTGTTTTGAAAAAGCAAGTTGTTGGTCCCGGGCGATATGAACATGGTAGGCGATAAAACTTAAAGACTAGCTCTATAAAAATTTAAAAAATCAATAGCTTTAGTAATTGCAGTCATAGTAATTGCATATTCCTAGAAAGCACGTATCAGCGTTATAGAGTCAGCAGCGCGAGTGTGACATAAACTGCTTTTGTTACGATAACCATGCACTTTAAATCAAATGGACTCTCAAGTTTGAAGGCTCCTCAACAGTTAACAAAAATTGAACAATAATTCAATCAAAACCTGCAGTATAAATTTCTACGTTCAAAATATAGTCAACCACATCAAACGCTACCAAAAACTCAAGTAAAACGCTTAATTAAGTCGTAAAACGTCATACAACCCAAAGTGCTTGAAACCTGACGCGACAAAGTAGCTCCAGGATACCTGATCCTGCTGCCTCACCGACAAAAGCGAAGACAAACCAGAGATTACGCTTCAGAGGAGCCGACGACCAATATTTGCGCCCAACTGTTGACAAGCAAACTGACTTAGCGTTGAACAAATAAAAGGGTTTCACTAATGCCCTTCTTACTACAAAAAGCATAGGCAAATATTGGTCCAAATGCGGCAGCTAAATGTTGGTTTAGAGGACAGTTTTTGGAGCGATTTTAATCAGATTTTAAAGTGTGAGGTTTGAATGTAATGTCCTTTACGTAAAAACGTGAACTTTCGGTAGGTAGCTATCTATTTCCCTAGGGAAAAGTCTGCAATGGTAGACTTAGCCTGTCGGGAGTCCTGGAATTATCCTTCCGAGGACATACTTTACCCGGGCCTTCCGACCATAGGCAGATGGTAGTGCATCTTGTGGTTTTTCACTGTCCTCATCCTCAGATACCGTGATAGAGCATCAGAAGTTCAGCACGTACAAAGAGGGGATTAAATCCTCCTTCCCATACAACAAACGTGATTTTTTTGCCAAGTTTGGTACGGGACCCTCTGTGCGCGACTGTGACTCGCACTTGGCCAGATTTTTTAATGAGCTCTTGAATATGTTCGATGAAGATAAACTTAAAAACTAATTTGACCATCAAGATGCCTGTTGAATGCAGGCACTAGACTAGATCGAACATTGTGATGATCTGGAGGAGGAGTATATTGTCCTGCAGTGATGAGAAATCGCTCGGGTACAGGGAATGCAATACCGGGATACCGGGATCCCGCATCATTTTTGCGGGACCAGTCCCGCACGTAAATCGTGCGGGATCCCGCGGGATTAGCGGGACTGTGCAAAGGTAAACGCCATGTGTTGTTCTGTAAGCGGAAGCGCCCAAACTGATTCTGTATGATTAAGTTTTTTGTAATTGTGACGTAAGATATAACCTAATAACGTACTTATTTGTTTTTTAGTGATTTAATCAGGCAGATTTGACTTTTCATGTACTATAAACAGTTAGAAAAGTGTTCAATTATCTCGTACATTGCTTGCTGGCTATCTGACATGTAAAGTTAGGAGTCGTTTGGCAGACAAGAATTTTGACATGCTATGTTTTTTGCGCAGTTTTAAAGTAGGTAATGCCAAAACTACCCATTTTATCTGCTTCTAATAATTTGCAGTCGGTATTTTATTACTTATATGTATATCCGTTTAATAATCTCAATACACAAGTAATATTCAATAATTTATTTTTCCTTTTGGCTCCGCGTACTCGTGTTCTGTAAAAGATCACTGCAGTAAGTTACATTCACTATGGCCGGTCCTTAGATGGGTGACCACTTTGTGACATTTATTTGAGCGTTGCCGTGCTTCGGAAGGCACGTTAAGCCGGTAAAATGGGTTGAAGGCCCGGCTTGAAAAATTTCAACAGCAAGCAATCGCAACCTGCACCTATTCATTTCAAGACTGCAATACGGCTCACCACATTTTACGTGGTAAGGGACGAAACCAATCTTGAAAGGTGAAATGTGGGTATAAAATATGCCTCTGCCTACCCCTTCGGCGATTAAGGCGTGACTATTTTTCAGTTCTAGATGCATGTATGACACAGAATTCTATACTTTTCTCAATGACTTTCAGAAATATGCGGGATCCCGCAAATACCGGGATCCCGCGGGACTGAGATCTCTCAGTCCCGCAAATACCGGGATTTCAATTGCGTTGCGGGATTGCATTCCCTACTCGGGTATCATAGTCTGCGTTTAGCAGCGTAGGAAGAAAACCATCGCACGTAAATAGTTCAGAACCATACCAAATCGGGTAAAAGGATACGCAAAACCTACCTTTATGGAAAAGCGTTATTTTTTACATCAATCAATCTCTATTTATCATAACCATAACTGAAATATTAATTTTTAAAACTACCAAAAACACACAAATCTAAATAGGACTGTCAAAATATCAATACAAAAACAAGATCTGTAACGCACAAAACAATTAATCTATGCCAAATTAACTACCAAACTCATACGCGATATGGTCTTTGGGAGCCAATCCATTAGCGATTAACGACCGATCGTCGGGCGAGCACTAAATTAAAATAAATATTTGCCGGCAGCGCCCGCGCACAAAGCGGACGCCGCTTTCATCTCGCCGACACAGGTGCCGCCCAAGACTCTTGTACCGACGCGCACTTCGTTCTACAATTATATTTGTTATTGGATTCTCTTACCTTCGATTTGTGCTTGTGTTTACCAATCACAGAATTACACTATTTAAAATAAGCCGGCCAAGTGCGAGCCGAACTCGCGCACGAACCGGTAGGTACTTAATCCTTAGACAAAACGACAAAAAATCGCTTTTGGAAACACCTGTCCAACTGACAGTGAGTGACTGTTTATGAGATTACAGAATGATGAGTGGTGACAGACATACAGCGGAGTATCAGTAATTTCGCCATTATACCCAATTGGGTACGGAGCTGCGGAGCTCGGAACCCATATAGAATGAGAGAAATTAATTTGAGACTACTTTTTTCTTCACTGGAACATGTGGAAACCTCCTCGAACTTCCCCATTGACACGGAGAGTCACATAAGCATATCGGAATCGAAGTCAATAATGACATTGGTACTCCATCACGGCTATAAGTGGTCGTGGCGCCTGATTTACCTTTGAAAAGAAACCCCCTGAAATCTTGACCAGACTCATTGGACAGCAAAATGCAATGGATACAATATGGGATTTTGTACCTACAAGTGACTTTTCTTTTACGTGAAGGAAAATCCTACATGGATGCTAAGCCGGACTCCTACCGACTAAAAAACCTCACGTATCCTTCCCAACAGCCTACGGTTGGGAGCCCCGGGTAAGCCTTCGGAAGGATACCCCAGGACTGTACAAGTGGTTATCGAGGTAATAGCTCGTCGAACAAATCTTTCATCGATTAAATATTTGGTAATTGGCGTTGTAGATAAACACTTCCCAAAAATGTCTTTGGAAAATGAGTACGAAACCAATACATAAAAGGAGCAAATCCTGCAAAGATTGCAAAATGTTTGTGAATTTAATACCAGGTAAACACGCTCTTGTTCAAATATTGCCAAGCTTGATGTAGACTTGATAAGTAACGACACAAAGAGACAGTCCTTATTAGCAAAGACACTAAATGTCCTTAAAGAGGAGCCCCTCCAATGCGTGGTCTACCGCCTGTATAATAGTTTTGAAGAATTGCTTGATATGATGCCCACGGCTACGTTCTATCATCGCACCGCTCGTCATAGACAGAGTTCACATCCTCACACTTTCGCTCACATACAGTAAGATCCGATAGGGGCTACCTTTCCGTTGGATTATGGATTGAGCTCCATGTCTCAGCTTTCCATGTCATATTGGGGTTCTTAAAAAGGATTTTAGATAATTTTTACAATTTGGGCGCAGCGAAAGTGTACGTGTAGGCAATTAGAAGGTATTACTATTCAAAGCCTCAACCAAAACACTTTTCTTGCTTTCAGTACCGGCCATTCATTCGATAAATGCTCAGTTTAATGTACTAAAGTACGACTTATCATATCACGTATCATAACATTATTTTGCAAGTAATGTATGTCGTATTATGTACAAGTTACGACTCTTCATAGTACCTACCTATTCTCAACACTTTGGGCTTCGGCACTTGTAGTAATGGAACAAGAATGTTATACATATTAAGTGGTTTCTATCCTGGGACATACGTGAGGGAACGCAGGCCAATAGAAGCGGGATGACGCCCGAACAACCCACCAGAAACGTGGAATAGCACTCGAACCCAAAAGGTGGGGCCGCAGTAGTAGCCGTAGGTCTGTTGGGAGTCCTGGGGACATTCTTCCGAGGGCTTACCCGGGGCTCCAACCGTAGGCTGTTAAGCATGATATGTGTGATTTTTCATGATAGTCTGTAGGAAACCGGCATAGCATACCTGTAGCATTTTACTCACATTAAAAAAAAGGCATACGTACATGACGAATTTCCACACGTAAAAAATTATATTAAATAATATGAAAATTACTCTCTAACGGCTGAACGGATCTGACTGAAATTTTGTACAGAAATAGCTAATAGTCTAGACTAGAACAACACATAATAAAAATATTCCCATGGGAAGAACGGGAAGAGCAGCAGACGACACCTAGAATGTAAATAAATGTGAGCTGTCAGTGAACCAATATACCAGGAAGCCATAAGTAGTCTGGAAGTAGAAATAGTAGGTAGATAGCCGTTGAACAAATGTTTGTATATAATTGCTTTGTTTTCCGGCAGTTACACGATACCTCCTAGCGCTAAGATGGATGGTGTCAACGTTTGGGTAGGTGTCAAGTATCAGGAAGTTATACCTCTGTAATACTCTATCTGTCACTTGGCTTCGCCCGTGATATACTTTGATAAATTGTAACCCACTCTATACTCTACCTTAAAAAGAATAGTTTATACAAAAAAAAAACAAATTTCTAGCTGTATTTCGACTTGGCGTTGATAGATAAGTCAGACCAGACGGATTGGTACCGAATTTGTTTAAACTTTTCCATCTCTTAGCCAAAACGAACTAGCATTGGACAGCTCTAAGTTCTAGAAGGCAATTCTAAGCCAGGAGCTTTCCGCCCTGTGGTATGCACAGGGCGAAAACTCCAGCTTGAAAATGTGCGTGTGACCAATTATAATTCTAAGCAAATGTTCCCTTAACACGTCCGTCAACTATAATGACAGCTGTGGCGTGGCAGGGAGTTGCCGATCTGCATGTGATACTTAGATAATAATTATTATCTTTCCCATAGATACTTAAAGCAGGTGACATTGGTTTGGTCTTTAAATATCTTGGTTACCCACAACCCCTTATGTTACCTAAGTAGATATTATAAATACTATAAACAGCTGCTATTGAAAAGCTATTAACAGTTTTTACCTAATTGGAAACAGCAATAACATGTCTAACATGTGTAATACTTATCGATGCAAAAAGCGATCAATTAGTAAGAAATTACTTGTAAATGTGAACATTCATTTATATTATAAGTCTATTATTCAAACATTGTTTTTTTAATTTAAAAACAGGGACTTTGTCTATAAGCATCACCTACTAAAGTAACCTTACAATTGATTTACAACGCATTAATTAATTGATCGATACAAAGATAAAAAGATCGAACAGTGTGATAACGCCGTTTTAAAAAAAAAACTAAAACTTACAATTACTATGCCAATGTAATTTTTATCTTTAAGGGCAAAAAAATAAGGTAGAAATTACATTATTAATGAGGTGTTTGACAATTAGGTACTTGAGTTCGCGCGCATCCGCAGTTGTTTCTTTCCGCCGGCAGGTGGCGTTGTTACATAGATCATATAATTTTATGAACATTGAACTGTTTTAATTACCAATATAGGTAATAAACAATGCTGTTTGTTTTTTTAATGATGTTTTTTTAAATAATTTGTAGATGACATAGGTTTCTTGTTAATCGCGATAATAGATAATTATATTTATTAAAAATGTATTTGACTTTCCGGTTAACATGTTGGTTATTAACCCCAAGGACTATTAGTCATGTCATTTTCTCGTAGGGGTAGGCAGTGGCACACTTTAAGCTCACATTTGACAATTTGTATTTTGTGCTACGTAATAAGTACCCAGATGGTAAGTTAGTGTTGAAATGGACAGGTGCATGTTGTGGTTTTCTGCTGTTGAAAATTTTAAACCTCACATTAGGCTTTCAACTTAGCTGAACAATTGCTGTTATCAACTGGCAGCTACAAGGATCAAGGGCTTAATGTGCCTTTCGAAGCCATAAAACGATCAAAATGCAAATGCCAGAAAAGGTAACCCATGTTTCCGTAAGACCTACATCTAGGACATCTAAGATAGGTACCTACTTACATCTTTTCAAAAAATTACTTTACGTATCTACCTATTACTAAATAAACTGTGCCTATTTACTGTCTAAGTAATAAAAACGCTGGCGATTCCAATAAAACGCATTTCTCATTAAAATATAGACCGCCACTTGCCTTAACACTTCAAAGTAAACCATCACATTAAGACCTTAAACCTCATTTAAAACCTTTCGCGTAACAGCTCTTTTTAAAATGGATGTTACTGCTCCAATATAGTAAGAGCTCCCTTTGCTTAGTGAATCGTTTGTACAAAAGCTCTCCTGTAAATGGATAGTGTGATTTTATACTTCAGTTAGTTGAAAGGTTTTTAATAGTTTTACGCTTAGTATTAAGTATGGGACGTTTTAATTATAGTGGAAAAAATGTGTTTAAGTTTAAAAATCTATAACTGTGCAATCACTTAGTTCGCGTTTTCCTTTACTACCCGTTCGCTCTAACTTTGCCGCTGGCGTAGCGCGCGGCGTATACCTGAATTGTTAATTAGACGAAGTAAATTGACAGTAAGTAGCTAATGTCACTTCGTCATAGAAAATACGCAACATTGTATGAAGAAGTGACAATAGTTGCTGTCAATTTACTTCGTCTAATTAAAAATTCGACTTTAGCATGGAGCCGAACGGCAAGGTTAGAGCGAACGAGCAGTACCGAGCTCCATTCTATCCTGGGGTATCATTCCGAATGCTTACCCGGGGCTCTCAACCGTAGGCTGTTAGGTAGAATACGTGTGGTTTGTAATCTGTACGAGTCCGGCAAAGCATCCCTGTAGAATTTTCCTCACATCAAAAAAAAGCTCTATTCTATCTCTGTTCAAAATTTTATAAAAGTTAGCTCAGTAGTTTAGGCTTAACAAACCGACGACTAGGGTTACCATATCAATAGTTCCTAATGGATAAAGTAGTTCCCATTCCTATGCTGAGCAGCAGTGCCTACTTAAATTACAAAAAAGAATGGAACCTATCAAATGCGTTCCTTACCTACAAAGTTAGATAGGTTACCTAAAAGATAGTTGACACTCAAAAAGTGTTTAGTGAAAATTATTTAGTAGGTGCGTTTCATACTCTACAATGTCTGTTATTAAATTTTACTAAAGCCTAAAAAAGGCAGCTTACACTCATTGACCTCAATATTTCTAGTCCTAACAAACTAAGCACCCTCAAGTAGGGGTAACTCAAAATTGATTCCAACGCAATTAAACTTGCAACAAAAAACGACCCAGTTAAATACACATCCAACCTCATTGGCAGAATTACCATAGATTATACACCCAATTATCTATGATACAACAGAGCCATTAAGCACATGTCATTTAAGAAAAAAAAACAAAACAAACAGCTGTCGAACACAATATAAAACTATTTATTACTAATCCTTAGTTAGTTTTGAATCTAACTAACCAGTAATCATTTTATTATAAGCTTCGTTTTTACGCTAATTCTATGGAACCATTTTTTTTTGACAGAAATATTGTAACTGCTCTACGATTTCCGACCTTATTTCTATTAGAATTGGTCTTAAAATGCTTGGGTGTTCTTTGTTAACAAGGTACACAAAACTTTATCTAAAATGAACTTTATTAGTTTGTGGTCAAGGTTTAATTTTAATTGTAACGTTTTTTATTTAACAAATATTTGTGTTGGGAAGTGTTCCAGTCCATATAATTAGGTTGCAGACACCTCGGCGTGATGATGACTGGCGCCTAAGGCTGGTAGTGTGGCCATGATGAGTTTCTAAAATTTAGGACTGAGCCATTGTCGAATTCGGACATTGTAAGAAACACAATAAAAACATACCTATAGTTGTTTGACTCTTTGATTCCTAAATAAATGAAAGAATATTAAACCACAAAATATTAAGTTTTCTTCTGTATATTGACCAATACCTAACTACCCGATACAGGTGACAAGTATTTTAGGGACTTACTGAATTCGGGCTCGGCTGTGGCTGTGACTATTCTGATCTTCGAGATAACAAATTCATAGATATGAAAATTTCGAAAAATTTGAGGACTGCTAGGATATCGACACTCATCACATCACAAGTAAGGAGATGTTGGGGCCCCAACAAGATAATACCTTTTCTAATCTTAGTCATTGATGTAGATCCTGGTTTTTGGAAATTATCTGAATGAGTGTGGGCATAAAATTAATAAATTGCCGACATTACTTGCAACGGTGTCGAAATAATTAGGTAACTATAAATTTATGTAGGTACTAAGTTGAAGCAATAGAATGGCAGTCCCTAGAGTCAAATTGAAAAAAATTCACGATTCTACGATATTATGGAGTTCCTACAAGAACAGTTAGTACGTGATCAGGTGATCACAATCTGAGGTTTAATAACAATCTGGGTAAAGAAAATTACCCTTAAATGTTAATAGCCCGGGGTATACGATACCTACGTTATAGCGCTATTATTACCCAATTTACCTAAGTCATATTATTTAGTACGTGTTCAAATATTTGTATCTTAGGTAAAAATATTGTTACTAGCTATTCCTCGCGACTTCGTCCTCGTAGAAGTTGTTATCGCGTAAAATCATTACTCTTGCCCCTGATGAAAACGAAATTTCATCTAAATCGCTTCAGTGGTTTAGACGTGAAAGCGTAACAGACAGAGAGACAGACAGACTGAGTTACTTTAGCATTTATAATATTAATATGGATTTTAGTCATTTTACTATTTTTGGTATTTGTCTTGGGTCCAAAAACTTTCACAAATATAAATATGGGTATGCAGTGTAGTTCAGAAGTCTAGTGTGACATAATGCAAGTATGTATTACTGAGAGTGTGACTGTTACGAGTGTGTCATACTGAATGTAACATAATGCGAGGGCAAAACAATATGTAGATATTGTGACAGTTTGGGAACGTGATATTTTGTGAACGTGAATCTCCCATCACTGCAAAAATAGTTAGGGTACATAATTCTTCTTTGTCGACATAACTTTATACGATAGGTTTCTTTTTGGGTCCTTTGCGAAATAAATCTAAAATGTACCTATTCTACTCCTGAAACAAATTTCACCTTTTATTAGCACAAGAATTTCCACACCATACCTACGTACTCAAAATTAAAAAAAATAACGACAGGCATAACAGAACTACCCACGCACTAATTGATTACGTTCGGAAATTAAAAAAATAACCGTCAAAAAATATATTTTCTAGTTACGCCCATACACTTTTGGGTAGTTATAGCTAAGTATTTCGGCGGCAAAAAATGGTGCTCGTCATAACGGCAGATGTTAATGATAATATTATTTATGGTAGGGTTCGTAGACCGTACACATCGTAAACCATTTAGTGATGTAGACCTCTGCTGTGATGGACTTGTCGTAAAACTGAATGATAGGAAAATCGGATATTAACGTGGATTTCGTAAATGGGATCTTGTCGAAAGAACAGTAAAAAAAAACCGGCTAAGTGCGAGTTGGACTCGCCCATGAAGGGTTTCGAAGCAGCAAGTAACATAATATAAAAGTTCTTATAGTTCGTTATAACTTTCGCAGTGGTAGTGATTTTGCTAACCGAAAAATGCTGTTTATGACGTATTAAAAAAAACTACCAGCTCTATCTCGTTCAAACCAATTTTCGTTGGTAGTTTTTATGGCAATGTACATCATATATTCTTTTTAGACTTATCATTCTATTTTGAGTTTCAGTTCTGAGTATGGGGACCCCCAAAATTTACTGTTTTTTTTCTAGTTTTATATAAAAATCTTGATGCGGTTCACAGAATACATATGCTTACCAAGTTTCAATAGCATAGGCCTTATACTTTCGGAGAAAAATGGCTGTGACACACGGACGGACAGACAGACAAACATGACGAATCTATAAGGGTTCCGTTTTTGCCATTTGGCTACGAAACCCTAAAAAGGTAGGTTGATATACTTATACTTATTACAGGACTGCTCTATATAAGGATGGCTGTTTTTCAGAAAATCTAACTAAATCTTAATAATAACTAATTATTATTAAGAGGAAAAATTTGTATGTTTGTAATGAATGAACTCAAAAACTACTGTGCCTATTTCAAAAATTCTTTCATCATTAGAAAGCTACATTCACCCTGAGTAACATAGGCTATATTTTATTTGAATATTCCCACGGGAACGGTAGCTACGCGGGTGAAATCGCGTGACGTCTTCTAGTCTTTTATATTAATACTAAATTTACTATGAATTAGTGTAATTGTATAATCATACCAAACATCATAAAGATATCAATCAATCATCAAAAATGAATGAAAGATTTTCGAAAAACATAAATAATTTTAAGGTGACCTGGAAACTTATCTCGTTCGCCGATTGTACTTTTTTTAAAATTATTAATTAAAAAGAAACACTTTAAAACAATACATTGACTTATAATTTTATGCCCATTTACCTACAACAACCAATATCTACCAAGTTAGGTAAGTAGGTATATATTTTTAAAGTCGGCTCCAATTCATTTTTTAATCATTCATACATACTTTCACACATGCGTACATAACACACACATTTTAAGTCGTTTAAAAATAAAACGAAACTCGTAATTCAAATCGGTGCATTGTTTCGTGTGAGGAGTGCGTGTAACAAAATTAGAAGTTCCTCTTCAACTTAATTAGACTGAATGACTTAATTTATAAGAGTCATATCTTTGAATATGTCGTTATTACATTGAGTGGACTATTTGCATTTATATTAGTATCTGTAAGATTACTTTATTGCTTTGAGTGGACTGTAGGTAGTTTTATCTAATTTTAAATTCGTATTCAATATTATAATCATAAGTTTTTCAATAAAATTGGACTGCCACTAGGTGGCGCAATGGGTATAAACGCGGCTCCAGTATTTGAAGTCTCAGATTCGAAACCCTACTCTATATTCTCTATTTATTAAAAAAATGTATGTATTCAGAAATAGGTAGTATGTATATGAGTTGTCTATATGACATAGCACAAGCTATAATGACATTAGCTTAAGGCTTGATGGCACTGTTTACAAAAATTCAAAAAGGTATTAATGGATTTGCTTACTGAGCCCGCCGGCTTCGCGTTTGACATTACTTCGATAAATTTTAAACCACGTTTTTACCCCCATAGGCGTGGAATTTTGATGTAACCTCTTTTAATGGGTGTCTTGTCTATATTTAAAGGTTACCTTAAAAAAACAAGTTCCTAAAGGTTATATGACATTGATAGGCAGGTAAGTACCTAAATCACACCGTTGTAAAATATAGATTTTGTACCTAACTATTTTTTACAGGCGTTAAACGTTTTTATATTATTTTTCTTTATTCTTCTCTATTCTTATATTCTCCTTTTCTCTATTCTTCTCTTTTCTATATTTTATATTCTTTTTTTTAATAAAATCAAAATGTCTACTAACCAAATGATCTGAGTGGGGTTCTCGGGGTGCACTAGGGGCTGGGTTGGGCCACAGCAACTTTGACAACATCCGTTGGCTTTGGCAATAGATGAGCTCCTACGAAGGAGAAAAACATACTTTAGTATGTAATGAATAAAGGCTTACATTGCCTCAGACGTCTTTTTCAAAATATCCCTCAGTTATATGTTTATAGGTTTCTTCATCTGGAATAGTCATAAAACTTTTGCAATCAAGAGCTTAAAGACATGACGCCCATGAAAATGTCATTAAGAAAGTCTCATATCTATATTAATTCATTAATATTCATTTAGGTAGCATTCTATTAGTAAAGTTCATTATAGATACATAATTTGATTAGTAGTAGGTTTAATTAAAGATACATCTCTTTGAACGAACGATATGTCATCAAAGTCACATTAAAAAGGTAATATCATAGACATAATACGAAAAGAGGTATTTATCAACTGCCATTCTAAGTCGTAACTTTTTTTAACCCTTCAAGATTGGCATGTAGAAATGTCTCTCCATAATTCCACGTCTTTCCCCTCCTGTTTTTTTTTCAGCAATATTGTACACTACTAGCGGACTTTACGCAGTTTCACCCGAGTAGCTCCCGTTCCCGTCGGAATATGGTAATAAAATATAGGTAGTCTATGTTCACCGGGGATAGTGAAGCTTTCAAACAGTGTAAGAATTTTTCAAAACGGTTCAGTAGTTTCGGAGCCTATTCGATGCAAACAGACAAACAAACAATCAAATCTTTCCTCTTTATAATATTAGTATAGATTACACTGTAATTTTATTAAGATAGATAGTATAGACACAGAATAAGAATATACTGTGGTATAGACTAGAAACTGTGATTTAAATAAGAAACATCGAGAACTGGGAGAAAATAATGATGATGGTACATTTAGGAAATGACCAGTTAGCCACTAATAATAATAAAGGACAAAATATAGGCAATAAGGAGAGGTGGAGTTGTACATCGGTTGCAAGGGGAAGCCTAAAACTATAGCTTTACATGAAGGTACAGCTTCCAAATAAGAAATTTTATTGATGAACTTAAATTAAATGGTATTCTAGTATAACTTACGATTTTTTCAAGGCAGAAAAAAGAACGACACAATGCCGAGGAAGAAATTTGAGAAATGTCAACATTCAACTGAACCTACTCAGTTACCTCAGCCAAATCCTTCACGAGTTAAAAAATGTGGTGAACTTATTACCCTTGCTTTTTAGTTTGAAAATAAAATATGGAAAATGGAACCAATTTAACTGATTTAGTTACCTAAATCCATCGTGAGAATAAAAAAAAATAAAACTTTTTAATGGACAGCCAAAAGACACACCTAGGCGATGCGGAGGGTCTGCGAAAATGTTTCTTAGAAGCATTTCATAGTTTAAACATGGAGGTCGAGTGTTCTCAATGAACGATATTATTAATAACAACAACACGTTTTTACGGAGCAGCGCCCGCGCCGACGGCGATCGCAGTTAATGTTCTTACATAGGTACTCAACGTGTGGTCGGTCTTTATAATATTGATTTATTAGTACCAGCTCTCAATGTTATTGAGGAAATTGGTGTTTTAATATGTACCTAGAGTATTGATAGGTTTATTATTTATTCAAGAAGAAATGGAGAACATTTTGTTGATTTTACTATGAGTGAAATTGATTGCGATGCTTTAAGGATTATTTTTCTTTTATGTCAATAAGGTGGCAAAACAAACATGAAGCCTGATAGAAAATCATAGACAATGGACGTGTGTATAAGCAATACCAGAGGTGCTACACTGAACATGCTGTAAGAACCTTCTAAGACCCCTTTTGAAGAACCACATACAATAGACGTTTAGGAAAATCGAGGCTGGGAGATCATTTCATAATCCAAGCTTTGCGCGGAACAAAGCTTTCTTTAGAAGTATATAGTAGTGTTGATGTTAATTAGGATAGTATTACAAAATGATTCTCAGCATTCAATAATCGCTTGATAATAGTTTACACTTTTCAAACTATGCTTAAGCGTTTTCGAGTTCTAAGAAACGTTCTGTTAAACGAACCATTGATTACAAAATTATGTTGCTGATATCATCTTATTTATCGTAATAACATTAAGTTCCATTTTCTATCAAAATATTTAATTTTGATCTGATTGGATATTTTAAAATTGTCTATGTAATTGTATGTCGTATTGAAAACAGCATTACCTATCTTGTAGAAAGGTCTCTGCTTATACGATACCGAACATCAAGATTTGAGGAGCCATAACGCGGCAAACCATAATGTAAAGAGATTTTATCCTTATTGGTTCTAAAATATCTACTACCAAATATTTTAACAAATATTTGATGAGAATTGACTTTCATATCAAATATCAAAGAATATCCAGATAAACTGTTTATTATTAGATATTATTAATTTCTAAGAACAGCGAGAAGACACGTTAAACTAAAACAACTATTTAAAATGAGATTCTACAATTCCTACTCAGTGTTAAAAGTTATAATTTGTAATATTTGTTCATAAACCCAAAGGTTGGTATTCTCTGGACGTTAAAAAGTATAACGAGATGGTAATAGGTAATAGGTCGTGTTGAGTTCTCGCCTGCAAAACAAACATTGGACAGAGCAGTGCAGAGTGCTAAATTACTTTAATTATAGGGAAACAACTTGGCCGTCGGTTTTGATTTACGTGCCTGCTTCGTTTTTTGAATTTTGATGACGTTATTTTTGTTAAGTTTGTGCTCTGTGGTGTTGGTATCGATTGGTTATGTTTTTAAATTCTTATGTCATTACAATTCCTTTTTGGAATTTAGACACTGATTCTTTATTTGAATAGGATTTGTAATTTTTTTGTGCAGTGTTTGTTTTCTTTGTGTTGTTTTTATTCAATTCATAATTTAAATATAGAAATGTTAGTTGTTGCTTATTGCTTGAAAATTATAATGAAGACTTAAATAATAATTATAAAGAAACATGTTCTTTACTGTTTAAAATAATTTATTTTTGAATCTGGTTAGTCGACTTGAACTAATACTTATGAAATAAGTCTTATAAATGTTGGTACGATTCTGGGATCTCGTGTAAATAGCAGTAGTGTTTTGGCAGGTAGGTACGATACCTAAGTACCTACGCTAAGGAAGACATTATTAACTTCGAACAATGTTCAAGTAAAAATGTTTTTAAAGGATTTACACCTGGAATGCATTACCTATACAATACCTATTTACACCTTAGAATCTACTTAAAATAGCAAGAGTTTGCATTCCAAGGAGGTTATAATGGCATAAACAAAAGAGTTCATAAAGAGTAAAAAAAAGAACTCATAATGACGTCTAGCTCTACATTTCACTGCAATGTGTAATTTTCGTAATATCTAAGTAAACACGGCTTACAAGTTAATTCTACGACATCAGAATTTAATTTACTGCCCAACGAGCTGTGTTTACACAAAATTGCTGGCCTCGATGCGAGCTAATGCTTACTCACAGTAGCCTAGACCCGACGGACGCTGATACACTAGGTAACCACCTATTTTATTTTTACCTTCCTCACAATGGTCCTTTGTCAACAGCAATACCAATATTTAAAAAAAAAATGTAACGTCAAAAACTTAATCAGCCGACGATCGGCGCAAGAGTCCTGACGAAGTCTGTAATTAGTAGACTGTTAAATATGAATGGAGGCGCAGGGATCGCCCGCGGCCTGTCGGGTCCGGGTGCCGCCCGGACCCGACACGCCGCGGGCGATCCCTACACATCCATACCTTTTACAAACAGCTCACTACTTCAATAAGTAGGTGTATTATAGAGAACCTACTTGACTTTTTTATAACCTCACCATGACATCTAGTTGAAATATCTACGATCCCATCGAGAGATATTGGCCAATAAAGGCGAGCTGATCTCTTATATGGTCAGCCCTCCGCAGCGACGAGACGCCGACAGAGCAAAAGATCAACGCTAATTAAGCGCCATAAAACCGAATATCGCTCTCATACCATCGTTACCTTTCACTGCGGCCGACATCGAATTCTATCTCAGACAGAAAAAAAACGCGGGAAATTACCTCACATACACGAGCGCACAGTGAGAGTCGCGTAATAGATTAATGTTATAGCCTGAGAGTTCTGTATTTAAAAAGAAAATCGTGCGGGGACTGCGATGTACGGAGAGGGTAGGAGCGTGCGCCGCCACCCGCGTGCCGAGCGAGATGCAACCAGTGTGCGAGCGAGACAGCCTGCGCAGGCGCCGGTGAGCCTTCCCCCCCTCACCTCTTCTCCCAGACGCTCCTACTACACACCTCTTATTGAGAAATTCCCGGGATGATGCATAAATTCTTGTTTTGGTTATTTTTCTCCTTGTTAACAACATTACAGATTCGGTGACCAGACCCTTATTTTGTCTGTGGTCTGTTTGAGTCTTTGGCTTGATTTATCTGTTGTTTACTTTATGGCATTTACAATGTTTAATTTAAATTGCTATTTATTCTGTGGTTTTACATAGACTACTGTATTTTCTTTAATGATTTACTAAACGTAGATTTGTAACGATCTATTTTAAAATTAAACATCTTCTACCTACCTACCTAGTTAATTTAAATCTAACAAGACTCAACTCATAAAACTCAAACAGTCAAAACGCCAATTTCACATCGACTAATATGCTAATAAGACATGCTAATTCCCAAAACCAACAAACAGAGAACAAAAAAAAAATAAACCATGGCCTGAGGTCAAAAAAGGAACACGAAAGCAGACAGGCGCCAGCCAGCAATTACGGAGCCTACAGTGGCCCAAACCCGCTGAGGAATGCAACAGACTTTCCTAGCTAGGACTTTTTACTGTCTAGATTGTTTCGTGCATGCTTTGGCAGAATGACAGGAGATGTTGTTTTAGATTTTAGTAACATGTAGAAAAAAAAAATCCGTGTTCCTTTTTCAGAATTTGTGATTTTGCGAGAGTTTTGGCTAAAAAGAAAATTGAACATGGTTGCCGAAGAATTAGTTTATAGATCGAAAGTTTGCCTTCGAAATCGATCGTTTTGTCTTTGCGTTTGAAAGTTTCTTTATGAAATCTATAAATAGAACACAATAATTTAGCCCTGGTCGAACATTTTTTATGGATTTGACAGTACCGGCATCACTAACACAAGTATGAAAGCAGCATAAATAAATGGCTGAGAAAAAGAATGTTTTCAAATGAATTTTGTTTCTTTATTGCAAGATTTTTTGAAACATGTCTATAAACGGCCAGTGCTAGACATTCTATTCCTGTAATATAAGTGTAGGTAGGCGTGACCGGCCAGCCCGTGACGTAACACGAATAGACCAATCACAGAGCGCCGGTAATCTCATTGTCACCCCTGTCGATAGGCTAATAGAAGTACTTGGGTGTAGCACTCGAGTTCGATTTTCAAATGATAACGGGAATAATAGTTTTTTAAAGAACTAGTGACTAGGTACGGTGTTTTAAGGAGTGAGGAGTTTACAGAAAAACGGTTTTGTTGCTTTAGATACCAAGGTGACCTAGTATTGAAAAAACAATTGCTCTAATGCTAAAACGAGCTATGGGAAAAAAAGACCATTAGTCTACTTACCTAGATAGAGAAAATTAATTTAGCTCTTGCAGGACTTAAATCAAATTATCCTCACATTTACTTCGGTGCATACCTAGAGCAGATATCATACTTACCTAATATAGTAAGCTAGGTATGTGTAGTACCTATTTTTAAGATTCGAGTCACATAAACGAATAGGCTTAAACCTAACTCTCCTCTTTGGGACCTTTAAGCGAGGGTCCTTCTGGCACTGGTATTGGCTATTGGCTTCATGGGAAATTTAAGAAATTGATTTCAGCACCCCTTGGTAGCCATTGAGAAGCCACGGAGAACCGACGTAGCCTGACACTTAGGTCCTGACTCGGGTAGAGGGTAGGTAGGTACCTGGTTCCAGTAACTACCATGTGTCCCAATCTGGTCGCTGGAGTCATTTGGAGCTACCTTTCTAAACCTACAACGAACCTAAGCCTTGGGTGTGTAGTGTGCATTGATAAAAAACTTTTAGTTTCAAATATCGAACGAACTCATAGAACTACATTTAAAACATGATTCAAATGATAATGTCTATGACCCTAACTTGTATAAAACAATTTTATTTTATCACATAAATTTTGGTGCCAATTGAAATTAAACTTTATCACAATTGAATAAGATCGTAGGAAAAAATCTTGTTACCTTTTAAATTTGCAAAATGTAGATTCAAACTGGGGTGATGATAAATAGGGTGGTTACACAATAGGAACATGGATTAGTTTTGCTTTAGCGTCGTATTTTAATGGCGGATATTATTATTATTAATAATAATAATCGCGTTATATTAAGTGCTACACGATTGGTTACTTTTGTTTGGGGTGTGAGAGATTTAATATGAAAATAGGATGGGTCGAAAATATGTATCCGAGTTATTGAAACGGCCATTATGAATTTTGTGTTTAAAATAAGTAGGTAGCTAATTAAATTCTACCTACATGTGGTATAAGTACAGTTTGCAAAGAAGAGTTTATAAGTGTACAGGAACGCCATATAGGGATTGATGTTTTCAGAAAATATTTTATACCTAGGTATATTTTATGAAATATACATACATACATACATATAATCACGCTTGTTTCCCATCGGGGTAAGCAGAGACTACGGCTTTCCACTTGCTACGATCCTGACATACAACTTTCGCTTCTTCTACTTTCATAACTGTTTTCATACACGCTCGCCGGTTAAGGGTACTCTTGACCTTGCCTTTTTCCAGAACGTCTCTGATTTGATCGGCATGCGTACGCCGAGGTTTACCCCTACCAGTTTGCCCATTCATTCTCGCCTCATAAATCTGCTTTGTCAGTCTATTCTCATCCATTCTCTCCACGTGTCCAAACCATCTAAGCATCCCTTTTTCGATCTTAGTCACTACATCTTCTGTTATACCACATTTTTCCCTTATCACGCTATTTCTTTTTTTGTCCATTAAAGTCACTCCAGCTATACTTCGCAGACTTCTCATTTCCACTGCATTAATTTTGCTTTCATGCTTCTTCTGCCATACCCAACTTTCACTACCATACATAAGTGTAGGGATGAGCACTCCCCTATGTACAGCCAACCTGGCCTTCTCAGACACATTTTGACTGCTCATAAAGGTGTACATAGCCCCATTCACTTGATTTCCTGCCAAAACTCTTCGCTCAATATCCTGGTCACACTTTCCATCCCTTACAAATTTGGAACCCAAGTATACAAATTCTTTCACCTGTTCCACTCTTTGCCCTTCAATGAAGATTGAGCAATTCGTCATACTTTCTTCTCTTTCAAAAACCATAACTTTCGTCTTGTTTACATTAACTTTCATTCCTCTACTTTTTAGAGCCTCATTCATACTATTAACCATCAGCTGCAATTCCTCCGCTGATGATGCTAATATCACCTGATCATCAGCGTATAGGAGGCATTTGACGGTCAGTTCATTCATTTTTAAGCCATACATACTCTCTTGCAGTTCTTTCAGACAACTATCCATGTATAGATTAAACAGCCACGGAGACGCTACACAGCCCTGTCTCACACCCTTTTCAATGTGAAAGAAGTCCGTGCAGGCCCCGTTGATCCTGACACAAGCACTAGAACCCTCATAGAGAGACCTCAGTGCCCGTATCAAGCTGCTGTTCACTCCATACATGGACAATATTGACCACAGTTCATTCCTCACCACTCTGTCATAGGCCTTTTCCAAGTCCACGAATATGCAATAGACCTTTTGACTTTTAGCCAAAACTTTCTCAGCTACGCATCGTAAGGAAAAGACCTGATCCGTACATCCCCTTCCTTTCATAAATCCTGCTTGCACATCCCACATTTTTCCTTCAGTTTCATTCATCACTCTTTTTATCAACACTTTTGCATACAATTTGCCAACGATGCTGAGCAAGCTTATGCCGCGGTAGTTTTTGCACTCTTGCTGCGACCCTTTTCCTTTGTAAAGCGGCACAATGACAGCTTTACACCATTCTGCTGGTACTCTGCCACTTCGCCAACAAAAGTTAAAAAGGCGGTACAGCTGGCAAGCTACCACGCCACGTCCAGCTTTCAGCATTTCGACAGAAATCCGATCTATTCCAGCAGCCTTTCCTACTTTCATACAATTCAACGCTTCCACTATTTCTCCCATACTTAACTCGCTTTCATCGCCAAATTCATTCAGTTCTAAAATTTCAGAAATATGCTATGGTTATTAAATTAGTGTACATAATTATATACCTACATATAATGATTTTTTGAAGAAATCAATTCTTTTAGGGCTACTTGTATACTTATCTCATTTGCCCGCCGTACATGGTGTTTCGTTTTAATTCGGATTTAAAATAAATTATAGGCTGATACTAATAGGTGCTTATTTACATTATATATTTTTTTAGCACGTGAAAAGGAAATCGGTAGCTTGATTATTCGATTCTCGCGATAAATCGAATTCAAAATGAGCCTGTAATCGCTTTCAAAAGCGTTTGTTTTAACGGGCTTGTTATTTCTCTATAATATTTATTTATCTATAAAATGCTATTAAGAGACGAATATAAACTTGCACACTTTAAATTTAACGCAAACCGGAAATACTGAAATTTAAACTAAGTCTTTATCTTTATAAATCAATTTAACCTAAGTTAGAAAATAAATCCTAAATTTATCAGCGCTTAATAGGTTCTTAAATGTTGTCTAACGAAGTTTGAATTTCGAATCACAGAGAAACAAAGATAAAGCTTCCCTCTGCAAGCCTCTCTCGCTCTTATCAGTTGTCACTCGTAAAACTTACTCTAAGTCTAGTGTATCTATGGTAACTTTCGGAAGCGCGTCTATTAACTTCAGAATGTGTTCAAAGCCCACCTATTAATTAGATAACTGTACTATTCTTATAGTCACATTGTAGAATATTTCAATATCACTTTAGAATCAATGGAGCTTCATAGCTACAAGCCGAAATAAAATCAAATAGGTAGGATGCCTACCTAATGTCAGAAAGTGGGTAGGTACCTACTCTAGGTTCTTACCTATGACCTATACTCATCAAACAGTACTACAGTAGTCCTTTTAAGTATGAATTATATCCAAAATACATTTACTATTATTATGAGTAGGTACCTACATTAAAATAATGCACTTTTTTGCCCATACTAAATATGAATTGCACCTATGCGGGTTTCAAGTACCTACCAAGGCCTGTGAAATCATGCGGGCGATTCGATTACTGTCAAAGAATAAAAATATTAGCCAACATTAATAAGACAGGTGAGACCATTTACCAATTAATAAATTCCATTTATAAAAATGTAGAGTTAGACAGATATTCGCAGGAGGGTAGGTACTACTAGGTACCTACTAACTCCTTCAAAATTTCTCTAATAATTGGTTTAGATCGAAAATTCTCAATAATCGACCCAAGGGAACCTGTGTTGGAGACTGATTCCTGTTCTAGGCTGTCTGTGTTCCAAATTTTATCCATCCAACCTCGGTTTTTTTCCAAGTTTCATCAGGTGGGACCGTAAGCTTGTCTACCACCTTAGTAGGTAGTTATTACATTAAAACATCCGTCGTTTTTTAATGAATCATTAGATTAAGTTGCAAACGACTATCAATGCTCATAAACTTTGGCATTTTTGTATAATATTAGAAACAACGAATGTAATGTCCCGTGAAACACAGTAGATGCTGTAACTACAAAATTTTACAACAGGTGTTAGGTACACCATAACTACACATTACATGCCTAGAACTGCTTGAAGTAATGTTATACTTATTGCCTTAAAAGTAACTAAACGCATACTGCGGTGAAACAAAACGGCTTTAGAAATAAAAGCTGCAAACGAACTGCAAAATGACGAACACTTTTCATTGATTTTATTATTATATTCGCTTCAATGAATAAGTGATAATGTGTCGAAGATGGGTCACATCTCTGAGAATTTCCCTAATAAAAGAATTCTTTATTTTTTAATAAATAGAATAAAATTAGTAAAGTAAGTTATGGGCCTTCGGTAAGCAAAACAAACGCACGCAGCGGCGGTTTTGGATGAGCAGCGCATCGCCAGCTGAAGGCGCTCCCTCACCGGGAGCATTCGCGTGTAATGTAACGTTACAGAGTCGAGCATTACAACAGTGAGGGAGGAGAACTGATCATTACAGTGCACCAACTGTAATGATACGAGACGAGGTTACATCTGTGAAGGAGGAGAACCGAGCATTACAATGCGCACCTTGTAATGACCCAATGTGTAATGTTTTGATTCTACTTGTATCATCAATGCGCTGACATTACGAAAAATCTGTACTAAATATTAGGTACATTACACGATAATGCTCGTCGGTCAGGGAAGTAGTATCGTAACGTAATGCTCTAAGTCGAATCTATAATGCTCCCGGTGAGGGAGGGCCTTGATGCGAAGCGCTGCTCTTACTATTTTTCAAAACAAACATGCTAAGCAGGCGGACTTTGCGTGCACACGCGTCCCTTAGCGGAGGAGGCCCTAAAAGAGTAAAGTCGAACGAAAGTAACTATTGAGTTCAAACTTGGATGAAAGACAGAAAAATAAGATCATTTGGTTTTACACAATAAATGGGGAAAAGTCGCTGGCATTCCAGCCTGATGGTATGTCAACACCATGTCAATCACACAGTGTTACTTTTAAGCTACTTCTAGCCACACCATAACAGTGGTTTCGTTCTATAATACAGCCTATGCAAAAGCTTAAAGGTTGAATGACTAAATATAATCAAAAGATGGTTACTATAATTTTCCTTACAAAATATAAAATCAAAACATTATACAGATATGATAATATATGCAAATTTAATACCTCTCCCTCCTTCATGTATACAAATGTGTGGCAATCAAAAAATAACTGATTTTATACGGCTAAGTGAAGAGCTGGGTTGCTGACAGAACCGCAATCGAGATTACGGCAACACCTTGCTTGCAGACTAATCACACATCTACATGCATCCAACTCATTGACTTAATTCAACGAATAAAATCAACCGTATATACGTTCGGCTCGTTTGTTCGCTCAAAGGAGGCCGATTTGTTTAGTATAAAGACCTCTTTATAGCTGTGTATTGGCCTCATGTGAATTTATTATTGCGATTCAATTATGGTACAATGTTCGGTCAGGTTTCGTTCCTTTATGGAGTGCCGCTTCTGTATTTCGATTGTTTTTTTAATATATGCCCTGAGTGTGTCTAGTCTGAGAGCCAGTAATCTAAGTACTTATGTAGGTATTATCGAAAAAAAAACCATGGTGCGAGCCCTAATCTCCAGTGGGAGTAAGTGGGACACAACCGCGTCTTTCTGCTAGCAAGTTATGCTCGTGAAAGAGGCGGCGCCGGCAGAGAGGGAGCGGGAGTGAACTCTCCCTCGAGTTCCGCAGTCTGCGGCGAAGGCGCTCCTTAGAATTGTCTACGCCCAAGACTATTGGCATCCAAGACCGGGGTCTGAGAACAGTGAGGGGGCTGCTCACCGTCCTTACAGAAGTGGGCCCAAGAAGACAGCGTGACGCGAAAGTTTCACGCACGCTTCATGCCCCAAGAAGCGGGGTAACACCTGAACAACTTCCAAAGACGCGGGAAAGCACCCAAGCCTCAGGTGAGGCGGCAGTGGTAGCCAAAGTCTGTTATTACTGAGACATCCTTTCAAGTGCTTACCCTGGTTTCCCCGATCGTAGGCAGTGTAGTTTTTTAGGTCGGTAAGAGTCCGACATGGCATAGCATCCATGACGATTTTTACATAAAAAAAAGCCTCAGAAGTAGATTAACACAATTCAAATTTACGGAATAGATTCAGTAATAAAAACTTACACACTGTACTCCTTTGTAACAATTTTTCTATAAATAAATTATAGGTACCTATAGAGAAGAGAATACAGTGAAAATGTACTGAAACTTACTTAATAGTTATATTTTTAAAATTATTAAACTTTCGTTATGCTCAGCGACTTTCGTTGTTGACCGTACTGTACGGTACACAGTTTGAGACAAAATTGTTTAATCAAATTTCATCTCACGTGAATATTTAAAAAATTGAAGTAGGTAATAAAAAAAAGTGGCTGCTAACTGCTCTTTAAAAGGCATAAAACCTCTTTTTACATCAAAATAATATTATTTTTCGTCACATAAAGATCCTCGTCAAACAGCTACCGGTATTCTCGTTTCAATGACCGATACAGTTATAATATGTGTCTTTTAAAAACATGATATCTCTTTATTTATCCTGTTTTTAAATTTTTGTACCTACCAAATTTTGTGCATTAAAAATGAATTAGAAGAACAAAATATATTTTTTTATTAAGGCATAGGATCTAGCATAGGAGGATTTTTACTTTCAATAATAAAATCAACTAAAATTTTTAATTTGTAAAAATAATTATGGGAAATAAAACTAAATATTTTTTTATTGTTTGTAACTAAATTGTATTAATTCGTAATACCTACGTGTCCACGGCTATTACAATTAGTTTAAACGTCGCGAATTAAGTAGGAAATAAAAAAAAATAGGCATGTGAGTTTAATAACACAATTACACTTAAATAATAATAATTTTCACTCGTTAAATTATAGTCTTCATTAATAAATAATTAGGAAAATAATTAATTTCAATCTTTTTTACGATGCGGTCGCTAGCCTCTAACTGACATTCACACTTTTTGTACATTCATATTCACACAATTTTTTGGATTCCATGAATGATTCCGAATTCAAAATCTTGAAAAACAAAATGCATTCCACATCATCTTATTAGTTTTCATACATCTTAAAGCATTAGCCACAAAGTGACAAAACAAATGAGCGTTTTAGCGGTATCAAGCAGCTTTCATCTCACCGCGGTAGCCCGCTGATATGCCTCTTTTATTGGTCGGTAATGGCCTGATAGGACTTACGAGGTGGTCTCCTTAGCCTGTCACTTTTTTTTAAACGAAGTAGTGAAGGATAGGAAAAAGGTTTTAGTTGCCCACTTGCCCACTTTGTTCGCGTTGGAAATTTATTGTAATTAGTAATTCTGTATAATTAGAAAACGGGCAAGAGCGAGTCGGACTCGTTGGGAGGTTCCGTACCAAATAACGGTTAAAAAAATCATATTTCTTGTATGGATATTTTTTTCTCATTTTTATTTGTTGTTATAGCGGCAACAGAAATACTTGTAGGTATCGTCAGTGAATGTTTTCAGGTCTCTGTCTAGCTTCCACGGTCACTGAGTTCAACGGAGTGAAGGGTAGGTACCTATCTACATATAAAGGGACTGACCCCCAAACAACGGTAAGGATCGCCACCACTTGGTAGCTAAAGCTAGTTAAGCTGCTGATTGACTTTCAAAATCCAAATGCATGGCGATATTTTAGTCGATTCTAGTCTGTCATACTCATCCTACGTCTCACGTATCATGAACTACAATAAATAAAAAGTTGCCATAAAGTTCAAGACACTTTTTTCTTAATGGCATGACAACACTACCGTTCGCCTTTACGCGGCACATCCGACCACCAATAGACCCCGATACGCGATACCGTGTTTAAATCCAACTTTTTATTGAGCCTTATCACCGACTTAAAGCTTACTCACCCACACAAACAAATGTAGTTTTATTTCTTTCCACCTATCTTTATGGGTAACACCCACACAAAGAAATATTTAAACAATTTTCAAGTTACGGTTGAAGGTTTATTTTGTATTTGATTTTCAATCTTGTTGGTATGAAATAAGGATCATTTTGTTGTTGTTTTATATGCAGAGCAAAAATTTGTAAAGGTAGCACTGGAGGAAATTTTTAGGATACTTCTTAAAAGTGAAGTTTAATTTGTTTGCCGATTGATATCACTTAATGTAGAGGTGTTTTTGATTCTGCAGTTTTAGTCTTTGATTTTGCGGTAGGTTATACTTTGCTTAGTTATCTTTAATTGGTTCACATAATTCATTATAAGAACTACGAAAATTGCACAAAATATCACAGCTTTTTATGAATAATAATATCTAATAAAGTTTATTTCTCGCCATAGTAGATAACATAATGAAAAAATAATAAGTTGATTGTTCACAATATACCTACCCACTAATCCATCCATACTCATAAAGATATACTATGGGAGTCATCCTAGTTGGTAGTTGCCGCTTAGCAGCTACCGGCAACTACCAACTAGGATGACTCCTGTTCGGTTATCAACCCTCCTCTCCATAAAATAAATGAATCTGAAAATTTTTGACCAACAGTACATATTTTCTTTTTACTTGAGAGTACTTTACAATTTTAAAGACACAATCAATAATAAAATCAACCAATAATCCGATATTCAAACCCGTTTCCTTGACAAGTTAAAAAAATAAATTCAATATTCGAATACTCTATATTTTAGTCATTTAAAAATCAAAACACATACATTGTACCTACAGACATTTTATTCATTATTTAAATATTCAAATTTAGAATTACTTGATAAGGCGCGTCACCGGACCACCTAAGAACTGAACAGCTGACACGAAATCAATGTGTTTCAATACTTTGGATCATTTTATGGTGTAGAGCGTACAAGGAATGTCACTTCGTTTTATACTTTTAGTCGATTATCTTAAAGGGATTAAGAGCTACCGGTCTTAGTCGATATCGAATTGATGAGTCGATTATTGATTGTGCTAATGGATACGCATTCGAATAAGTAGGTATGTTAGAGCTTTGATATGGCGATACATTATTCGGAGGTGGGTTGATTTGAATAATAGTCAAGGTGTGATTTCAATAGGTTTTTATATAATTTGATAAGAAGGATTTAAATGGTTACTTGATATTTTTAGTGGAAAGCCAGAGTACCTTTTTATCTTTGATTTAATGGTTTATCACAATGCTCATTGCGTTATATCGTAGGTAGGTTCGTACGCATAGGATCTGAAGACAATATTTACTATTTATTATCTTTTTTTTTCTAACCTAACATAGGATGTATAAATAAGTAGCGTAAGTCTACTGATATTATGTGTAACCTCAAAATCAAAAACACACATTGATGTTTCTATATTCACAATACACACATAGACATTACTTATTGCTGAGGGTTGCCACTTTTTAACAATAATTCATACCGTACCAAAATAATAATTTTAAATTATTTGTCATAAATTCCCTGCGCGTCCCAGATGTCCAGACCGCTATCCATCTCCCGCCCGCCCTGAGTCGTTAACTGGGTGCCGCCCCACGCCCGCCCTGCGATGACTGAGAGGATTTTTCCACAAGTTATGCTGATGAGGATTGCGTGGAACAATATTTTTTAAAGTAACGGCCAAGTCTCCCTTTAAAAATGTTAGTATTTGTTGTTACAGCGGCAACAGAAATAAATTATCTGTAAAAATTTCAGCTCTCTAGCTGTCATGGTTCCTTCCTCAAATACAGCCTCATGACCGACAGACAGACAAACAGTGAAGTGCCGTTTTTACCCTTTGAGTACGGCACCCCAAAAAGACGAAAAAATGACATTTATATAGCGTTAAAGTCACTGCCTGATGGCAAGCTACGATGTCCTAAATAATTATGACTACTTCCTAGAATAATTCTAATCTAAGCCTTCCACAATTCTTCTAACCCAGGAATACGTAAACTGGTGCTTGAATTCACAGGTTACGGTGACCACTTTCCATCAGATGGAACAAAGGGTAGTCTGCCGTCTTTATGAATAAACATATTGACCACCTAGTTTGGTTCAAGATTGATGAGTCATGGTGTAAGGTTTGGTCAAAACGCTATATTGGTAAGTATACTACATGAGGAAAATTCATCATTTACATACTTTAAAGCTATTTAGACAACATATATTAGACTGGCCTCGTGGTCCAGTGGTTAGTGTGCCTAGCTACGGATTTGGAGGTCGTGGGTTCGATTCTCACCCAGGACAAATCTCTTGTTGTGTAATGAGCACATTGATTTGTTCTGTGTCTGGGTACAATTTATCTATAATACCTATGTATGTATTTAGAAATATATAATTATGTTTATCAGTCGTCTAGATCCCATAGCACAAGTTTATATTAGCTTAGTTTGGGCTCGACAAATGCACGATGATGTTGTGTGTGAGAATTTCCAAGTGTATTTATTTATTTAAATGTAGGTATGTAGGTACTTATTGTAATATGCTTTTCTATAACAACGGGTAATTTACTGACACGCGCGGCTAAGGACTCACGTAGTGCCAAAGGAACTTTTAGCAAGTAACTAGGTACCACTTAACATCATATTTAATGCCTGCCATATTGGGCACCTACTTTTAAAGCACCTGAGGTATTCCACATGGCACCTGTCATTGTTCTTTCGTAGGTGCCATTAGTGGAACAATTTACATTCCACTTATGCTCCAAAACTACTGAGCCGATTTCAAAAATGATTCCACCCATATAAAGTTACATTATTGACGAGCAACATAGGCTATATTTATTTCCATAGTCACACGAGAACGGGTAAAACCACTAAACGTCCGCTAGTACTAAATATTTGACTTTAGACCCTAAAAACAGTAAAGCAGAATTTGCTTTATGTTAAAAAGAAATAAACTATCAGAAAATATGCTTGTTGTCAAATAATAACACTGTAAAAAGAAGTTCAATGGGAAAATAACAGAAAAAACAGTAGTTCCCCGACACTCGAGAAAAATGCTCAAAATATTTTGTGCTCTCTCATATTGTTATTAGCAAGTGTCGCGAAATATTTCTTTTTGACTTTCACCTTTTACGCAATGTTTTCTTACGCAGGGTTGGCACTAAAAAAATATAAACAATAAACAGCATTTTTTTATAATTTCTAGTGACTGATTTGGCTCTAGATATTTGACCGTATTTGGGTCTTAGCTTTGAAAGTAAATTTGGGTGAGATGTGTCATGCTGAAATCTTAGAACCCCAAGTCAGTCTCACCCGGAAGTGGTGCACCTATTGACTGACGTAACGCACGACGTCATAGCTGAGACAAGGCAAACTCGAAACAGGACCCTGTAGTAAACTTATAAACTTATTATTAAATTACTTTTTAAGAAACACAAATTCAAAACTCATTTCTGGCCATATGCGCATGACCGTATGCGCGTAACTTTTATGTGACATTATTTTGAAAAAAAATTATGTACCTAACATTATTTAAAATATTTGTTATTATATTCCTGCACAGTACCTATTTTATGCATGCGCAAAAGAGCACATTCGTATTCATTATTATATCCAACAGTTATTTATATTACCTAGCTAAGTGCAAACCCTAACAAAAACAGTGAATATCAAATACACTCGCGAGTGAAGAATGCGGGAAATGTAAAATTGACATTTTCACGTTTCGGCAAGCAGGTGTGAGGGCAATTCAATAGAAATATATGCAATTGAAGAACGTTTTTGAATAGAAAAGGAATGTACAAGAAAATAACGGAATTTCATTTATAACAAGGTGGGCTGTGTCACAGAAAGAAGATAATAACAGCAAACGTGTGCAAGCCCTATCCATAATAATTTAGCACAAGAGATATTTCTGAATGAACTGTCTATTAACTCTTCAAACTACTTGTGCTCTGTGCGCAGAGGTGTTACTTGCAATAATTTTATTATCTATTTCTGTCTATTGAATGAATTTCGCGGGTTAACCCTAGTATTATGTTTTTATGACGTGTAAATATTTTGAATGGGTTTTAAGTAAATATAATTACTATGATGTCTATTAGATCCCTAATCCCTGTTCCATGTAGAGATATTGATAATAGTATAGTCCAATCCTGCCCGACCTGCAATAATGTAAACATGTCATGTTTTGACAATCGTTGTCTAAGACAGATGAGTAGAAAAAATATAGTATGACAAATCATTGAAATTGATTGTGTCGAAATGATTGTAAGAACACTGTATGACTCCTGGATACTGGAATATAATCAGTGTGAATACTCAATTGCAAGTAACTATGGATACTTAAGATCAAATGTGTTTGTTTACATTTTTGCGCAAAGCTATTGAAATACAGTATAGGTATACTTTATAAATATTATTTTCTACAGTGAAGATAAAAGATTTGATTTCAAAAACGTTTCCAAAACAGTTTCAAGAAGGCTAACTCTAACTTTGGTGTGGAAATAAAACAGTTCTTGATAAAAGCTAAATAACAGACTGTATGGTAGAGTCGAGTCCGGGGGCTTACCTGAGGCTCCCAACCGTAGGCTGTTAGGTAGGATACGTATGGTTTTTAGTCCGTAGAAGTCCGGCATCACTGTGGGATTATTCTCGCGTTAAAAAAATTGTAGAGCCTCTGTTACTCATTTTTACTTTTTTATTTGCCAAGTTGTAGGAATTTGAAATTTTAAATAAAGAAAGAAGAAGGGAACTGGAAGAGACTTAAATTACACTAAATTCCTAGAATTTCAGCCGAAATGGTACCCAAAATTGCAATTATAGTAAATTACCTACAAATGACATGATATACTGTCGCGGAAATATTTGACCTGACGGATATATACGTCGATAGCACGGTCGTGTCAGGACGCACACAGTGTGTCAAATGGGACAGCTTTATGGTGCTTTAATGCAAATGATGTAAGAATTGATGGTGCGACGCCTCTTGTCATATTTTATGGGGTGTCATTTGATGGCGTACGAGGTTATTGTTATGCCATGCCATTTTCGTGTAAGCAATCTCATAATATTTATTTATACTTACCTCCTTTCTGATTTATTTCTTTGTGTTGGCAACACTTATGAAAACAGTATTCATATTTAGAATACTGTGATTCCTTTTTTTTTAAATATGTATCTGGTAATGACACTCGCACCCATCGAACTGTCTGTTTTGTTGGAGTCAAAGCAAAATCTACTACTGTTTCCTACTAGGATTTTTTTTCCTACATTTCACCTCAAAATTATGTATTTTCTTCAATACTCAAATTTAACCTTAGCAAAAAAAAGAGAAATAAGACAGTCGGTTGTAGAATCATCATGGCAGCCATAGTTCGTCCTTCGGATACAAAATTCATAGGATTACAGAGGTTTGAATATTCGAGAAGCGTGTCTAGTTTCTGTATCAATTCCCTGTCGATCTTCCCAAATGTCCCAAGCGGGTTACTCACTCCAATATTTACAACGAATCTTGATGTAAAAGTTTATTTTGGCGAACATTTCTGTCAGAAACACAGTCGATATGTTTTCTATTCGGTTTGTGGTCTGTAATTCGAGATGGGTGGTAGTATTTCTAAAGGCTTCTAGTGTTAGGTTTTACATAATATAGTCACACCTATTTTACAAACAGGATAGGTAGAGACATTTAAATATAGATCTACTAAGGCTTATTATATTATGGAAGGAGCTTCCCCAACCGAAATTTGAAAACTAACCTACAAATAATATTTTTTTTACACTTAACAACTTTAGAAATACAAAATTGTACCATCCATTTTATAGTACCGAACATTATTTATGAAAACACATACTTACCGACTCTTAGCATGAATAAACTGTAAACACTTTTACACCCAAATAACACCATCAGACTACGTTATTCAAACGGAACACGTAAAAAGAGCCAAACACGTAAAGCGTTAGTTTGGCACCCCCCTTAATAATAGGTGATTTGGCCTCCCCCATCCCACATATAGACACCGACAACCGTATCACGACCAATATAACTAGAACTCTACATGGTAAAAATCTAAGAAGGTTTGGAGAAAAAAAATTGAGGGTAGGGCAGGTCTTTTAGTTTTGGTGATTTGGGGGTAGATGCGTGCTTCGGAGCCATCTTGGAGGTTTGAGTCTAATGCCACTTGTATTGGACATTTTATTGTCACACGCTGCTACTTTTCCGTGAGTTGTGAAGCTCGAATTTTAGGAAGTATGTTCTCGCTGACGTTTTTATTGGCACTAAACGTAAAATAAAAGTGAACTTTGAGTGTTCTCTAAGTTCTGTGGCTTTTACTTCGAATTTTTATTTACATAGGTGTTGGAGTTTAAATTGTCTATGAATTCAATAGTTTTTTTTTCAGGCTCTGCAAGTTGTCACCTTTTTTGATGAAATGTCAAGAAATAGAGAAGGCGTCACTAGATGTGACTTGACTGACATTTAAAGTGTCAGATTAGGAGATTCAATAATGACAGATCTTTCGCGACGCGTGAATAATATGTGAGGTTAGGCTGAGGCCGCACTTGCGGTTTACCGTGGCGGTTTCTAACCTCAAAATGTCAAACCTTGACTTTATTTCATTGATTTTGACAGTTTGATGACATTTTGAGGGTTTAGTATACCTGCCTAATTGTGAACAACTAGGTACCTCCCATATTACATGAATTTAAAGTTAACTATTAATAAACTTTTAAACTGTTAAACTTAATAAATATTAATTGCACATTTCGGAATTTATTTTTATTACCGACTCTACGTTATAATTTGAGAATTTTAATTTATTCCACCCCAGGAAATTTGTACTTTGACCCAATATGACCCTCTTCAAATAGTTCATCGATCGCTATCTATCAAATACTTCACCAACTATTCTTATGACCATAACTAAAAGAATCTTACAGAACATGGTATAATATAAACTTCAAACTTAACCACAAAGAATTTAATAGACACATCAAACTGGAAACTTTGCCGCTCGCAATAAAATCTCCTTCATTACGAACGAAGCAACGAAAATCATTTGAAATATTTCCGAATAATTTTGTTGTTTTATTTTTTAATGCTTCCGCAGCGGTGGCCGTTTGCATAAATTTCGTGTTAGTTTATTAGACTTTGTGGTACATAGAAGTGTCGTTTTCTCAATTTCCCCGCCAATTTTTGGGTAGCAAGATGGCGGGCTCACGCACAAAGCTCACGCGATACGCCGCGGCGCACCGTGCTCCCTTTGTTGAATTATTTATTCGTTTTCAATAGGTACCTCTGATACTACTAATAAAAACTATTTGTATCTTTGTCCGACATTTAATATTCTGTGCTCCGGATGTAAATGGTGTGTACGATTTTCTTGTAAATTATACTAGCTGATGTCCGAAGTTTCGCCTGCGTTGCGAGGTTTTCTAGTAGAAAAATAAAGGAGAATATCCCACGTATTGTTTTTTTTAACTGAAACAGAAGAGCGTAGGTATTCGATGAAAATTCCCGGTAACTCAAACTTTTTCTACACTACAACCAATTATCGTCATATTTCTAACATTTTACATAAAGCCTTCACAAATAATATACCTGAATTTTCCCTGTATCTAACGTTGAAAATTTTTTAAGGTTAATAACTGAGCATTTTCACAAAAATGTATACTCCCCTGTTTTTCAGCTGTCCCCCGAAATTAAGGTGTAATGGTCACACAACTGAGGTCACATGTGGGTATCTTATGGTATGAAAATCAAGTTATAAAAATAATTACGATACTAATTCATCTAAATGAATGGGTAACGTAAAATTAATAACATTATCAAATGAATTTAATAAAAACTACGTCTCAAATAGTCAGAAACAAGCTAAAATAAGGTCACATAACTGAGATGAAAAATTTGTTCACTGATATTGCCGGTACAAACACGAACTTTCGCAAACACTTTTTTAACACCACTGACAATTCCCGCTTTCTTGTGAAATGTCAACCTAATGGTGTTGCCAATACAGCAAAAAAATTCTACTGTTTCCATATAATTTTATAGAAATATCGGGTCACAAAACTGAATGTTCCGGGAAGTTTAATATTTTAGACTCAAAATAATTTACATTTTATTTCAAAATTTACTATGGTGTGTTATAGTTTCTGTTTACGTCCTTATGCATAATTAATTCTACCATGATAAAAATAAAAAAAAACATACCGTTCTCTATGAAAATATAGAATAATGTAAATTTTTGTGCGTGAGATTAGGGAAGGGACAGCTAAAAATTACTCTTTTCTCAATAATAAAAAGTGTTAAATTTAAATCTCGCGGTATTTATATTAAATATTGTGTTCTCAACATGATAAATAATGAACAAGTAATTCACTTAGCAGTTAAAGTAAATAATTAGATATAACCATGTCTTAAATTTTAACCTTAATTTCGGGGGACAGCTGAAAAACAGGGGGGTATACATTTTTGTGAAAATGCTCAACTAGGTAACTTCAGTGTAATTTTGCATGTGAATACCTATTTCATGTAAGTAGGTAGGTAGGTAGAAGGTAGGTACTCTTTATAAACACGGGCGGTCGGGTCTAGATTTAGGGCATACTAAGCAACTACTTAGAAAAGAAATGATTTCTTTCGCATGACTCAATAATTTATATAAAAATGGTATTAATGTACAAATTTGTGGCTGCCTTTATAATATAGTGTTATTTCAACACTCGACGCTAACAGAAGTAACGAATAGGTGTTGGCTCAAACGCAAATAGTCACGCGATTGGTTATTACTAACTCGCACATTTTAAATGAGAATTTAATAATTTACTATAGGTACCATTAATTATTTTTATACCTACTGGTTGACCTGGAAAACTTCGTACCGCCTTAGGTAGGTAGGTATTGTTTTATATAAAAATACTTTTATTAAAATTATGGGCGTGCCCATTTGTAAAGTTTTGTATAAATCGAATAAGGAATAAAAATTTGAATATAATTTCACCCTCTTTTTTTTAACGTGAGGGAATATCCATCATGGACTCCTACCGACTAAAAAACCTCACGTAACGCCCAACAGCCTAAGGTTGGGAGCCCCGGATAAGCCCTCGGAAGGATATCCCAGGACTCCCAACAGAATATCATTGCGCCCTTTATCAAGTTTATTGAAGCAGGCGTTATAATGGTTCTGGGTTTAGGTAGCCATGAATCTTAACGCACCAAGTAAACAATTGTTTCGTTTAAAATTTGCTAAGGCTTTCGTTTAAAATTTAATAAGCCCTCGGAAGGATATCCCAGGACTCCCAACAGAATATCATTGCGCCCTTTATCAAGTTTATTGAAGCAGGCGTTATAATGGTTCTGGGTTTAGGTAGCCATGAATCTTAACGCACCAAGTAAACAATTGTTTCGTTTAAAATTTGCTATTGAATAGTCACTGTGAACGTGGCTTTCTTTGGGCAAACCTTGGTTTTAGAGCATTGCTAGGTCAGGAGACAACGATGAGTCACAAATACTCTTAACACAAACAATCTGTTACTCGTAATTATTAGTTTACTAAAGGACGTGACGCAGTTTTACCCGCGTAGCTCCCGCTCCCGTGGGAATACGGGAATAAAATATAGCCTATGTTCACCGCAAAGAGTATAGCTTCCCAACAGTGAAAGAATTTTTTAAATCGGGCCTGTAGTTCCGGAGCCTATTCGATTCAAACAAACAAACACACTATCAAATCTTTCCTCTTTATAATATTAGTATAGATATAGTCTAGTGCTAGCTATTGTGAAATTGAATCGTTATTAAAATATTCTTGTTCGGAAGTTTCACCCTTTTGATGAGGCTACTGGTCTACACTAGATTTTTTTAATTAGACGATTAAGTTCAAACAAGCAAAAGTTACGCAACTTAGGCAGTTCATCAGTCTATTAACAAAATCGATCTACACTTACTATGTCACGTTTCATACTGTTAAACTACCCTCATATCCTGCATTGATTGATCAGAAATTTTCCCCCAAAATCGAAAAGTAGTCAAGTGCGAAGCTCAAATATTTGCGCCGTTAGTTTGGTCGAAACAGAACTACGTATCAATTGTCGGTTTTTGTAACAAGAAGGGGCTTTAGTAAATAATGGCCCGCAAATAGATTAACGGGGCCTACTATTGGTATTGGTACGCGATAGTTTAGTGAGTTTAATATATTACTCGATAGTTACTAGTTTTCGAGACTTCGCTATCTAGAAATAAGAAAGGGTTGTTTGTTTGATATTCCATTTATATGGTAACTGAATTGAATACAAGAAATACATGGCAATATTGGTTCTTTCCGCTAATCGAAACTAATTTAGTTTTATATCAATCAATGAGATAGAGTCCGAACATTTCGGTATTTGACTGATTTTCTTAGTATCTGTAATGAAAACAAAAATACAGACGAATTGAGAACCTCCTCCTTTTTTGGAAGTCGGCTAAAAAACATAGAGAGCACTTCTTCTTGCCCTGATTTCATTTATTTTCCTTTGTATTTGAATCAAAGTAGAGGTATTTGAGTCCTCTGCCAACAAATTACATTTAGCATAGTACCTAAGGAAGTTATCTACTGCAATATGCTCAAGATATTTTTCTTCAAGCCTCATCATCATTTTTATTATCTAATAAAAAAAATGTTGCTATTTTAAATAAATCCATACAGTAGGTACCTAAATTCAAATAAACTCTGCTCAAAATATTTTTCTTCAAGCCTCATCATCATTTTTATTAATAAAAAAAAGTATTGAAATTTTAAAAAATCTATGCAGTATATTAAAAAAAAAACTCATGAAAACGAAGCCCTCGTTCGAGTTGCAATAAACTCGATTATTAAGTGAGTTTCATTGATAGCGGCACTTGAAAGTGCCGAAACAATGTATTTGATCTGCCTGATCCAGTGCAAACATTAGCACAGTATCCTGTTCGGTGGGAACTGCACATGTTGAGTTGACCTTCGCTAATTTTTTTTTATAAGAGAGACTAAGAACTTGTAGGGCTACCTAGTTGGATGAAACTTTGGGGATAAAGTTGTTATACACATAAAGAGGGATTAACATTAGGAAGATACGTAGATACTGGCAGAAACTTAGTTATAATCATTTCATCCCTGTTTTTACGACAATTCCATGTGTCAGTAAAATTTCCATGCTTTTATGTATATTTTTTTAAATCAATGAATCAAATCAGCCTATGGCAATCCTCTGCTGGACGTAGGTCGCTACCAATTTACGCCACATCACACACAGTCGCAGGACTATCTGCTTTCCGCATCCAGTCCCAGATTTCGAACTTTTTCAGGTCGTTGGTCCTTTCCTAAGCTCTATCTTATCTGTATCAAATAGCTTTTAGAATTGGTTCATGTGTGAAAGCATTACAGACAGAATCACTTTCGCACTTGTACATTAATGGGGAGTTTCATAAACTGTGGTCAAAATACAATTTCAGGTATCGCAAAACCTTGCTGAAATGCTTGGTTTCGGTTCAAATTTAAAATACACTCGAGAGCAATGAATCCGGGTCACTTAAAGAATCCTAAAAATCTCGGAAACTAAAAATGCTAGGTTAATGCAATAAATTGTATTTAATAGACAATGTAATACTCCTTAAATGAAGGTATTAAAACTTCTTAGTTATTGTAAAGTTATATCATAAAAAAATCAAATTTGAAAAAGGGCCACTTTCGAAGATGGAACTACGAAATTACAGCATTTGGTGTTGCTTTTGTTTGTAATCTGTCATTTATGTGGGTACATAAACCATGTTGATAGTGCTCTATATTCATTAATCAAGCTGAAATTATGTCGCTTACGCCTGAAGAATGCACCAGAATACTTACAATGCTGGAAACCGGCCGGAGTCAGCGCGATACAGCCAGGACTGTCGGTGTGTCGCTGTCAACAGTACAAAGAGTTCTCCGACGTTACGAAGAAACTGGTTCTAACCTACGCAGACCAGGAACGGGCAGAACCAGGTGTACCACAGCACGAGAAGACCGATACTTGGCGAACACCATGCTTCGAAATCGCTTTCTCACAGGAACTGAACTCACCAATCAGTTTCGACGCCTCGGAGGAAGTAACCCAAGTGCATGGACAGTAAGACGTCGGCTTGCTGAATCTAACTTAAAACCCCTTAGACCTGCAAACGGCCCTAAACTGGAGCGTGGGCATCGTATTTCGAGACTAAGGTATGCCCAGAGCCACGTAAATTGGAGTATTGAAGATTGGTCAAAAGTTATGTTCTCCGACGAATCAAAATTTATGCTCTACAAGCACGATGGAAGACACAGAGTGTATCGAAGACCAGGGGAAAGATTCAAGCAAGCATGCATCGAAGAAAAAGTAGCCTACGGTGGTGGGTCTGTACTTGTGTGGGCCGGAATTTCTTCTGAAAGTCGCACAGAGCTGGTGATCATAGAAAACGGCTCTTTAACTAGCGTAAGATATGTGGAAGAAATCCTCAATGATCACGTTGGTCCATTTATGGTCAATTTAGGTGAGGATGCTATATTTATGCATGATAATGCCCGACCTCATACAGGTAGGATTGTGAATGATTACCTTCAAGAGATGAACATTACTCGTATGGAGTGGCCAGCGCGCAGCCCGGATATCAACCCGATCGAGCATGCTTGGGACGAGCTAGGCAGATGCGTAAAACAACGAAACCCTCCCCCAATCACGCTTCGTGAGCTCAAAATTGCTCTCACAGAGGAATGGGAGAATATTCCCCAAAATCGTATAAGGAACTTGGTGTACAGCATGCCAAACCGCGTAAACGCAGTAATGGAAGCACGAGGAGGCAATACGAAGTATTAAAATTCAAGAAAATCGTAATAAAGTTCAAAAATTTCATGTTTCCTATTTTTGTTTTAAGCAGAGATCGGCAGTTTTTTCTTTATGTAATTTTGTGTTAATAAAATGTATGGTGACTCATATTTTTTTTACTTTCATTTAAGGAGTATTACATTGTCTATTTAATACAATTTATTGCATTAACCTATCATTTTTAGTTTCCGAGATTTTTAACATTCTTTAAGTGACCCGGATTCATTGCTCTCGAGTGTATACATCATATTTGTACCTATGTATAGAAGGGATATTAAAGGATACGGTGGGATTTAAAAGGAAGAGCTACATAAAACACATTGTCATAGTTACAACGAGAATTGCCGTATACTGTATATTATATCGTAGTATCCTCTAAGCGCATATTCTTATTATTAATTAATAGGAAGAATTGTTTGCTTACCGCTCCCTATGACAGCATGAAAAAAAAAACAAAAATACGAATACTGACAAAAGAATCGATATGGACATCACTACATAACCTGTCAAAACCACTCTAGATTGAGTTGTCAAAGCAAATAACGTTTTATAAACTAGTGTTGTATACACGCATAAAGTATGACCGCAGTATCCCGTCGGGACGGGATTATACCCCTAGACTATCGGTTACGTCACGAAGCCCTAATCCCAATCGACTATTGATAGGGTTGACAGTAACAGAGCATGGTTCTGGTAAGTTTATTTTATCCGATCGAAAGCATAAAAAACTAATAGTACCTATGTATGTCTTAAGGGCTACCTATGTATTTCAATATAATTTTATTTTCGGTGAACATAATATTGTATTTGAAAAGTGATCGTATCATTATTTTCTCTTTACAATAAAAAATGTAGAAAAGAAATTTTTAGCTTAGTATTCTACTAAATTTAAAAAAAAGCATCGCAGAAAAGAAAAGAACATTTTAAGAATCAGTAGCGCGAGAAAATATTTATCATCGGAAAAAAAAATTGTAGGTTACTTGAAAAAATATTCACTTCATTTATTTAGTCTTTATTTTACAAACGCCGTGTTGACAGCCCTGTATCTAGTTGTAAAACATAAGGGCGTGTACACACGTACCGTTTGAAAAACGGCTGTGTTTACATTGTCGCATGACCCCCGGATAGGGTCAGATGACAAATGGACAACTAGTAATGTAATACCGTTACAAACACATACATTTGTTTTAGTAGATAACATGTTTTAGTTAATAGATATGTCGACTACGGATATACAATGTTCATTAGGTTTCTTACATATTATTTCTAATATTAATAGATATTTGGTAGGTAGCATGTTATTCAGATATTCTGATATGGTTGATGAAGATTTATTGAATTTCTTTACCATTACCATTACCATCTTCACGCCAAATCCCTTGCGGGGTAGGCAGAAAGAACCGAGCGCCACACGGCACAGTCCATACATATCTCACTTGCATCTCTCTATTGAATTTGTATGGAAAAATATCTGAACCTTGTGTTTAACATGAAATCTCATACAAGGTACCTCTCTAGGTACTTATAGATCGAGGAGAATTATCAAGGGTTCGAGTATTGGTGGTTCAAGAGTGAATGTTAGTCAAAAATTGTTCCGCATGCCTATTATTGCCTATATAATAGGTACAGAAATGGTCTTCGTAAATCTTTTTGGGCCGAGTAAACCAAAAGCTATTGAAGTATAATCGCGTTTATCCTCGTAAAAACAAATATACTTGACAAAGTTATTTTTATCAAGTTTTTATGCACAAAAATTTCCTTAAGCAGTCTGTTTTAAATGAAGAACTTCAAACGTCGTTGGCAACTTTCAATACCCACATCATCATAAAATTGACAGTAGGTACCAGACACCATAAGTCATCGAAACATAAAAACAATATTAACTCCAATCAAATTTTATAAAGGTTTTTATACAGTGTTTTCAAATTTTATGATTTTCAATCAAGTTAAAATTATTTAAAGATGGCGCCAACCGCAATCAATTCGGCGCGGGTTTCTCAACAGATTATTGCGCACTTGTCTTGAAAGGAAACAAATAAATGGTACAATACTTAAAACACCTAATTTACAAAAAAAAACTTGAAATCTATGCTGTAGTTGAAATTTGATAGATCGAATTTTAAAAATTTGTAAAATGTAGAACAATGTTTTTTTTTTGTTATGCTTGGCCGATCTTGGTCGTCCCTTATTTGACATTATTCGTGAGTTCGAACACAAATTATAAAGATGTCCTTCTTGTAATTAAAAAGGTTATAAAAATATTTTAACGGTAACCTCTTGTAAAATATCATGAAGAACATTACAATAAAATATAAAACGTGGTAGACGTCCCGTTTTCAAAACTAATGATAATCACCATGTGAATTTATAATGTTTAAATAAAATTATTATGTCTACGAGTTATTCGTCCGGTTTTTAATTGAGCATGCTGTTTTACGGTATGAGTTTGATTATACGGATAGATACAACAATTTCTTATGCTACTACAATGACTAATTCTTCCTTCCTGACTAAAACTTGCTGTATTAAAATTGCGAAAGTTTGAAGCGAAGCATAATAAGTTACTTAAGGCTTGTTTATCCGAAAGAGACTCATCTTGGGGTTAACTTTATACGAGGAAATATTCTTTGATTTGATCTGATAAAACTATATTATTTAAATTTATTAGGCAAAGCACGATTAGGAAAACTTTGTTCGATCGAAATCGATAGATATCGAAAAATGAGAAATATTGCAAAAATCTTAACAAGTAGGTAATGTACTTTTTTATCCGAATAAATTAGTTTAATCCTCATAAAAACTTGTCATAAAATAGATATAGGTCTTTAGAACAATATTTTCGGCTAGATTTTTTCTTAAAACTCCTCAGATTTTGTAACAGTAATATAATGTATTAGAATCGAATGAAATCCGGCAAAAGCGTACGCTACAATCCTTCGAATTGCCTTAAGATTTGTCAAGGTCGAATAGGTACGGAAGCCTTAAACGGTATAGCGAAAAGACTAAATCGAAGATGCAGATATATGGTACAGAGATAGGTCGAGATCAGAATATCACACATCCACCGCAGTGGTATCCTACTAAACATTGTAAATGGAACAGTTTGTCCTGGGACATCCTTCCGAGGGCTTACCCGGGGCTCCCAACCATAGGCTGTTGGGCGTTACGTGAGGTTTTTTAGTCGGTAGGAGTCCATCCATGAGGATTTTCTCTCACGTTGAAAAAAAAAATATGGAACAGTTTGTGAAGATGTTTGTTACTCAATCACGCTCTATCTAACGCCTGAATAGATCTGGCTGAAATTGGGTGCAGGCATAGATTATAGGCAGTATAGTCTAACATATAAGCTACTTTTTATCCCGGGAATACGTTCTCATGTGAAGCGAGAACGGGAACCGAATTCTACGTGGGTGTTTGAGTTGTACTACCCACACTGTGTCTCAATTTTTCTAGGTATACCTGTCCATCCAAAGGTTGCCTGGACGAGATAGCTGTGTGCAATAAGGCCGCCCGTTGTGCTTGACATTAGACGATAACTTGTCCAATTTACTATTATGTTATCATTTATGTTCAAATTGAATACAATAAAGAATATCTACATCTAATTTATCTACCGATCTACATATTTCCATGAAAAAATTGATCGCAAATTTCCTCAAACTCACCTACACCCACATCCCTAGAACCACTCAAAAAGGGTGCCTATTCTCAAAACCGCCAATAATTAATGTACTAGAATCCTATCGGAGCGTTAAGGAGATGGCCCCTCACAAGATTTTATCGCCATTACAACGAACAATTCGGCGGCCCTGTGATATCGCCTCGATGGATGCCAAAGGACACCTTTTGATCAATAACTGTATATGAATTACGGAGCATATGCCCTTTGCTGCTCGAATGAGCATCGGCCGCTTTGGAGACTGGATACGTGTAGGTAGCTTGTTTTGTTTATGTCAGTCGGTTGATAACTTTTGAAACTACTACTTGTAACAGCTTCTTTTTAGTTGATCTTTATTTAAATAGTTGATATTAGTGATGAAATTTCACTACTGTGGTACAATGCCTATTCGATTTTAGTATTGACAAGTTTGCTATGACCCGAGTCAAAGGTCTGTTTAATTTCTTAAATAATTTAATTGGCAACTTTAATTCTGTTTACTGTAACCAATGTTGTAATTTGTGAATATTAATTCAAGAGACTAAATCTTTAACCATCAGCATATTTTTCATTCAAGCTTGCAATTATCTTGCCTCAGATCAAGTCCGTTAGCATACCTATAGAAAATCAGCATAGGTATATAATCGGCTGAACATTATGATAAGTATTTCTAGCACATACGCACTTAAATATAGGTATTTTAATCATTAAAAACAGTATTCTTCCTAAACGAGAAATTCTTGTGTCAGAAGCCGAACGGTTTCGCAAAAAATACACATCGAAATAATATCTACCGCACATCTGCCCCAAGAAGCGCTACTTGAGGCAAATTTTACGCTCGAAAAAGCAAATCCAATCACAATAGCTATTTGTATAAAAACTGCAGCTTACTTTGACGTATTAAAGCTACCTAGGTGCCTATTTTGATTATAGATGTCGATTGACAAAGGCGTTTAGAATAAGCCCCCTTTGAAAGGCTTAAGTGGCTGTTGTTAAAAATCAAGATTTGATGTTATTAGTTGGTGATATCGTATTTTTCTTCAATTTAAGCTTCGATAGAAAAGAACTGTCAAATGGCGGTTCCCTTATGTGACTTTGTTAGGATTCAAGAAGTATGAACAGAGCCTAAAATACGCAAAATCAATGTAGGCACAATTAGTGTGAAGCAATTTAAGAGTTCTTTTTTTTAAATAAAGCTGTGCAAATACGCTTTTTTTTATTTTTCAATCCCGGCATTCGGCATGATTATCAATTTTTTTATCTCTTATTAGTTCAGATTGTGTGTTGATTCCACATTTAAAAACTGGCAGACATTTCAAACGTTTGACTCGGTTGTCGATCACACGGTCATAAACACCGCCATTGAAGTCGTAAAGGGTCCTGTCGAGAGACTAAGCTAATATATCTCTGGGCCTCAGATTGATACATTTATTTCTATAATTAATGGCCCCAATACACATTAAACCAAAATGATTGATAAAAGGCATCGCCAATAATACAATTAAACGCTTTTTGCGACTTTAATGTCGGCTAAGTCACAAATTTTAATACCACGTCAATCTTGCTATCAACAGTAGATGTCTAACCACTATAAAATGTGACGAACGTTAAAGTTCCTTTATATGGATTGATGGACGCAACGCGCGAATTTATTACTTTCATCCTGAGAGTACTTATTTTGGCGTGCTTCGCAGCAGTGCGAATTCGTATGAGACTCCCAGTCAACCTTAGCCCGTCCGTAGATCATTAATTTGACCCCGGAGACCGGAAATGGAAATTATGGTCCTTTTGGAGACGATTTGTTTTTTTTTCTTGTCTTGGGCTTAAGAGTAAAGGATACGATTGATGGCCCATGATATTGACAGGTTGCCTACATTAACACACATAGTATACAATTACTGTCTAGATAAATCTATGGTCTAGATACTAAACGTCATACACGTCATTCAGGGACAATAATCAGCTGTAGCTACTAAAGAGTTTCATAAATTAAATACCTACTTAGGTGGAGCAATTCACAAATTTGGAACATAAAGTTACCAACGAACGCTTCTACATGAACTTATCTAAATTATTTGAAAGTCATCATACTCATCATACTCACAAAAATCGCAAGAAACAAACGCTGCAATCGAAACTTGCCGCGTTTGTGTAGAGACGCCATAAAATTAAGAGTGTTGTAAATTACCCCGATTGCCGCCAATATATCCAACTGGCTGTTTGATTCACGACCACAGCCAGCGCGTTTGTTTTTAATTTTTAATGGCGCATGGCGGCTAGAGATACAGTCTGTCAAATGATAGTTAATTAATTACAAATGATTTCACGTACACGTTTTCTTTTTTTTAGGGTTTCGTAGCCAAATGGCAAAAACGGAACCCTTATAGATTCGTCATGTCTGTCTGTCTGTCTGTCTGCCTGTCTGTCTGTCCGTCCGTGTGTCACAGCCATTTTTCTCCGAAACTATAAGGCCTATGCTATTGAAACTTGGTAACTATATGTATTCTGTAAACCGCATTGAGATTCTTATATAAAACTAGAAAAAAAGTACTAAATTTTGGGGGTCCCCATACTCAGAACTGAAACTGAAAATTTTTTTCATCAAACACATACGTGTGGGGTATCTATAGATAGGTCTTCAAAAATGTTATTGAGGTTCCGAACATCATTTTTTTCTAAAATGAATAGTTTGAGCAAGAGACACTTCCAAAGTGGAAAAATGTGTGTCCCCCCCCCCCCCCCTCTAACTTCTAAACTAAGAGAATGATAAATCTAAAAAAATTATATGATGTACATTGCCATAAAAACTACCAACGAAAATTGGTTTGAACAAGATAGAGCTGGTAGTTTTTTTTAATACGTCATAAACCGCAATTTTCGGTTAGAAAAATCACTACCACTGCGAACGTGTTAAAGCATCAATCAAAGTTACAACGAACTTTTATATTATGTTACTTGCTGCTACGAAACCCTTCATGGGCGAGTCCAACTCGCACTTGGCCAGTTTTATTTATTACCTATCTTATCTACTTCAAATTGTCTACAAAATTTGCATTTTGCAATGATTTTAATTTAAATTGTTTATGTGTTTGAAAAACATTGTATCTTATTGTAAGCACAAGCACTCAATTGTCTATAGTATACTATGGGCAGAAAACGACTCAATATTTCATGTAAATTAAATACTATTAACTTATTTACATTTATTATTAAGTACATGGGCACTACATACAAATTATTCGAAAGTAATAGTTAAATAACTGAATATGAATAAGCTAATAACTGTATGCTAATAAATCAATTATTTCTACACATTTATAATCTAGCGATCATAGAGTATAGACAATTTAGAATTATTAAGTTATCAGCATAGATTACATACGAAGGCTAACCTGATATTATAGAGACATGCTTTACAGATTACAAGATGTATATTTACGTGATTACTAATTGTTGTTAGAGTTTAATAGGAAAGGAACCACCATATTGAAGAGATTGTATATTTACTTAAGTATTCCATTTTAAGTACTAGAAATCAGTAAAGTCTATTGACGTACAGTGTCTAATAATTTTTTACATTTACCTAAATCCTTTGTTAAAATGTTCCATTATCAAAACATCCAGTTATAGTGGTTGAAATATATAGAATCTAGAAAATCTGAATGATTCTACTTACACACTAAAATATACCTAAGTAGGTAGGTATGTAAGTCGTTATCAAGCCAAGCCTAGCTTAAACCTTGACTAATATTATTATTATGACAAAGAACTAACAGTAGTTAATAACACAGGTCTGCAATGGTTTTCCTCTTTGAAATCTGAGTAACATTTTCTATAGTTTCTGATGTGCTTATTACGAGAAAAATAATAAAAAAAATCCTACACGTCAGGATTTTTCGATATTAAATATTTAAGATTTTGCTCCAAAATGTCTGATCGTCGACCTTTTAAAATTTATAAAACGTCATTAAATTACTTCAGTTTTATTTTTATTTCATTTAATTAGTGTAAGGGGATATAGAAATTCATGCAAATCAGTAATTTGGTAATTACTACATAAAAAGTATAAGTAATTCGCATTAACAATGTTAAAAACAGGTAATTTGACTTAATTTTGTAATAAAATCAAAAAAATTACCTAGTAGTAATATAAGATACCTATTTTTTGTAAATATTATTAAAAAGGGTGTAATAAAGAGAAATCAAAGGGTTTTTGTATAAGTACCCACACTGATTTAGAAAATTAACAGTTGAATATTGAAACAAGAACTTTAAAATGTCATTGCGAAGTTGTTTAAATTCTACGAATTGTTTTAGTAATATCTCCCGGAATTTTATGGTGATAAATCAATGAAACAGCATTACAGAGTTTGTGAAAAATATTTACAAAAGTTATTTTGGACACGTATTAAGTAACCAAGACAAAACTTCGACACATTCATAAACTTTGTTCGACTTGTTTATATAACAATTTCGCAAGTGTTTAAAAGGCCAGAAAAATAACTTCAAAATCGGTTCACCTATGCTATGAAGAGAGGCTAAAGACCATGATAAAGATGGCTACTTTTGTTGTTGTGACATAACTGGATACAATTCTAAAATAAAAGGGACATAAACATGCACTAAACTTCATTTCCTAAATTCGCACATTGATTACTTCCCAGAAAATTTAGGAGCCGTTAGCAAAGAACAAGGCGAAAGATTTTACAAAGATTTGAAAGAGCTTGAAGTCTGATATAGAGGAAGATGGAATACTAGCATGATGGCAGACTATTGTTGTTTATTGAAGCGCGTCGATCCAAACCGGAAATTTAAGCGAAAATCTCACAACCGAAGGTTCCAGGAAAAAAGAACCAGGTTGCACAAATAAAATTTACGTGTAATTTAGACTAGTAACAAGTTATTATTATATTTTAGTCGTTTTATAAGTTAAAGGTAATGTACTTTTTTAAATATATATTTTTTATGAGAAAACGTGGGTCTTTTTTTCTATTTTCTATCTGTGCCTTGTTCGAAAAATCTGGAGGTGATGGAGAAAATCTAAGTACATATTCGTAATCAGCGCACCAAAATACCCTAGAATCAGCTATCAAATTCCAGAGAGGAAGTTATGACCCTCATTTTGCAGGCCTGTGTAATTTAATGCAATGATAAAAAAATCTATCCAATACCGCTGATAATATCAGTTTAAAATATCGATGTTCATCCTAAAATCGGCATGTCCCTTCAGAGTAACAGGCCGAAAACGTAAAAAAGTTAAAACAAAAGACATCTATCATGTCGAGCCTGAGCCACCTCTTTTTTTTAATAGGCAGGCTTTTTTGTCTATAATTTGAGGTAACACAGACAATTATAGAGATGTTCCATAAATTACAGGTCCTTTTCTTTGCAAATAATTTATTGACAGCTACTACCATAGTTATTTTGACGTGAAATAATTTCTAGAAAAGAGAACACGTACTATTTTACCATAGAGTTTGGCAAAAACCTTTTGAGAGGGAACGAAGCTAACATTTTTGCGTGTTTAGTTTTTAAAAGTCAATTTAGTGAATAAGATCGACATTTGATTGAAAATATGCGACGCATTTTAAGAACCGTTAGTTAATAATGACTTCACTTATTATTTTGCCAATTTGTACCTACCTACTTACCTGCTGACTTACAGGCAAGACCTTTGATAATCATATTCGAGATGAAAAATCTTTTGAATTTTGTGGTATCTATTCATAAGCGACGGGATATAAAATAAAAAGTAGGTATTCATCACTCCGTATCGTAGTCAGCTGTTGTCAAAATTCTACGCATACCACTCCGCGACCGTCGTTATTTCAATTACCTTGATCCCTCATCAAAGACAAAAGGCCTGACAATAAAAAAATAAAAGAAAAGAACGAGCACCCATGCTGTATATTAAAAAAACATTCCTGTTATCTATGATTGGATCGCGGTCTTGTAAACGGTCAACTGTGTTCACTTTACCAAACACTCCCGCCTTTTTTGAGAGTATCAGTAGCATTTTTGGGTATGCAATTTTTTTTGTAAACTATCCAATAGATGGTTTTTATTTCAGTGCTATTTGAGATAGATTGCTTTGTAATTTAATTATAATGATTGACAGTTTTAAGAAAACTGGAAAAGAAGTTCAAGCTAAAATCAATAGTATTAAAAAGATACAATTCAAAAAACGAATAGCCATCACATAAAAAGGAACACAAACTATCAACACATAATAAAAAAAACATATTTTCTTAAACACTCGAGCGTTGATCGTAAGGGGCCTTGCAAACGAGCGATAATCTATTGAACTAAAGGAAGATGATGGGCACCCAATGTAAATAGCAATAATAACCGTAACACGGACAAAAGGCCCCCGCAGACACCCCCAGGGGGCCAACCCAACCTCATTTTAATTATAATATCACCCACATTATAAACTTTTTGTTGAGGAGCCGTATAAAAAAATTTGGCCGCTGCTACTTTTCGGATGCGATATTAATACTATTGTTGGAAACAATTTTCGTGTGTAATTGATTGTTCGTTTCGATCAAAAGACGCATAATGTGGAAACTATCGCAAGAAGGAACACTGAAGGTTCAAGCAGAACCTTTTGAGATTACACGCAGGATTTGATGTCTGTATCTATCAGAGCATTGATGTCTTTGTGATGTTGTAGAGTTCTTGAAATATACGGGTCACTTGTTTGAATAACAAGTAATTAACGATGAAATTAATATTGACATCACGAATCTTCATTGGTTTTACTTTTTTCTCTTTTTGATTTTGTGACAAACTGTGATCTTGTGACATTCAAGATTGACACAGAGATCTTGTGACAGATAAAATCAATAGTGTAGTCAGTCTGTCGCAACTACGTACAAGCAAAAAAATGTATGAAAATTGACCAAATTGTAATGGCGTCTATATGTGTCTCACTCAATTACTCTATCTGCCTCGCTCGTTCCTTGAGGAAATGTCATCTGTCTGTCACTGTAGATGTCAAGTTGATATTCGTTATTTTCAATTTATTTTTCTCTGAAAGATATTATTGAAATAATTGAGATAATAGCTTATTTTTGCTATCAATTCGTTCTTTATATTATGTTCTCTTGTGTTTGTTCTACATAGTTTATCGAATTATGCATCATAAAAAGTGTGAAATATGCGATTTAAAATCTGGAAGAAAAGACGGCACAAAACGGTTTTTCATGGCCAGATTTCCTATGGATGAGCTTCGGTGAGTAGTATATTAGTAAATCTATCAATGGTTCATAGGTTATATGGGTGAAAACAAGGAAAATTATATATTGTATAATCGTTAGGAAAATAGTGTGGTAGTAGTTTTGCAATTACTTATATATCGATGTTTTATTTTTAGTTTTAAGGAATGGGTGAAGAAAACAGGAAACGAGGATTTAGCATATACATATACCCATAGAGAAACTCCACCAGTTAAAATTTGTTTGCGGAAAACATTTTACTGACAAAGATTTTAGGAAAAAAAGGACGCAGTTAAAGAAATTTGCAGTTCCATCAATAAGACTCACTGCCAAGCCACATAACACAAAAATATGTTAAAAAAAACACAAGAATAATTGTCATTATTTTTGTTTCAGCCAATTACCATTATTTACCATGTGTATAAAGTGAGTGGTACAAAGTGATTAAAGACGAAGGCAATAATGAAGCAAGCATCCTAATATTTAGTATTCAAAAGGGTCAATATTATAAACAGTCACTACAGCGAGCTGCAGAATTGATTGAACAGACAAATTTAATTCAAAATAAAACTGCTTGATTAATGGATTTAGCTAAATAATCACCATCACCATAACAAAAGGTTGGTGCCACTTCAGAAATCATGGCTACATATCTATAACTCGTACGATAAAAAATATTAAAAATAACAAAAATATTGTAATTATCTCATTATTTTGTTTCAGCTAATTACTGTACTTTAGTGATTAAAGACGAAGGCAATAATGAAGCAAGCGTCCTAATATTTGGTAATTAAAAAGGGTCATTATGATACACAGTCAGAAGTCAGAATAAGGCGCTGAAATTACAAATATTGTTTTTTTAAATAAATATAATAATATTTTATGAACTTATCATTTCACAACCAAATCTGAGCCTATACTAGAAGTGAAGACCACTGCATTTATCGATATCGATAAATATAGTATCGATATCGATAAATATAGTATACATCACTATTTTTCCCTAATGTTGGCAACTGTATGTGTTAAAGTTGTTAGGTTGGCTACTGTCAGTTGATCATGGTTTGACATTTCGTAAGACTATTTCGCACTATGGAAGTCCCGTCTCTTCTTACGTAGTATTGTATTCTCTTTGAGTGTAGTTCTGATTGTACCTTCAAGTTCCTTGATGATAAACAAAATAGATACTCACGAAACCATGCTTGTCACTAATGTTGTTCGTCAACTTCAACTTATGGAAGGAGACCACCTTCTGCATCCATTGTTCACCCGTAGAAGGCGAGTCCGGGTGGATGTACATTCTCTTCGGCATCTCAGGGTCCGCTTTGCCGGCAACCATCCATCGACTCCGAAAACAAACGATACAAGGTAAAGAAACCTTTTGATTGATATAATAGACCAATTAAATCAATCAAAAAATTCTTCAATTACCACGAAGTGAGAAAGTAGGACTGTATTTGACATGGTTCTTTAATGGTTCATTAAATTGAAACTTAATTTCAATATTGTAATAATTGATTGATCATTGGAATTTAAAGAAATATTTCTATAATGGCGAAATACATTATATTAAAGCAATTAGTTACCTCCCATCCAATTAGAAAGCGAATAACATGCACTAGAATACTAAAATGAAGATGATAGTGTTACAGGCAACCAACGGATCCCCATGCTGAATACAACAAGATAATAAAATCTACTACAACAATACAATGTGAATGGAAAGATCTGCGTGCGAATAAAACATGTCGAATATGAAACGTGAGAACCTAAATTATTCTCAAATTTAAATGAACTAAAAGGATTTAGAATAAAAAAAAGACTGCGAATTCCTTAAAATGAGTTTTGGGATATTACGTGTAAAGAATTGTGACGAGTCCGTTTGAGCAACGCAGATCCTTAATGTCACATAATTGCAGCAATACGCATGCTTCTTGCCTCATTTATATAAACGAATTACATTAAAATAAGATCAACTACCCAGCCCCGTCTACTATTTTCTTATTTTAATTTAATTCCCATCTCTTTATTTTATACCTGTTGTGGAATTTGTATCTGCAATCGTCGGCAGCTACGATGTCCATTAGCAAAATGTATTTTGCTTTTTTATCAAGACCAGAAACGCGAACTTTGTAGGCAGGAAACATACGTCTGCAAGCAATACGAGAGAAAAACATGGGTTGGGACTTGTTCTTTTGCGACAACGATTTGACATCACGTCGATTGTAAGACATCTTGTTGAACTAGTTCCATTCATTATGTCGAACGACTACGGTACGAGCGTATTAGCTTGTGATCTTGCACCACAGCAATTGCAATAGTGTCACCACACAGATATTTATATCGATTTATGGGTCATTATTTGGCAGGATGTTGTGCTCCCTAACAGTGATTCACGAATAGGTGTCAAAAAGTATTCACGAGGAACAAAAAGGCCATGTTTCCGCCAATGCAATCCAAAAATGGATCGGTACGCATCCATTGTGCGGTTTTGCGCTGTCGCCAACATCGAACATCGTGACCGTCGCACGTGATCAAATGCGCTCTTACAAGCATAGGAGCATACACAAGGGCGACCAAAGACAAAAAAAAAACGAATAGTTAAACACGTCTTTTGTAATTGGAAAGTAATTTATATACAAAAGAGTTGTAATAATTAATTACCATATTAACGGCGCTAGGCGGTCAGCTTTGTCGGCGTCTGTATCGCTTTACGTCTGACTCACAGTCACATATTTAACCGGAATGCTCGGGTCGTATTAATTAACGGATATTAAATCGAAGTTTATCGGCATCATCTCAATATTGCCAAACCTGCGGCCGTTTGTACCGAAGGCGGTCGATTAAACCCGGAGGAACGAATCTTATCGGAACTTGTCATCGAGAATCAAACAATGTAAGATCAAATACGATGATTATCGATACCAAATGTAGCAGTGAGGGATGAGCGCGACACCCGGAACACTGCTCATATTTTTTGCGGCCGAGATCTCCCAAGGCGATTGTTGCCGCGAGTTTAGTCCCAATTTTGGATAATTTGGAAGGGCAGTACGAGTCGCGTCGGTATTTCTCACCTCTGGTGTCGGCACAGCTTTTTACGTTATACCCGCGAGTTTTGAGACAAAGATATTTTAATGGTATTACCCAATGGATGCGAGTTGAATCCTTAATCGCCGGTAGACCGTCGGTGTCCAGTTGTCGCGATGTCGTTGCCCTTAAATTGAGCTTGTTTCTTACAAATTGTCGGTTGTAATTAACGAACGCATCGAAATCGTTTTGTGATGGGAACTAGTGCAATGCGTGGGGCGAATCACAAGTTAAAATGAAAACAGGCGTGTAACGGAACGACATGGAATGAGTATCTTCAATCAACGGTGATATCTATAAAGTTCCGACAATTTGGCGTCAGTGTGAGACCAAGTTGTCGGATGCAGTACATTGAGAAGCTTGTTTGTGGAGACGTGAATGGTGTAGAAGTCCAGCAGGCAATGAATGTGCGTCTGTCTACCTGTTGTGGAATTTATATCTGTAGTCGTCTGCTGCGACGATGTCCAGCAGTAGGATGTACTTGGCCTTCGCGTCTAAGCCAGAGACGCGGAACTTCATTTGTGGGAACATTTGTCTGTAAGTGAAGTATTGGCTATAGCATGGTTGGATTTCTTCTTGCTACCTAAAGGGGATTTATACAAACAAAATAGATATTTAAATCTAAAGTACGATCAGAATAATTAAAAACATTTTGCCACCTTTATTATTTACTAAGGCCCGGTGAACTTTATAGCGCCGCAGTATGACGGCAAGTCCCAGTCTCGCTTAACTCTACTTAATGTTTTCAATTATTTTAGATGGTCACAGTACCAAATCTATGGTAAAATGATTACACTCGTAATGAAAAGTAAATTTCCTCATAGATATGTGTAGACATCAATTTCAAAAGAATTTCAAAATAAATAAAAATATATTCTGTAAATATACTCTGTAAAATAAAGCTTGATCCCTGTGACAGTTATATTAACGTAAACCATTTGACTTATTTCAAAGGCATAAAGTTGTTATTTACAGTTTACACATCAGTTTTCAATCTCTGCATTTCAATCACCAAAGCTTTATTCCGTTGACATAAAGTCTATTCTTGTTTACGTTTCACACGTAGTCACAGAGATCAAGCTGAATTTTATAGACGACCTGTGTTGTTAACATCATATCCAAGACTTGGTCGTAGAGAGAAAATTTTCAAGTCAATCATTTAATTTTTCTGATCGTTTTACTTAATGCTAAAAATATTTTAAATCGCTCGCTAACGTCACATGTGATATAAACCTTTTACCAAGTAACCTGTGAAAACGCGCAATTTTGACAGATAGATACATCTCGAATATAAATCTCTGCCTACTGAGAACGTCGTCGTATGAAACTTTTGTCATATATTTCTCGCCATTGAGTGTTATTTTTAAGTTTTTTAGCCCGTGGTTCATGTAATTATACAATTTCCACTTTATCTACATTCTTAACAGTGAGACTGTGCTTCTCGTCTTTAAAGTTTTAGAGAAGCCCTTAGCATCTGATGCATCCTGGGACATACTTCCGAGAGCTTACCCGGGGCTCCCAACCGTAGGCTGTTGGGCGTAACGTGAGGTTTTTTAGTTGGCAGGAGTCCGGCATAACATCCATGAGGATTTTCCCTCACGTTAAGAAAAAAAAGCCTCTGATGCAGCACTCTCTAATGAACTACGCACATCTGTAGCAGAACCGATGGCCGCTGGAGTCATCGAGTTCTGGTGTCGAGACCGCAACTCGGTAAACCTAAGGTAGAACTGGATGGGGAAGTTACAGAACCATGTGTTGTGGCATAAATCGGGAGAGTTCTACATCCAGCCGTGGACAGCTATCGCCTGATTTGACTTGGGAGTCCTGGGATATCCTTCCGAGGGTTTACCCGGGGCTCCCGACCGTAGGCTGTTGCTCACTGGTCGCTGGTTTTTTACTCGGTAGGAGAAATAAAAAAAAGCCCGATTTGATTGTTTTCTGGTGAAGATAGATACTGGACGAGAATCAACACCAACATAACATATTGGCGAATTAATGAAAAATGCATGATATTCTGAGATCATCAGTAAGACTACTTCAAGTAACTTGAATTTTCTTTATCCAAAGAGGATAATCAGGCTCATTAACTACTAATTTATTATAGAAACGTGACGAACACTTCAATCGCAACTGCGTGATAGATGTTCAAGTAACTAGCCAGCATACATATTATGCATAAACAGCACCTCCCTTTCATATGTATGCAAGAAGACAAGGAGGTCATAACTTCTTGCACCGTTTTTATCTACTTAAACAAACTCGGTGTGAATTTAGAAATCTGCGTACATCCGTTAACGGTGCTTTTTGTTTTGTTTTTTTGATCCTTTTGTTGTGGTGAGGATCGAGTGTGGTTGTATAGTATTATCTGGATTTAAAAAGAGATCAGAGAAAAATTTATATTTTATGGTGACAAGGTCATTATAAAATTACTCTTTCACAATATCCCAGCAAAGGGCTTTGTGAGGTGTAGGTAAGTTTAACAAGGTTGTTATTAATATTTATACATACATTAGTCACATCTTATTCCCCGACAGGATAGGCAGAAGCATACTAAATACCACATTACACTGTTTATATTTCTTTTGTCCTGTGTTGAAGGTGGGGATCCTATTGCCAAGTTGAAAATAGACAGGGACTGATTGTGGCAATTGAATCAAGGCACATATTCTTTAACTTGGCTTAACAGCTGCCATGTTTCTGGGTAAGTATCAGAACCAAAAGCATAACGGGAAAACTAGTAAATGAATATGTATACCACAAACGGTAACCAATCTCAGGATTGTCAAAATCGTAAGATGCTTATCGCAGTGATTGTTTACATTAGTTATCATAATTTGATATTGCTAGCATGGCTGGCTACCTAAATATAAATTGTGCATTAATTAAAAAATTACACCTAAGTATTAGCACAGGGCGGAAACTCCAGCTTGAATGAGTGCGTGTGATCAATAAAATGTAAGCAAATTGTCCGTCAACGAGCATGTCAATTCTACTGACAGCTGTGGCGCGACAGGGAGTTGCCGATCTGTATGTAATACTATTATAATATCTTTGGTATTAGCAAAAGAGTAGTATATAGGTATTACAATGTAATGAAACATGCTTTATTCAGTGGTATGCCCTTCGACCTGCCTATAAAACATGACTTGATACGAATGACAGTTGTTTATAGTGTCAACGTCTTGGTGTTCACTCTTTGAGCTCTAAGCCGTTGTGATAAAGTCTATTTTCCTTTACTTCATCAGATTAAGAATAGGTTGTGTTGATAATGCCAAATTATACTTAGTAGGTACGTAATAGCTAAAAACTTTGAGTAAAGCAAGACCGATGAATGGATAGGTATTTGAATTATTTTTGGTTATGGTTTTGCGGTTTGTACATAATTTGACAAATGACACAACAAAGATGACAAAGATTTTGTTTCATTCGGCACTTTTATTGTGGCTGCCCGCTGTTGAAAATTTTCAATTCACTTATAGGGAATAAAAGTTACGTGGCTTAACGTGCCTTCTCAAGCACGGAAACGCTTGCAAAATGGAAAAATATAACAAAATGAAAAAAAATATCGCTGTGGTCGGTCTCCGTATGGGAGACCCATACGGAGACCGACCACAGCGATATTTTTTTTCATTCACGCCTATGTCTCCGAGGACTCTCTTGTCTCGTCTCCTGTAAAACGCGAAGCTCAAGACCGACAGGGACGGTGATAAACTCTGGACACCCTCTGCCCCATCTAGGGGCCATAGAACCTTAAGTCGTGTCTCCGAGGAACTAAAAGGTGAAGTACACTCCCACACTATACCAGTTGGTAGGTATATTAATCGTATGTAAAAGAAACCAAGCCTAGTATTGCCGTCACCAGACACGGAATCTGAATCAAAATTGGGACATCCTCAAATACATATTTATACGCAGTCCGAGCATGAATATTCTAAAAAAATATATCATGGTATAGGCTAGGACATTTATAATGCCTATAAAATAATCAACTATAATAATTCGATTCATTGACACATTCTCACATGAATAAATAAATTTGTATTCACAAAACCACTGTTTTAGTATAATAATCTGGCAACATTGAACCATCAACTGTCACATTACACAGACCATAAATTATAGCTGACGTCACTGAAATGTCTAGAATACAGTTCGCACTTCGAATATCCCCTTTTATAAAGAAAATTCTTTGATTGTCAATTGACAGTAATAGCATATTGATTGATAGTTTTATTATCGTTTGATAATACGTTTTTGCGACTTTGTATGAGTGGTTTAGAGTGATTTGTATGTCTGGCGCGTGTGTTATGCAGCACATGATTTAAGTGGATGTCAATCAAGATATTCCCGTTTGTACAATTTTATGCTTTTCAGGTACTTAGGTAATCAAAAAGAGTAATAGTAGCTGTGGTGGTTTTCTGCGCCGAAGACTATCGGCCTCCATGACCGGGGGCCTGAGGACGGTGAGAGGTTTCTCACCGTCCTTACAGAAGCAGGCCCATGACGGCAGCGTGACGTGAGGAATTCACGCCCCCCCCCCCCCCCCTAGACGGGATTACACCCGAAACCCCCCAAAGACGCGGGATAGCACCCGAACCACCACCCCTGGGCGAGGCCGCGGTGGCGGCCGTGGGTCTGTTTGGAGTCCTGGGACATCCTTCCGAGGGCTTACCCGGGGCTCCCAACCATAGGCTGTTGGGCGCTACGTGAGGTTGTTTTTAGTCGATAGGAGTCCGGCATAGCATCTATGAGGATTTTCACTTACGTTAAAAAAAAGCTATGGTGGTTTTAAGTTATCACGTATAAATATCTACAAATTAACGTTCTGGGTAATTCTATACCTAATTAGTTGACTGGCAACACCGAAGACGGCAGATGTAAATGAATGCAGTTGCCAATAAATATCATAAAAAAATATCAGGTGTAAATGAAGACGCGAATGTTATTGAGATTTTATGCAGTGCTTAAATATTTATACCTACCTATACCTATGATAGAGGTAAAAATATAGCTTGTTTGTCTCAAGCCTAGATTATACGGAGCGAGTTTACAAGCTATAAGCCAGCGAGTTCGCGAGTAGCTTGTAAACTCGCACCGTGACCTTAACCAGGCCTCCGTCACTCTCTACAAGTCCTTTTATAAGCACCTACTCCTAAGTATTATGACGCAGAACTAACGTGGCCGACCGGCAGAGGGCTGCCACACGCCAGACCGAGCGAAGTGCGCACAACCAATGTACATTTCCCGAGTAAAATAATATTTCGATTTATTTAGTCTTGCTTTTTTTTCATCTTACTTCTTACTAATATTCTAAAATTAATTGCGAAAGTGTTTGAGTGCGGATGTGTAGATCTGTGAATGTTTGTTACTCTTTCACGCTCTAACGGCTCAACGGATCTGGCTGATATTTGATACAGGGATAGATTGTAGTCTGGAATAACACATAGGTTACTTTTTATCCCGGGAAAAAGTTCCCATTGGAAGCGGGAAAAGGAACAAACTTTTACGCGGGCTAAGCTGCGAGCATCAGCTAGTTATAATATAATTCTTATGTAAAGAAGAAGAAGTTATAAAATATTATTAAGTTTTTTTTTCAGACACTGTGTTTATTGTTTTTTGTAGTTGTATGTTTTTTGTAGTATATGTATTTTTGTTACGTGCTTACAACCCTAATGTTGTCAATAGTTGTCACTCGATGACGCAATCATACGGTGTGCGCACGAATCTCGACTCTCGGGATACGTCGTAGAGCATGTTTTCCACTGTAGCGATATGTTATAGCTAATATTTTTGAGTTTAAGTATGGGAGTGATGTATCTGTTACGTAGTAACTATTATTTAATCTGTGCCTTAACCTTTTTAGCAATCTACTAATAACTAAATTAAAAAAAAAAAAACTAATTGACTATCCTATTGTAAATTACTCGCTAGCTTTTAAACTCGCCAACTAGCAGCTTGTGTCAACTCAACTCGCTCCGCGTCAAGGAGGCTTATAACAAGTGCAATAGATTCCAATTTCAAAAAATCATTACGCGTAACGAAGTACATTCCTGTTCGATAGTTAAAATGCTTTCTAGCCATTATCGTTCTTTATTTTTTAATTTTTGGAAAAGGAATTCACCCCAAGGTTCAACGTTCGACGCCACGTAACTTCGGCGGCAATTTGTCATATCTGACACATGTCATGTTCGCGCCTACAACAGATAATTAATTCAATGTTCACATATTTATATGGATGTATTATAGACATTGCAGTAAAAAATTGCCACTAAAATACATACTATGAAACTTTATAGTAATTTATTTCTCTTCAGGGTTTCGTACACTAATGGTTAAAACGGGACCTTATTACGACCATGGCACCAGGCTGTATCTAAAAAACCGTGATAACTACCTAGAGAATATAGAAAAAGAAAACAGAAAAAAGTATTTAAAGGGGCTCTCACACAAGAGACGTTTTTTTCGCCGTTTATTAAAAGATGTCGATTTTCCTAGGATTCTAGGTCCAGTTTAGTCACCCTGATTCTACAGGATATCAAAGCTTAGTTAGACAACACCTATTAACGCCACAACGACTATTAAAAATATCACATTATCATACAAGGTGGTTCTAACATATGTAAGTGTATGAATATGATAATAATGTAGAGACTAAATTACAATACCAAAACAAAATGTAGATATTTGTGAAGCGTATGGTAATCGTGGATACAAAGAAATCGTTACAATGGAAGCGCTACGATTAACAACAGTAAGAAAGAAGACTTCAAATGAGAGATTAATCAAAAAGTGCATAATGTATCACATTATGCACTTTTTGATTAATCACTTGTACTTTATTCCACTATTTGTATTATTATTACATACAGGTTATATGTAATAATAATAATAGTGGAATAGAGTACAAGTGATTAAGCAAAAAGTGCATAATGTGTTACAAGAAATTCAACCAAGTGCCAACAATCAAGAGTATACTGGGTTACAGGAAAAGTCGTGCTAGATCCGTTAAGGGCGTGGAGTACCCATTATTTCTGACTAATTTCACTATGAAACACCCTACCCTAAACTTAACCCTGTTCGAGATATTCGACTTTTAATATTTTTATTGAAAATTGCCGATTTTTAGGTTACAAAATTTTTTATTTTTATTTTGGGCGCCTTATTTATTATTTTTGTTGCATTTTTACATGTGTAATAAGATGCTCCAAAACGTCAATCATTGAAATAGTGCATAAATTAATTGAACATGTCGTAGAAGACAAGTAAAAGTTAAGAAAATAAAAAAAATTGTAACAAGTTTATTTTTCTCTAAGGGATATGTAAAAAAAATATTACAGCAGTCGTTCGGCAGATGTTTTTTAAAATATCTACATTTCATCAGCTATCTAACGAGGTATAGCAATGTAGGGTTGTATTTAAATTCATTGAAAAAAACTTAGTTTCAAAAGCGACAGTGGAGAAGAAAATTAATACTTAGCCCTAAAAAGTAAAATAAAACAATAGGAAAAGATGAAATGTCATTTATTAAACAAGGTTTTTACACAACTTTTTCATACTCTACAGTTCATGTTCAACATGGCCGCCTCGGTTATGAATACATTTTCGCATCCTTCTACGGAGACCAGTCTTTACTACTCCAGTGGTCAATGTTGTCCTCATTTGATTGGCTGCGTCCACAATCCTCTCTCTTAATTCTTCCACAGACGAAACTGGATTTGGCTCGCTGTACACAAGACTTTTCATAACCCCCCACACATGAAAATCCATGGGGGTTAAGTCCGGACTTCTTGCTGGCCATGGCAACGGCCCACCTCGTCCTATCCATTTATTTGGGTAAGTTGTGTCCAGCCAGTCTCGGACACTTCTTCTGAAATGGGCAGGGCAGCCATCATGCTGGAACCACATGTCCCTGATTAAGTTTAGTGGCAGATCATCCAGCAGATCATTTAAGTCTCCTCTTAAAAAGTTTTCGTATGTTTCCCCATTTAAAGTGTCAGGGGGAGAAAGTAAGGTCCAATTAAATAATTGGAGATAATGCCCATCCACACATCACGCTGAATCGAAGGGACCGCTGGGACCGCGAAAATCGCTGGGACCCCGTCACTCTTTTCTTATTGGGATTCTTCAGTGCTTTTGAGGCCCAGTAATGTGCGTTGTGATAATTTGTTATTCCATCTTTATCAAATTTGGATTCATCTGTCCACAAGATGTTTTTTAAAAAATTTGGGTCTTCTATGTCAGCATTCAGCATAAATCTGCAGAAATCTATCCTCCTCGCCGGATCTCCCTCTTCAACAACGTGTACCGGAGTGTAATGGTACGGGTATAGGCCAGCAGTATGCACTGTAAACCACACTCTCCATTGCGAAAGTCCCAGATCACGGGCAACAATATTAGTGGAAGTAGTTGGATTCGCTCGAAAGCGTTGCACTATCTCATTGTCCTGTTCTTCGTCGCTATTAATTCGTGGTCTTCCCAAATCCGAGGCGGCCATGTTGAACATGAACTGTAGAGTATGAAAAAGTTGTGTAAAAACCTGGTTTTATAAATGACATTTCATCTTTTCCTATTGTTTTATTTTACTTTTTAGGGCTAAGTATTAATTTTCTTCTCCACTGTCGCTTTTGAAACTAAGTTTTTTTCAATGAATTTAAATACAACCCTACATTGCTATACGTCGTTAGATAGCTGATGAAATGTAGATATTTTAAAAAACATCTGCCGAACGACTGCCGTAATATTTTTTTTACATATCCCTTAGAGAAAAATAAACTTGTTACTATTTTTTTTATTTTCTTAACTTTCACTTGTCTTCTACGACATGTTCAATTAATTTATGCACTATTTCAATGATTGACGTGTTGGAGCATCTTATTACACATGTCAAAATGCAACAAAAATTATAAATAAGGCGCCCAAAATAAAAATAAAAAATTTGTAACCTAAAAATCGGCAATTTTCAATAAAAATATTAAAAGTCGAATATCTCGAACAGGGTTAAGTTTAGGGTAGGGTGTTTCATAGTGAAATTAGTCAGAAATAATGGGTACTCCACGCCCTTAACGGATCTAGCACGACTTTTCCTGTAACCCTGTATATATGGGAAAAATGTAAACCTAAGATTTAATTTATTTAAAGCAAACTTTATAATTGCCGAAAATTTATTCAAAGAAAACTTTATAATTGCCGAAATAACATTTTTTTTTGTATTTGGATTGGGAATTTATGAAAAATTTGTGGTATTATGTCATTTTTCTTGCCATGACAAAGTCACTTTCAGTGAAAAATTGCTTCAGAAATCACGATAAAACTAAGTAGTTAAAGACTTGAGACATTCAACAAGAGGTAGCCATACAGGTTATGGCTACCTCTTGTTGAATTTCTCAAGTCTTCAACTACTTAGTTTTATCTCCAGTCGTTTCAACTACTTAAATAATTATTGGCAATTTATTGGGTCAACAACGCGAGTATTACACACATATAAGCAAACGACCTTTCGGTGACCACTTTCGGCCAGGTGAGGCCTATGCTTGTCAGCAGTTAGAAAAAATACCAAAAAAGATAGAAAAAAAGGTTTTGTATCTTTTTTGGTATTTTTTCCTCAACATTCTTAACCCTGTCTACTTTTCACATGCCACTTCTAGCAATGCTCAATAGCAATATCGTCATGTGGGGCACATCCTACGCGTAAACCAACGATCGACTATAAAGATAAGCGAAATTCCGCCACTGAACGCCATCTGACTTGAGCCTAATTAATAAAAAAAATAATTAAGGAATTTATACGCTCACACGTTTCTTACAGGTTCTTAAAAAAATTAATCATGTCGTTCTAGGTACGCAGGTACTAAATCATGGTTAACTGTATTAGCAAACTATTATAAACTTATATAGTTGACCTATTTTTGAATTGGAGTATTTTTATAGGGCTAATGAAAATGAAATACATAGAGCTAATGAATTTCTTTATAGTCCAATCCTACCCGATCTGGCAATAATGTAAACATGTCATGTTTTGACAATCGTTGTCTAAGACAGATGAGTAGAAAATTATAGTATGACAAATCATTGATTTTTTTACTATCCTGAGTAGGTATTTTAAATGAAAATAAACTGTCTACTAGAAGTTATTTGGTGTCGAAATGATTGTAAGAACACTGTATGACTCCTGGATACTGGAATATAATCAGGGTGAATACTCAATTGCAAGTAACTATGGATATATAGGATCAAATATGTTTGCTTACATTTTTGCGCAAAGCTATTGAAATACAGTATAGAGGCATTGGGTTCAGCCCATTCAGCCAGTTACGTTTTTTTTCTCAGCTTAGGCTTGTACACAGGTAAAAAGTACCTAAGTATGTCCACTGGCGTTATGTAGCTGACAAATTTGTTTCATTTATTTCAGAAACTAAATGTTCGGCTTGAAAAGCTATAAGCGCTTGCAGAACGCACACAAGCAAACCGCGGCCAGTGACTTTAACAACATTTTGGTCGAAGATAGGCTGTATTTCCTTAGGCTACATTCCTACCTGGGACATCCTTCCGAGGGATTACTCGGGGCACCCGACCTTAAGCAGTGGTAGGGTACGTGTGGTTCTAGTCTAGTCGGTAAGAGTCCGGCATAGCATCCATGGGGGATTTTCACACGTAAAGAAGAAATAAAAAAACGGGTTGCCATATTAACAGCACAGTAGCGTCTCCATTATTTTGTACTCTTTTATGCCAAGCTGTACAATAACATCTTGGAATAATCAATACAGAGAATAGAGAAGAAGTTGCGCGGTTCAGCAAGTGTAAAATAAACAGGTAATGGCGGCTAGCATAGCACGCCCGCTGCTGTTTCGCAGGTAGCTGTTTAATGTGTGTGCTCGGTTTAACAATTTTGCTGTAGGTAGTCGAAAGTTCTAAACGAGAGACGGCGATAGTATTTTTTAGTTTACATGTTATTTTGTTAATTTTTTTTTTTGATATTTCGGCACAACATAATTTATACTAATAAAAGTAGCTGTCTGACTGACCCGTGTTCATGCCTGAAACAATACTAATGAAAGCTACTTAGAATAGAGCTTTTGTAAGGTCCGTATGTTCCTGGCATAAAAGTAGTCTAAGCTACTTTTATGCCTTTTTTTGGCCTTTTATGCCATATTTGATGTAAAAGTGAAATGAGTGCAGAAAATAAGCGCCACGTGGACACGGAGAGATGAGGGTATTTTAAAATACTTGTAACTAGTAGTAAAATATCTTACTTATAACATAAAATTAATAATCATGTCTCTCTCAGTTTAAAGTTAATGTTTTAGTTCGTACAGGTAAACTCAAGATAATACATCAATGTAACAGAATTCGAAAACCCATTTGAACCTGTCACATTTTTTAGAAAAGAATTTCTAAATTTAAAACCGGTCACCTCATAAAACAGCAAAAAGGTCAAGTACCTAACTTTTTAATTGTAACAACTTAGCAGCCGGTAATAAAAAAAACGACAGTAAAATTGCCGCCCAAACTAAAGGTGTCTCCATAAAGGCTAAGCATCATATTAAAGTTGGACACGTAATGGCAACTGATTTAAGACAAAAGTCGGTATAGTTAGGATAAAAAAGGCCGTAAATAATGGTTAACAAAAAGCGGTGTCATCTCTTTCTTTTATCCGTTTATCGAGACGGTAGCTTTGATGAAGGTAAGAAAGGTGTGGAGACGGTATGGCGTTTATTAATTTTTGTTGAACAATTTTTCGTCTTAAAATTCTTGTTTTCAAAACTACACTTTCATTGGGTGGTTTGACCATAATGGTATACTTCGGTTAAGGTATTAGTATAGGTACCTTCTAACTCCGGTATAGTTTGAAAACGGAAAAACTAATTATAAAATTATTTATTAATTTTTTATGTTATCAATCAGTTCCGATATTCAAAAAACAAAGCTCCACACAACAGTTACTCTATAAGTCATTTCCAACCTAATTCCAGAGGTAATTTTTTTGTTGCAACCAGAAATAATTCTATTATCCAGACTACATTAATTAACCATAAAGACAAACAAATTAATATACTACAAATCACAAAACATATTCAACATTTAAAAAAAAAAGCCTAATCGAGCGACTCCACGGTCTTGAGATGTAGATAAACGGTTGTAGTTTGTAACGATGCGGCGACGGCGCCATCTACCGGGTGGGCTGCCGTGTTCTATTCTATTAATGAAGTACTTATTAGATAGGTATTTGATTTTAGAATGCGTTCTCACGAGGTCACAAGTCAGAACGCTCACTGGTAGTGCTGCATTCCACAATGGCATAGTACAGACTAATCAACTCGTAATTTCGTCCGTTTGTCATCAATAAAAGTAAGAAAGGAACACAGGACAAAATAGCACCAATATTTTGCTATTCTCTGCTAAGCAAGCTACTTTCACTCAAAAAATGCATTTACTTTGAAAAAAGTTTTTACAATTTTAGAATGCAAATGGCCAAAAATGTGGTTATTGAGAATACCTAGATCTGTTTTTCCATAAATTAACAAAAACAATGGCATTCATTTAGAGTGCCAAAGCCTACGCTTTCACAATATTTATTAATTTGAGTAAAGATCTACTTAGTGTTCAAAGTAAAGTTTCTGTGGTCTAAGAAGCGAATTAATTTCCGAACTGTTTATAAAACGGCCTGCAGATTGTACTTACCTACCTGAAGTGCTGAATTTTTGAAGTGAAACTTCTTTATCGGCGTTGGAAAAAAATTTGCGTCACGTCACGTCACGTCACGATTTTTGGTTAAGCGCCATCTTTGTTCTGTTCCCCACCACGGTGGATTCGAATTAAGAGTACTTTATCCAGGGATAGCATGTCATTTAAGGGTTTTTGGACTTTTGGATGGGACATTGGTACTTTGGGTCTTTGGGACTTTGGAACCTTGAGACTTTGGGACTTTTGAACTTTTGAACTTTTGAACTTTTGGACTTTTGGACTTTTGGACTTTTGGACTTTTGGACTTTTGGATGGGACCTTGGTACTTTGGGTCTTTGGGACTTTGGAACTTTGGGACTTTGGGACTTTGGGACTTTGGGACTTTTGGATTTTTCGACTTTTGGACTTTTGGATGGGACCTTGGTACTTTGGTCTTTGGGACTTTTGGACTTTTGGACTTTTGGACTTTGGGACTTTGGGACTTTGGGACTTTGGGACTTTGGGACTTTGGTACTTTGGGACTTTGGGACTTTGGGACTTTGGGACTTTGGGACTTTGGGACTTTGGGACTTTGGGACTTTGGGACTTTGGGACTTTGGGACTTTGGGACTTTGGGACTTTGGGACTTTGGGACTTTGGGACTTTGGGACTTTGGGACTTTGGGACTTTGGGACTTTGGGACTTTGGGACTTTGGGACTTTGGGACTTTGGCACTTTGGGACTTTGGGACTTTGGGACTTTTGGACTTTTGGCCTTCGGGACTTTGGGACTTTTGGACTTTTGGACTTTTGGATGGGATCTTGGTACTTTGGGTCTTTGGGACTTTGGAACTTTGGGACTTTGGGACTTTTGGATGGGACCTTGGTACTTTGGGTCTTTGGGACTTTTGGACTTTTGGAGTTTTGGCCTTTTAGACTTTTAGACTTTGGGACTTTTGAACTTTCGGCCTTTGGGACTTTTGGACTTTTAGATGGGACCTTGGTACTTTGGGTCTTTGGGACTTTGGAACTTTTGGACTTTTGGCCTTTGGGACTTTGGGACTTTGGGACTTTGGGACTTTGGGACTTTGGGACCTTGGGACCTTGAGACCTTGAGACCTTGGGACTTTGGGACTTTTGGACTTTTGGCCTTTTGGACTTTGGACTTTGGACTTTTGGACTTTTGGACTTTTGGACTTTTGGACTTTTGGACTTTTGGACTTTTGTACTTTTTGACTTAATTTAAGGTGAGGTGAAAATTAAGTTTATGAAGAAGTTTCACTTCTTACGTGTGTACACTAAGTACACGCAATTTTTTTTTGGATAAGGGAGTCCCTTATCCTGCTATCCTACTAATACTATAAATGCTAGTGCTTCTGCGAAGAGTAGACCTCGCGAGCACCCAGGAAACAAAAAGCTAACCAGTGAGGTATCATATCCTTTTTGCTTCAATCAATAAGCTCTCGACAAAAGTTGAACTTTAAATCAAAGAACACGTGTGCCAAGTTTGGTGAAAATCACATAATATAAGACACTAACATACAGCCGAAAGCAAAATCTACCCATACTGTCGAATCGGAGAATCTTGTTCGCTTCGCTCGCTCGGTCAATGAAAGTTTCTGAAGGCGTTTGGAGATTAATTTGTTTCTCGATCAATTACTAGGTAACCGCTGAATTGATCGGGCTGAAATTTGGTACAGCAATATATCATAGTCTGGAAGTGATTCAATTAAAACACGTTAATATGGCTTGTTTTTATAGAAAGAAAACTAAGCTTAAAACGGGCCTTTGATTTGGATATAAAGTAGATATTGGCTATAGGCGTGCGTGAGCATAGGCTACTTTTTATCCTGGAATATTATTCCCATGGGATGTAGGAACGGGACCGGAATACCACGCGGTTGAAGTCGTGGACTGACTTCTACTAAATCTGCAAGAAGAAGATCATGGTTGTTAGAAATTAACCTTGACCTCGCTGTGCAATAGAACCCAGACCTTCGGGACCCAAACCAGTCTCATCAGTAAGTAGGTAGTAGTTTGTTAGCTGACTAACATTTAAGCTCTAGATACGAATCAATTATTCAGATATAAGTGTACGATAAAAATCCTCAATATGTTAAACATATCCGGTAATACTACTTACACCGTTACCGAATCAAGAAAAAAACGTTTAATTACACTTGTATAATTAATTTAAAGGACATGCACCGGACGGACTTTACAAAAACGTTGTTTGCACCTGCGTGTGCGTTTTGTTCGTAGGTAACTTACTTATTGTCTTTTTACTGTGGTATTTATTGATCAAGTACCGCAGTAAAAAGGCAATAGGTAGGTGTAAATTGGCAGAGGCGTACATCCAGCAGTTTGGTCAACTAAGAAAGTTTGGGCCAATGTTGGACGACATCTTATTTACACTGAAGATGTTTGGGTCACAATCACAATGGACATGTTTCTCAACAATATAGTTTTTATATTATGATAGCAAATGAAAGATATTTTTATTTTATTGGTATTTTTAAACTACTGCGGTTTTTGACACTCATAGGTAGTAGAATTTCGGGACTTCACGCGAAAACTTTTTACTTTTACTTTTTTACTCCTATTGGTTCGAGTTCAAAACATTATGTCATAAGTTTATAAATGCAGCTTAAGTATTTATAAACATTTTTTGCACTTAGCAATTATGTAGATAGGACCTAAAATGTTGTGCTTTTCACATCGGCAGCGTTATTTCATTATTGGTTATTGTTTACAACTTCGATTTCTAGCCTAGCCTCTTTCCCTTATTGGTACAGCGTTATCAAATCCATCTACATTTTTTTTTATTTAAATAAGGTATGGTCTAAATTCCTTATAATCCAAATGGTTTAGTTTTAACCCTCAAGTAATTAGACCACAATTTATAACACTTTTCACTACAATAACTACACACTCGAAAACCGGTTGTAATTGGTTTGGATTCTCAAGGAATTAGACCACAAGTCATACACAACAACACACAATACAAACAACAAGTAGGTACCTAAAAAGGTTTTAGTTTATACTTATCGCACGTCAGCACGAACTCTACACTATGGCTTCACTTCCCTATTCCTACAACGAGTACAAAGGTAAGCCCTTGTCAGACAAAATTAACCATTTAGCCTAAGCACAGACAAGCGTCACAAATTAAAAACATACAATCGAACACGATTCAAATTCATAACATTAATAAGAACACGTCAACATTGCCTGTTTTTATAGAAAAAAAAACAAAACTTAAAGCGGGCCTTTGATCGGCGACAAGTGACGATTAGTCGCTACGACAAAAAAATCGACATGTCTCATGACATGTCTTATAGTCGCGGAGGCGTTTTCAAGATTGTTCGATAAGAGATGAATAATGATATTCTTGAATGCGTTATAATAAAGTTTTGAGTTATTTGTTTTTAAAATAGGGTAAGTATTTGTAAGTGGAGATAATGTTTAGTGATAACGGTTTTGAAGGATGGTCGTATTCGAACACTTATATTTAACTTTTACACTGCGATATTACGATAATCAATACATTTGAGTAGCATAATTCTTTTTTTTAGGGTTCCGTACCCAGAGGGTAAAACTGGAACCCTATTTATGAGACTTGGCCGACCGTCTGTCGGTCTGTCTGTCTGTCCGTCACAGGGCTGTATTTCAGGAACCGTGATAGATAGAGAGCTGACATTTTCACAGATGATGTACCTAAATCTGTTGCCGCTATAACAACAGAAAAACAAATCAGAAAAAAGTGGGTATTCAGGGGGCTTCGATACAACAAATGTAATGTTTTGCCGCTGTTTGGTACGGAACCCTTCGTGTGCGAGTTCGCCCCGCACTTGACCGTTTTTTTTTCTTTTTCGTATGAAATGTAATTTTATTCATATTTCCATCATCACCTTTTAGAATTGCAAGGTATGCTAGGTACAGCCATACATTCAACCCGGTTATCGATCATTTTTTTTAAAACTGTAAACCTCTCTACATTGCACCTGTATTCCATAGCCGTGTTCACGAGTAGACTCAATATTAATTAACCGCGAAAGAAACTTTCAAATCATTGTGAATTAAATAAATTTATACAAGTACACAGCTATAAACCTGGCGATTGAAACTCAAGACAATGACCGAATATGTAAAGTAGGTAGGCAGTATTTAAAATACCTAAGTGCAGTAGGCCAAAGAAATTAGTAGAAGTCCATCATGGCATACTTCAATCAATTAGTCTGTTAATAGTTAACCTATATTCGTGAGAAAAATTTAAAATAAGAATTCGTTACAACACTCATCAGTTCGATTCGCGTCTAAAATGTCGACATACCCAATCTTGTGTCAATTAATAAAAGTAGCAATTAGCTGAAACTACACATAGTACGATCTATTTAATACGTGATGTGTTTCACTTATAAACTTTGGGTGAGAACGAAAACGTGACGGGTATACGAATTTCATACGTGTATGTCGAATTTACGACTTTAAGGACTTACGAGCTTTTGAACGAGTTTGACATTATTAGAGTAAGACATCTGATTTGTTGTAAGTACTACAAAAGAACGTGGATATTTAAAATTAGCTTTTATGGCCAAGTACAATGACAGGGAGCGGATTTTGGTTTCGTTTGCGTAAAAAAACAAATGTAGTTCGTAACGTTGTTGTGGCAACACTCCGTGATCTGAATTTGTAATATCGCTAAAGAATATAAATATGCACCGAATCAGAACGTATAGAGGTAGATACTTATTATCTGGTACTACCGGATTTACAATAAAAGCAGAAGTCTTTTAAAAACCGATGCATCGAAAAGTTTTGATATAAAAAAGATATTCACTAATAAAGGCATAGACAGAGCAACGCCACCAATAGTCATAGATCGTGTTGTTCTATGAATATCGGCGATCAATCTGAACGCAAAAATTAAATTTGGAACATCAAAAACCCGCGCAAGGATTCTAGTTCCACGGAATTAAACAAAATAAATCGCGTCGCGAGCCAAAATTGGGAATAAAAAAGTTAAAAACTAACATGGCGGCTTGCTTACGACGATATGCCGAGAATGTGCCCACGTGGAGTCGAATTCAGGGCCGAATGTAAACGCTCCCGGTCTATATGCTTTATTTTGGATGTCTCCCATTTGTTATACATAATACATGTAGGGATCGTATCGCGGGATCGCGACCGTCAGAGAATTTTCGACGGCGCCATCAAGACGCGAAATACAGGCTGATGTCGTTTAGGGCCCGATACAATAGCGCCTCGGAGAAAAAAAAAAGAAAGGAAAATGATAAAAAGAGATGATAAATGCGTACAAAATGGTGCGTAAAATAGTTTAATAGAACAACGAAAGTGTGTGCCAAGTAAAACGGTTGGCACGATTTAGGAAATATTATTGCTGTTTCATGGGAGATTTATAAAAAATAAGAACGTATAAATAGTCACAACTATACATAACCGAAGGGGTAGCCAGAGGCATATTACTGTGCATACATTTCACCAGATTATATTTAGTCATTGATTTCATGAAATGGGATAATGGGCGAAGATTTTTCAAGCTCAACAAGCTTGAAAATCTGTTATTGAAGTTGAAAGTTCTGCATTTTCACATCAAACTATCTAAAAAAATCTGTCAAATCCTAATGATAGTAGCTTAATATTAACAGTAGGTTGGTAGGTACCTACATACAGTTCTAAACATTATGTTATCAAATTATAAATTAAAATTTTATACTGCAAAATGCGTCATGCGTTCTGAAAATGTAGTTTGTTTTTTTTCTACACAGTGAAGTTTTTTATATCATCCTATAAACAAAAGTTGGAGAAAAGGACCGCGTCGCATCAACTTATAAATTTACGGCAGACATACTTTTTGTTGAATGTGCAAAGTGGTAAATTAGCTTCAAGAATAAGTAAGAAGCTTGAAATTTGGTTTGAAATGTTGTTCATATCGAGCGTAAACAAACGGTATTAAGTGTCAAATCAGTTTCTAAATTAAGTTAGGCGTGCTTTTTTTTAAAGTGAAGAAAATCCTACATGGATGCTATGCCGGACTCTTACAGGCTAAAAACAACACGGTTTTACCTACTGCCTACGGTTGGGAGCCCCGGGTAAGCCTTTGGAAGGATGACCCCAGGATTCCCCGCAGACCTTGAATACCACTGCGGGACGTCACAGAGAGTGCGGGTGCTATCCTTCGATCAAGAATAACGAGAATAAAAAAGAAAAAAGTGTGTGCGTGTAACCTTTACGCGCGATTGAAGTAAAACTTCTTTGCCATTGACGGCATCAAATGTTATATTAATATCATTCATTCCAATTTTGAATAGTGGAAAATAGTATCTAAGAGTTACTTCCGTCAAAAAAAATCTGAGTTACTACCGAGTTGCGCCTAAAGAAGTTTTTTTACTTCAATAAAAAGAGTTTTTATTCTTGATCGAAAGTGCTATCCCACGTCTTTGGGGGGTACAAAGATAGCAACGTTACTCTTTATTTATCTTATGTTTCATTTTTATTTACATGAAATGGATATGTAATTCAAAAAAGACACTCATCACCATCACCAAGGAGGGCAAACGTGCTGCTTCCACATCTCAAATAATTTCCACGCCCGAAAAAACGGCAGCAAAAGAAGAAAATAAGTTTCAACTTAAGGTTGGAGTACATGGGAGAAAAAAAATCTTAGTATGGTAACACGAAAATCAGGGAAGCCAACCTCACAGCTAGAGGTAAATTAACTATGAACGGATTAAGTCTGATGATCTATTCGGATAGCACCGTGGTTTTTTTTTTCACGGTATCTTAGACTAAGGTTTTATTACACCGCGGTTCAAATGGCTATAATTTGGGTGAGGTACTAAAAAAAATTTTTGAGAAATTAACTTTTTATTGACCGGAAGTAATGAGAAATTTTATTAAAAGACAATAACTTCTTCTGATAGTCAAAACGCGTTGCAGGTACTTAATTTTGTACAAGTATGAACGTACAAAGTTTTATATTACTTCTCTATTTATAAATATTAATGAACTACAGTTTCTACACACGTTTACAAATTTAAAATTTGTATAAAAACCGTATCTTCTGTCTTGAAATTAATTTGAATTTTAACTCCGAAGAATAAAGTCTGTAATGCTATGCAAGACTTATCAAACCCCTCTGTAAGTTTTAATTCATTACTAGTGAATGTGTATAATTTTTAAACATTTTATCAAAACTTATTAAACTAAAAAAAATGGATTTATAAAAAAAATCCACAATAAGCAATATAGCGAAAAATTGTATTCTATGTTCAAAATTGCATCTATCGAATTCAAATATTCTATATTCAAATCTATCGAAAAAACTAATAATTTCGTTTCGTTTTACGAGAAATCCTCGAGATTCTGATAATTTGAGCAGAGAGGTTCCGTTTATAAACATTAGCAACGTTTCGTTCCAAGTAAGACCACGAGATGGGAAACTAGGGGACCACGTTTTGAATACAGAATGACAAGTTGGACCTATATAAGAAAAATAAAAAAAAATTGTTATATATTCTGATCGCGCGTTTGACGTTGTAAATATGGTAAACTGGCCACTTGGATAATGGTCATCTTAATTTATTTGTTTGGAGTGCAGCTTTGTTCTTTCATTTTAGCCCCTCTCTATAAAATAGAGTGCAGAGGGGCTTATGTCGAGACTTTTTCTGTAGTAAACTACGTCACTAGGTCACGTGGATCATCTGTTCAAAGTTTGAAATAAAACAAAGACAACGTCAATAGGATTGAACTTTCACAACAAACGTGTTAGAGAGGGGCAGTCGGGTGAGAACGGTCTCACGGATTCTTGTTTAATATCAGTTAATGTGTAGGTAGCTACAGAACCGGAGCGTGCTAAATAATAATAGTTTGTGGACTGTGAGACTGAGAGACCATTTATTCGCCAGAAGTGTCGTCATGGCTTACCATCAGGAAGGCGATAACATAGCCTACCAAAATATTTTTTTTAAATACGCCAAGGTAGGTACTGCATTGGCAGCAAGGTGCATTTACAATGTATCCCTTTTTATTATTTTTTTTACGTGAGGGAAAATCCTCATGAATGTTATGCCGGACTCCTACCGACTAAAAAACCTCACGTAACGCCCAACAGCCTATGGTTGGGAGCCCCGGGTAAGCCCTCGGAAGGATGTCCCAGGACTTTACAATGTATCCCTACTTAATATTATAAATGCGAAAGTAACTCTGTCTGTCTGTTACGCTTTCACGCCTAAACGGCTGGAGCGATTGAGATGAAATTTGGTATGGGGATAGTTCGAGGCCCTGGCAAGGACATAGGCTACTTTTAACCGATTGCGCAAAAGGAGGGTTATGATTTTACGCGATAACGACTTCTACGCGGTCGAAGCCGCGGGGAACAGCTAGTTACACAATATTAGGGAATGCAATACCGGGATACCGGGATCCCGAAATACCGGGATCCCGCAGTATTTTTGCGGGACCAGTCCCGCACGTAAATCGTGCGGGATCCCGCGGGATTAGCGGGACTGTGCAAAGGTAAACGCCATGTGTTGTTCTGTAAGCGGAAACTGATTAGGTTTGAGAAAGTTTTTTGTAATTGTGACGTAATATTTAACCTAATAACGTACTTATTTGTTTTTAGTAATTTAATCAGGGAGATTTGACTTTTCTTGTACTATAAACAGTTAGAAAAGTATTCAATTATTTCGAACATAGCTTGCTGGCTATCTGACATGTAAAGTTAGGAGTCGTTTGGCAGACAAGAATTTTGACATCATGTGTTTTTTTGCGCTTCTAATAATTTGCAGTAGGTGTTTAATTACTTAAATGTATATCCGTTTAATAATCTCAATAGGTACACAAGTAATATTAAATAATTTATTTTTCCTTGTGGCCCCGCGGTACTCAGTGTTCTGTAAAAGATCACTGCAGTAAGTTACATTTACAATGGACGGTCTATCTATATAAGGGTGACCACTTTGTGACATTTATTTGAGTGTTGCCGTGCTTCGCAAGGCACGTTAAGCTGTTGGTCCCGTTTGCCGGTAAAATGGCAGTTAAGCCAAGTTGAAGGCCTGGCTTGAAAAATTTCAACAGCAAGCAGTCGCAACCTGCACCGGTCCATTTCAAGTCGGTAATACGGCACGACCACATATTACGTGGTACGAAATCTTAAAAGGTGAAATGTGGGCATATAATATGCCTCTGCCTATCCCTTCGGGGATTAAGGGGTGTTTATTTTTCAGTTCTAGATGGATGTATGATACAGATTTCTATTCTTTTTTCAAAGACTTACAGAAATATGCGGGATCCCGCAAATACCGGGATCCCGCGGGACTGAGATCTCTCAGTCCCGCAAATACCGGGATTACAATTTTGTTGTGGGATTGCATTCCCTACACAATATATATGTATAGTCTTTTTCTGGACAGCTCAGCAATCATGTAAACATGTCATGTTTTGACAAAAGTTGTCTATGATCATAGTGCTGTAACTATACTGATTCTATGTATGTACATAATCATTGAGTTATATATAGTTCACCGTACATTCATTTACTTCGGTATATCAATCGCCAAATTCATCAAATCATGAAATTCGGTATATTAATATATATTATGTGCAATAATTAAAGGATCTTTAAAAAAAAAGAAACTTTTAGAACATTTAATAGTATAATCATTTATTTACAATAATAAATTACTTTAGGGATGATAAAAAGTGTAGACGCCTCGTTGGCTGCTCGCCGTTCTTACAGAAGCAGACTAAGACATCTTGAGAGATTTCTAATGTGGGGTTTTTAGATCTGAAAACTGAAAATATTAATACTACCTACCTTTTTTTCACTCATAACTCTCATAAGTGACGTGACGCAAACGAAGTTGCGCGGACCAGCTAGTCAAATATACAAATCGTAGGAATGCTTCATATCAAGGATAATACCTTACCCTTCGGCCACATTCGAAACCAAGTTTTGAAATGTTTCTAACCATATAAGTATTTAGGAATGTATCTATATCTAATACTAAGTACCTCATTGCTGTGTCTTATACTACAACATAACGTTTTATTAAGTTTTCCTAATTTTATTTGTGTATCAATTCATTCAGCCTGCTATTCAAACCCGCCGACACAATAACCCTTCTTTTGTGTCGCGCAGTAGGGTAAAATTAAATATAAAATGTTTAGAACACCTGAGGTCATAATTGTGCCGGACTTACCTCTCAAGACATTTGAATGGCCATAAAATTAAATCTAAGTATACCTTACCTATATTCAATCCACAAAGTATTAATCAGATTGTCATTGATTGAAGTCGTTCCATTATAATCTGCACGACTCCATAACTATCACCAATCAGATAATAAGGACTTCAGACGGACTTGCCTCGCATCGTCAGGGAAGTCAGTCTAAGCGACCAGTTTGACAGAAACCTGTTTATTTAGTTGCCGGGTAGCCGGTGCCGGGTAACCGACGGCGAATGCAAGCGGTTGCCGGGCAAATCACGCCGGTACGTGTGAAAGCTATAGTACACGGCCATACACCCACCCTACCCGGCACCCGGCAACCGGTACGTGTGAAAAGGGGCAAAGACTCGCACTCTTAGCTCTCTGGGTCAATAAGTTATATTATTAAAGTAAGTACATTTTTTCGAACTGACAGATTGATAAAACAATGACCTCCTTTTAAAATCAATTGGCCAGTACAACAGTTTTACAACACTATGGCAAAGACAAACAAGTCTGAGAAAAAATAATTTAATGACAAGCAAAAATGACAGTCTTAAATTTTTACCATCCGAGTATTTTTCATGAAATTATTCTATAATCTAAAGGTTTATTAGTGTCGAAATGTCCGCCTAAATCTAACTAGAGTTCCTTGAAAGGACTATGATCAGGATTGATAATTAAATGTAAGTAATTATGGAGTAGTCGAGATCCAATTTCTTTGTTTACTAAGTATATTATTTAGGTCTGTTGGATTCCACTATACATATTTTCAATGTACAGGGTTTAACAAATTTCTTTAAGGTTTGCCTTATAATATACAACACACCTAGCACAACTACCTTTGAACAATGTTTACCTACGTATTTTTTTAAATTATATGGAATTCATCTCAACACATTACTTACTCTAATAACATATAGTACTGTATACCTGATGTAAATAGGTACGTTTGAGAGCAATAATGTACGTAATTAATGCATGCTTATGCCTCCCTATCCTAACAATTAAGTCTCTTTTTTTTTTCTAAAAAAAAAAACATTAGTATGCAATATTCAAATATGGCGCCACATTTACATGATGGTGGCTTAGGCTTTTCCGTCTCTTTATGTATATGGTTATTTTTAATTTAATTATTAGAATATGAATGGCGAAAGTAGCAGCCTTTTAGGCTTTCATCTGGTGTGAAGTAAACTTTGTGATAGATTAGGGTTGGGTACGGATACAAAAGCTAAGCTTATTATTAGGAGTAGGTATAATACAAAACAAATCAAAGGCGTGAACACCGTCGTTAATGTGACTAAATTCTATTTATAGTTTCATTATAATCAGCCAGTTTTGAGACACCATAGAGTCAACTCTTCTCTTCTCTTCCAAGAACGGCTGTATTTGATATCTTAACCTTAGCCTATAATTATGTCCCAGAAAAAAAATTGTTTCCTTGTTGAAACAAGGATTTTTTTTTCAATAGAAGCTTTCCTAGAAAATCATGAATGTAGAGAGCGCTTTAGTTTCGTGGCGGACAGAGGTAGGTAGCTAGATTCAATAAACTGATGATTATTTTAAATTTCAATTTTCATACAAAAATTATTGAACAATAATACTAACAACGAATACTTGACAGTCTGGGATCAAAACATTTGCCGCGCAAAGTCCGGGTCACTTCAATTGTTCTAAAATCAAAAAAATTCAAATCACGATCTTCTAATGTTCGACAATCGACGCCTCGTCCATCTTGCCCGACATATTTTGAACATTGCCGTTTGAATACAACCTCTTTACGTTTAGAGAATATTTAATTTTGTCCGGTTATAGCAAACTTCCTAGTTCATTTGCAATTTTTAGCAGTTCTCGGAGACGCTCTGTCTGCGGTGTTATTTATGATTGTAGAACTTGTGAACAATGTCTATTCGTTAGAAATAAGATATTTTTAGATACCTCAATGTACTCGTAGCAGTAAACAATTTGACTCTACATTATAAGTTAACACACAATTCGGATGATAGGTGAAGGGACAGACTCTGTGCTTAATTCGTAGGTTAACTGAGCTCCATGTGAGGCGAATCAGGTAAACCTACAATGACATGATTGTGTGACATGTCATGGGCGCTCCACATTCTCACGAGAACGCGAGAATAGCACGAGAAACGGGAATGTGGATGAGGATGTGATTCTCGGCGTGTTCTCTCCTTGTTCTTTGAACAGAATGTTCTCGCTGAGGTTGTGGAGGCCCTATTGGTTTAACATGAACTCATAATTTTATGAATGGAACTTTAGTGCCACTAATTTACTTAATAAATTTATTAAGATTTAATTTTCAATTTAATTTAAATATGATTTAATGTTAAGTATGTGGATTTAATTTATTTAAGTTCTATGGACACTGTCTGATCATAAATAATTTTTATTTGAGGCTGAATTACCTAAATTATATACCTTATTTCTAAATCCAATCACTATAATTTCCCAAGCTACTCTTTTTTTTTTTTTTCAATTATTGAAAAGGAGTTGATTTTGTTATTTATTATAAATCCTAAAAACTGTAATTGTGTTCCGAGCAACAGCTACTTCTTTGTCGTGGTATTGGCGCCTCTCGTCACACGTCTGTGATCATCACTCACACATACACACATGCAATTAATAGACTGTGTCGTAAATATACGCTCTTGGCGTAAATACAAGTGCATACATCCAAAAATAATGTTTGTTACCTACCGTTAGATAAATTAAAAAATATTTATATTCTGAGTTCTGTTTGTATTGTTTTTTATTTCTTCATCTGGCTTCTTGCATTGCAGTTGGCCACAAACAGAATTTCATTGCGAAATATAAATCATTTTCATGTTAGGATTCTTCATAACACTAGCGTATTCATGTATATCCAAGTTTGGACTAAGTTCTACTCTAGTAAAGCGGTGGTACTTCACTGGAGCTTGCTGTGGAATTTGTCGACAAACCTAAAAAGTCGCGTATCACTGCGCTATAACACTTTCCAACACTTGTGCACGTTGTCGAACTTTTATGTTTAAAAATCCACCATAAATTACAGATAAACACTCAAAAATACACTAGTTTTGAAAAATGTTATGTCGGAAGTAAGACGCTAGTCTGTAAGTTTGGCGCCAAATCCTTTTTCTCGTTTTACTCATCAATACCGTGTCCCTGTCAACCCTGCCCTTCTAACTTGGTATTAGGCTCTAGACTTCTTCTCACCCTATACATACAGGATGATCAATCCAATGGTCATTAGACAAAAGTCAGAAACTATGAGAAATAGCGACATCGTTTTTAGGAACCATGGCTTCGATTTTAGATTTAATAGTAAAGACATTCAATTTGAAATGCCGTGAAATGTAGTGTAAAACATTATTTTGGATGCCCTTCAAACCTTGTATTAAACAATATTAGGTTCAATGCTCAAAAGGTTAGTGCGTCGAGTTTCGTGCTCTAAATTCGAAAAGTCGCTAAAATTTTGTTGACCCGATGGACCCAATTTTGAAGCGGTTTTTTTACATCGATGCGATCGAGGTGGATGCTCTATACCAAGGCTTCCCAAAAATATCCCAAACTTATTTGTCCTGCGACGCCCTTGGACTCGGCCATTTTCAAACGACGCCCCTCAGCACCCCCCCCCCCTCTTTGATTTTGTATGTGAGTGTGTGTGTGTATGTCAGTTCCGGTGTAGAGGGCGCATTTCTTAACCGATTGTCGCCAAAGTTGACACATGTTCTATGATTTTAAATACAACGGGAGAGAAAAGGTGTAAAGTTTTTTGACGCGTTCGTTTCGGATCATGATGATATTTGACTGAAACATAAAGGATATGATTCCAGGTTATTTCTTTGCTTGCTTTTTCTTGGGTGCTCGCGAGGTCTGCTCTTCGTAGCAGTACTAGTTTATTTCAGACATGATTCGACATTCAAAACAAATAGAGCTCACATTAGAAACGATTCGTACCAACTTACCTTAAATAGGTATACCATCATATTTCTAAATAATAAGTAGGTACCTATATTGCGTGTAATCAAATTAGGCGTCTTGTATAAGGTGTTTGTTTTGTGAGCTATTCTCAGAAAAGCTTATTGGTAGGTTATGTACCTACTTACCAGTTACTACTAGTGATGTACAAGACTCGAGGCGTCCGAGTCTCTTTGCCTAGAGCTCGGTGTCGTTTACAGGGCTCGCCTCGTTTGTATGGCGCTCGACGACTCGGGAGTCTTTTTCAGAGCTCGAGCTTTTTTGAAGCCTCGAGTCCTTTTCGAAGGCTTGAGCCCTTTTTGAAGGCTCGAGCTCTATTGAAGGCTCGAGCCTTTTTGAAGCCTCGAGTCCTTTTTGAAGGCTCGAGCCCTTTTTGAAGGCTCGAGCTCTATTGAAGGCTCGAGTCCTTTTGAAGGCTCGAGCTCTATTGAAGGTTCCAGTTCTTTTGAAGGCTCGTTCGTTCGTGTCCCGTGTAGTGACGAGAAAGAATAGAAAATGTCGCCACCCCAAATCATCCCGAGGGTGTCGTAAGCTGCGACTAAGGGAACACTTTGGCGTTCTTTGTAAAAGGTTTGACACAAGAGACTGATATTTATTTTATTTATTAGGGTTCCGTACCCAAAGGGTAAAACCGGGACCCTATTCATGGGACTTCGCTGTCTGTCTGTCTGTCCGCCACGAGGCTGTATCTCATGAACGGTGATGGCTAGAGAGCTGAAATTTTCACAGAGTAGTTGTTTCTGTTGCCAACCAAAATAAAACCAAAATAATAATAATAATTGAGGGGCGCTCCCATACAACAAACGTGATTATATTGCCATTCTATTTTATATTTTATATATTAAAAAGGGCAACAAGGAGACGCTTGAAATACCTACTCACAGAATATTGAGCTGTGTATTTTCATTAAATTTTGTATAAATAATAAAATTAAAACAAAATACCTAGAAATTTAAGGGGGTGTCCCATACTACAAACGTGAATGGTTAAGTAGGTAAAAGCCTCACATTAAGACGCCCCCACTGACCCATAGCCTTCAGTCGGAGTGCACGGGGGGGTTCCCTGTTTCCATCGAGAGCGGAGGAACATATTCTTACGTGCCTAAAGTCACTAAGGGTGACATAAGGACGGCCGTGCTGCCGCTTAAATCCTGCAGGAACGACCCGACGGCATTCCAGGCCGAGTATGGGTGATGGCTCTTGAGGAATTTGGGCCTCGACTGACAGAGTTCTTCAGTGCATACTTTGAAAACGAAAACGGGGAAACAGCCACTGATCTGAAAGACGGGGCCGGCCGGCAGACTCACCATCCGGGTACAGGCCGATCGTGGTGCTCTGCTTGTGAGGCCAGTCGAGGACGTTTCATTGTGAGCGCAACAAAGGAAGCGAAATCATTTGACATCGCCAACGACACTTTATTATTGTAATTTATACAACTACTAGCTGACCCGCGCCACTTCGTTTGCGTAAGAGAGAGAGAGAGAAATAGAAAGATTAACCGTCGCTTCTATTCTTATTGCGTGGTTTCCAGTCGCGTGTTCCCGTTGCATTATTTTGACAAAAATTCAAAGATTGAGAAGCCAAATTAATCTCTTTGTAACTTCTTGAATTCTAGTAGAATAGGACGGAAATCGTTAGTAGTTACCCTACGTAATGCCTACTAAATGATACAAAAAACCGGCCAAGTGCGAGTTGAACTCGCCCATGAAGGGTTCCATAGCAGCAAGTAACATAATATAAAAGTTCTTGTAGTTTGTTGTAACTTTGATTGATGTTTTAAGTTTTAACACACGTTCGCAGTGGTAGTGATTTTTCAAGGCGAAAATTGCGATTTATGACGTATTAAAAAAAACTACCAACTCGATCTCGTTCAAACCAATTTTCGTTGGTAGTTTTTATGGCAATGTACATCATACATTTTTTTTTGATTTATCATTCTCTTAGTTTAGAAGTTAGAGAGGCGGGGTGTCACACATTTTTCCACTTTGTAAGTGTCTCCTGCTCAAACTATTCACTTTAGAAAAAAATGGTTTTAGGAACCTCAATAGCATATTTGAAGACCTATCTATAGATACCCCACACGATGGGATTGATGAAAAAAAATTTTTGAGTTTCAGTTCTGAGTATGGGGACCCCCAAAATTACCTGCTCCGTTTCGCATCCGTTTTTGCTATTTCGCTACGGAACCCTAAAAACCGGCCAAGTGCGAGGCGGACTCGCGCACAAAGGGTTCCGTACCAAAGAAACGGCGAACATCACTTTTGTTGGATGGGAGCCCCCCTTAATCCCCCCTTTTTCTGACTTTGGTATTTGTTGTCATAGTGGCTACAGAAATATATCATCTGAAAATTTCAACTCTCTAGCTGTCACGATTCCTGAGATACAGCCTCATGATGGACAGATAGACAGACGGACAGCGAAGTTTCATGAATAGGGTCCCGTTTTAGGGTACATACATACATAGCCAGGCCTTTATCTTCGAAGGGGTAGGCAGAGGCATAGTATACGCGCACATTTCACCTTATAGTTTTATGTCCCACGTAATAGGTGGTGAGCCTATTGCCGTGTTGAAATGAGCAGGCGCAAGTCGCCGCGACCCGCAGTTGAAATTTTTCAAGCCGCCCATAAGGCCTTCAACTTGGCTTAACGATTGTCATTTTACTGACAACCGGGTTTCATTTCGAGTTTTCCTTCTCTAGCAATGGATCGTTTTACGAAAGTGTTCCCTTAGTCGCCTCTTACGACACCCTCGGGATGTATTGGGGTGGCGTACTCTTACTCGGATTTCAAGGTTGTAAATCTCGATCAGTATCTAAGCCAGTGTTTGTTTTTTAAACATATAAATAAACTAAAATTTTCATCTACGCGTATAACGCCTCTGATCGTTTGTATTATTTCTGTATAAAATGAGAAAGTAAGTGAAGATGGTGATACTCTGTGTTAGTCGGATGAACGTATACACCCTCTAGAACTTTTTCTTTATAGGTAACTCCTAGCCAGTCATGTTCAGGTTCTCCTTCTCACAAATATATTTTTGACATACAAATTAAGAAGGTAATTCCGCATAATGAAGGGCATATATAAATAAAAGACACAGTTTTAAAATTGATATTTGAATGTTTTGACATTTATCAACAAACGATTTTTTTAAAATCGAATTCGAATTCGATTGAGCTTTCAAACTTGTGTCAAAAAAAAATATCCAATAAGTACCGGTTATGGAGTATCAATATGAACTATGCGGCAAATCCCTCCGAAAATATTTTTCTACCCTATTTTAACCATGTAATAAAATAAATTTCAATAAAATACAAAACACGTCACCTATCAATTCTATTAAAGATGCTGTATGCCAAATTTGAAGAAGATTGGACCAAAGAATTACGTAGTTCCATACAAACTTTGTGACCCTTTTTCACCACCTTAGGAGTTGAATTTAAAAAAATCCCTTCTTATTGCTCGCCTACGTCACATAAGGAGCATTTGTGTAAAATTTCATGCTTTTAGACTCAGCGGTTTAGGCTGTGCGTTGATCGTCAGTCAGTCAGTTCTTGTTTTTATATATATAGATAAAACTATATTATTGTAATTTATTAGATACTCTTGCTTTTTTAACGTATCAAAACATGATTAGGAATACTTTGTTCGATCGAAATTGCTCTCGAAAAATGAGAAATATTGCAAAAATCTTAACAAGTAATGTCCTTTTTGTATCTAAATAAATGAGTTTAATCCTCATAAAAACTTGTCATAAAATAGATATAAGTAGATCTTTAGAACAATATTTAACGGCTAGATTTTTTCTTAAAACCCCTTAAGATTTTATAACAGTAATATAATGTATTAGAATCGAATGAAATCCGGCAAAAGCGTACGCTGGAATTGTTCGAATTGCCTTAGGATTTGTCAAGGTCGAACATTGCAGCCTTAAAGCAAAATTTGAACTGTATTCTTTCAAGCCCCTAGGATAAGTCGTAACCAAAATGTGGGGACAAATTTAGGACATCCTCCAACTTAGCCGGGGAGCTATGCGCTAGATGGATTTTTTTTAACGTGACGATAATCCTACATGAATGTACTATGACTCCTACTGACTAAAAACCACACGTATCCTACCTAACAGCCTTCGGTTGGGAGCCCCGGGTAAGCCCTCTAAAGGACGCCCCAGGACTGCGCTAGATGGATAGGTAGAGACCTCATGGTTTTAGTGGGTCCAAGGCCGGTATGACGTACGTGTTTATTAATTGGCCCCTTTAATAATAAAAAGAGTAAGTAGCGTGTTGAAGCGCAAATCCGAAACGTTTGTTAGATTTGGGCCCCAGACTGAAAACTTTAAGTATAACCTGAAGATTTGAGACGATAACACTAACGCTAACGGTAGCCAGTAAATGTCAGTCGTTAAACCAAGTTAAAGACCTTATAGACTTAAAAATTTTCAAGAGTAGGCAGTACCTACGCCTGTCCATTTCAACACGGCAAAACGGCTCACCGCCTATTACGTTTCGTGGGACGAATTATAAAAAGATGAAATGTAGGCATATAATATGCCTCAAATGCCCCTTTGGGGATAAAGGCGTGATGTTTAAAGTGATTTAATTTATGTATGTCACTGTAGCCAAAACTCAACATTTTCCAGTAAAGTTGTATTTTTAAGAATGTTCATTATAAACTACGTTTGTAATTTTGCTCTCAGAAACAAAAATACAGAGGGAATCATGGCTCGTAACGCAGAAGCACGCGGTGTACACTCATTCGTGTGAGAAGCAACTTAACCATACGTTGACAGCCGACATTGTTGTTGAAAGTCCCCGCAAAGCATTTGCTATACGAAAGCATATGACGACACAACCCGTAGACATTTCTGCCTCAATAGTATTTCATTAAGTTAATAGAAGACTGGTTCTATTTTACAACTTCAATACATAACAAACCTTCCGGGTGCACTGGAAGTCCATTCGTTGTGAAAGATCCCTCTTGCTAAGAAAAAAGTTGATTCACAAATCTAAGACTTCCGTTGGGTGCCGTTTACAACTGATGTCCCCGTACCTACAACGAATGAGTACCTCCAAGCTGGATAAAAAAAAAACACTTGTTCTACACTGCACCAGAGGTTCAAGGCTGTCAGTTACCTCAGGACAGCCTTTATTGTGAATATCACATCGCTGCATGTACAGACGGAGTCACTGCTGGGAGTTATCCAAAAGTTGAGAGCAGTATTCTTAATAACGAATCTGCGCCATGTACAGGAGACTCTGTCTTGTGCGGCATGAAAAATTGGCAGCCTTTTTAACTTATTCAAGATTTCTAGTTTCTTTGGGACTGGCCCAATACAGCTTTCAATGCAGATGTTATTGTTTCACCACGCACATCTATCAATACCAAGGATGTTGAGATTGCCTTTCATTGGTGTTAAAGTTAGCAAAAGATGGCCGAGTGCCAAGACTGCGAGGAGCGCAGCGAGGATACAGTGCTCCATACATTGGCGGAGTGCAAGGCGTGGGAGCAATAGCGCCAGGCCCTCGTGGCAGTTCTGGATGTGGACACTCTCACTCACACCCGCTGGAGATCATGGTCTCCAGCGGGAGTAAGTGGGACTGCGCTGCCTCTTTCTGCGAGCAGGTCATGCTCGTGATAGAGGCGGTGGGGAGGGGGCTGGAAAGAACTCTCCCACCCAAGTTCCGCAATTGGCGGCAGGAGCGCCGCCGATATGTCTTCGCCTAAGACTATCTGCCTACATGACCGGGAGCCTGAGGTCGATGAGGAGGCCGCTCACCGTCCTTACAGAAGCAGGCACGTCCTTACAGAAGGATTCACGCACGCCGCTAAGAAGCGGCATATAACCCGAAAAACCCAGTCTGTTGGGAGTCCTGGCGTCGCCTTCCGAGGACTTACTCGGGGCTCCCAACCGTAGGCAGTTAGGCAGGATACGTGAGGTTTTTTAGTCGGTAGGATCCGGCATAGCATCCATACAGGATAAAAAAAAAGCTAGCAGAAGAGAGGGTTGCCTTGCCACCAGCAAACAGTGAGATTTTCAAACATTTACTGAATATAATGGCAGTTTGATCGATGAACGTCGGCTGGCTACTTCTGACCCTCAAGTTGGCGGCCTGGTCACGCTTCACTTGTAGAACCCGGGATTGTAAGATGAGGGAAACACGTGGGCGGGCAGGTCATTCCAAGTTTTTATAGTTCGACACAAAAAGGATCTTTTGAATCGCTCAGAGGCGATTACGCGAAAGTCTTCCCAGTTGCCACACGGGCCAATAGTTTAGTAGCATGATGACAATTTTTTTACGCTAGAAAAGCCCTACACGGATGATATGCCGGACTCCTATCGACTAAAAACCACACGTTACCTGCCTTATGCCTACGATTGGGAGCCCCGGGGAAGCCCTCAAAAGGTTACCCTCAGAATGGATCGGTACGTGATACCATTACGTAGAGAAGGAGAACGCGAAATGAAACCCGGGTCAGTAAAATGACAATCGTTTAAAGTCAAGTTGAAGGCCTTATGGGCGGCTTGAAAAATTTTATTCATTTCAACACGGCAATAGGCTCACCACCTATTACGTGGAACGTAACTATAAGGTGACTATAATATGTAGGCTACTAAATTAGATCTAGACACTTTTGAGTTTTTACTCCCACATACATACAGAATTTGATTTTTCTCTGCCAAACCCTTAGACTTTGTAGCGTGATAATAATAATTAATAATTATGAAGTATAAATAAACCTATCCGCATGTAAAAATTAAACTAAACCTATTTCGTAATAGTGTCTTTTGCCCATATATTATACCTACAGATTTAATACTTCTCTGCCAAGCCCCTAGGCTAAGAAACGTGATTGAATATTTACAATAGACTTAATCTTTAAGCTCATTTATATTAAATAGCTAATCCCTGCGGCTTCGACCGCGTAGAAGTTGTTATCACGTAAAAGTCGTTATCGTTTAAAATCATAACCCTCCTTTTGCGCAGTCGGTTAAAAAGTAGCCTGTCCTTCCCAGGGCCTCGAACTATCCCGATACCAAATTTCATCTCAATCGCTCCAGCCGTTTAGGCGTGAAAGCGTAACAGATAGACAGACAGACAGAGTTACTATCGCGTTTATAATATTAGTAGGGATTAATTTATTACTTAGTTACGGAGATATTAATGTTATTAACACTAATTTGAGCTTTTATTTGAAGGCTTGCTTTCATTTTAAGACTCGAGCATGTTTTACGGCTCTTTTGACGACTTGAGTTCTTTTGAAGGCTCGAGCTCTTTTGAAGGCTCGAGCTCTTTTGAAGGCTTGAGCTCTTTTGAAGGCTCGAGCTCTTTTTGAAGGCTCGAGCTCTTTTGAAGGCTCGAGTTCTTTTTGAAGGCTCGAGCTCTTTTGAAGGCTCGAGCTCTTTTTGAAGGCTCGAGCTCTTTTGAAGGCTCGAGTTCTTTTTGAAGGCTCGAGCTCTTTTGAAGCCTCGAGGCATGGCTCAAAAAAGGCGCGGCTCGGTTAGGCTCGGGACTCCGAGCTTACCGAGCTCACTGAGTCTTGCTATTCCGCCTCGAGGCTTCAGAAATAAGACTCGACGCCTCGAGGCTTGTACATCACTAGTTACTACAGTATATCAATTTTATTGTTTTACTGTTTTATGACATTGAGCTTTGGACGACGACTCCAACTACTCTATATTACCTCTATACACCTCTATACACATACACAAACTCTATAGTACCTATATTAATAAGGCTTGTCCTTTACACGATGCGTGGCAAAAAAAAGAGTAGATACCAAATTTAAGTTCTCTGGGCTGTTATACTATAATTATGTTTCATAACGCAAGTATCTTAACTTAAGTGTCCTTTCATTTCGGTTATAAATTCTACAACAAATTTGTCATACTTCGTTTGACAGTAGATTATAACGTGACAGTGACAGTAGATAAACTTGAACGTAAAACTGTGCCAATTAAAACTGACGTAATGAGTGTAGTGTGTCGCCGGCCTTATCCTTCGTTGTAACAATAGCAGAGGGTAGTTTGGAGAGAAGTTACGGAACCCTTTGTACGCGAATCCGACTCGCACTTAGCCGGCTTTTTTGAATACTTGAGACAAAAAACTATAAAGTAAAATGTGGGCGTATATTATGCCTCATACGTTTCGTCGATCCTCGCCTCAGTCCAACCGCGACCACGGGCGCTGCAACGTGCTCGAAACGTCGGTGTGAAAATGTAAGTACTACTCGTTCGCTCTAACTTTGCCGCTGGCGTAGAGACGTATACCCGATTTTTTTATTACACGAAGTAAATTGACAGTAGCTAATGTCACTTCGTCCAATGATATAAAAACTATAGATACGTTATAGACACTGGAAAATGGCAACACGTAAAGCAGGTAATTACCTGAAAAGTCAGTGACGCGACATCAGGCTTAGCGGAAGTACTATTAGCACTGTTTTAAATTCTTTTAATAAAGAAAACTTTAAAAAAACATGCATTCATGTATATTCAGAGGATGTACAAACTACACAGCAACTGTTCAATATAAAAACGTGTCGTTTCATTCGTAAGTACGACAGAAATAACAAAAATATTTTATTTTCTCGCGCCTAAAATGGCGCCTATCATAATTATTATTATTATAAATGCTCAAGGAAAATGTACTCTGTAGTCTGTGGTTTGGCGCGACGCATAAGGGGATGTTGGGGAGTATTTATTTGTACTAATTTTTATTTTGCCATTATATTTTTTTAATTTATGTAATTATATTTATTAAATAAATTGGTAATTGACTTAAATTACGATAATATTAACTAATTCGATAAAGTACATTAATATCTTGTAAATTAAAATATTAGGTACTTACTTTACCCTTCTGATAGTGACTTCATGCATGATACCACAGACAATATATGAAATTCTTTTTTCAAATTTGTAAAAGTTTAGCTGTTTTTGAAAGCCGTAATGTTCGAGTATAACGTGTCTATATATGATACGTCTTTGACTTCGTCATAGAAAATAAGCAACATTGTATGAAGAAGTGACATTAGTTGCTGTCAATTTACTTCGTCTAATTAAAAATTCGACTTTAGTATGGAGCCAAACGGCAAAGTTAGAGCGAACGAGCAGTAAATGTATTTCGCGTGAAGTCCCGAGTTCTATAAGTATGAGTAGATACTATTACAATGTTACCAACATGCAAAAATATTTATTGACGTTTTTTATAATCTGTGGGTAATTTGATTGTAAAGAGGTCGCGGGTCGAAACAGTTTGTAGTGCTGCTAATAAAAATATTGGTACCTATTTTCCTTGTCCTAAAGATAGACACTGCACTGTAACATTGACAGTTCATATCCACAGATATCATAAAGTGTTTCATTCTGAAACAGTGTTCTGTTCATCATCAAGATGTCACCGTAAACATTGAGAGTACTCAATCCTTATCTTAAAAATAAATCATACAACTTTACCGCACTTTAAGCGTCATTATCTTACTGATTAGGATACAAAGATTCTTCTTAGCGGATCATGAAAGGATCCATTCTTGTGACCTAAGGTCAAATTGATAGTCAGAAAGACGCCATTGATAAAATTATACTTAATAGTTTTCTCGGGTCAACGCGGTAAATCGTATTGGTTATCTGTGGTCGTTCTTTTTTTTTTGAACAACGAACGTCTTTGCTAGGCATGAGACGCCGCGGATTGCGTCTGCTTTTAGCTAATTTTCTTATCATCATGAGTTGGTACTTAATTAGGCGCTTAGGTATATTTTTTAATGCAATGAATAGGTATGTAGTCCCATTTTGAAGTCCTAATACCATAGCGACGACAATAGTTTTATCCGTTTAACATTTTGTTTTTACTAATTTGGAGTCAAGCTTTTTTTAGACGCAAAGGTAACTCCTCTATGAAGTCTTGTATTATAATAGGGGTTAAGTAACCAATTATTGGGACAAAGATGGGTAGGTGGATGATGGAAACAGAAGACAAGAAACTGTGGTATCACCTAAAGTGACACTGTCTTAGAGTATATATTAGAAGGTATCTAATATATTATACTCTATGGAGACTGTAATATTAGGGGCCTGAACTGCATAAAATTAGAGCTGACCCTAAACTCCAAAGGAACCATAGGACACCAACGATGAAACGTGAATGATACTTTAGAGTTTAGACGATTAGTCTATAGTCTATGGTTAATGATAGGTACATTCTGTAAGTACCACAGATAACCATCACACATTTTATTAAAACTATATCCCTTCACAAACAAAATCAACTTTTTAAAATTCGAACGCTACGCAAACGCATTTCAATACAGCCTAGTGTAGTCAGTATCCTTTAAATTGGCGTCACATGTCGTTGGCTGTAGCTCACCCTTAAACATTGATTGACGAGCCCCTTTAGTTTTACGACGCCACTAATTAGACCTACGCCAATACAAAACGAGCTTGCTAATGGAGCTCACCTTTAAGATTGATTTAAGGTTTTCGTCGTACAATGATGGATTTTTGAAAGGAGTTTCTGTAGACTTTTGAAAGATACGTAAATAATAAAATTTATTTTCATTGCTGCTAAACATTTTATACTGTTTCTACATTTACATCTATTTCCAAAAAAAAGATAAATTAAATAGGTGCCTAAATATCTAGGTATACCAGATAGTAACTAAAATGCATCGACTACTTTGTAATAAACTAGCGGACGTCAAGCGGTTTCACCTAAGTAGCTCCCGTTCCCGTGGGAATATGGGAATAAAATATAGCCTATGTTATTTAAGTGAATGTAGCTATCTAATGGTGAAATAACTTTTCAAATCGGCACAGTAGTTTTTGAGTTTATTCAATACTAAGATACGCACACACAAAAATACAAATTTATCCTCTTTACAATATATTATATTAGTGTAGAAAAGTATATTTCAGCAGTCAAGCACACTTCAAACCCGTTTTCACTTTTCAAATTGTTCTTTTAACCGACAATTAGACTACAATATCTACGTTTAAAAAGGAAAAATCACACAAAGCCCTTCCTTCCGAAAATTTTGGGCACTTTAAGAGCGGAACCAGAGGGGTTGAGAAGAATGATCATTGACTTCGTCGAAAACTCTTTTAGAGTTATAATTACCATATTTTTGGTGGAGATATTCAGTTAGTGATATTTTATCACCTGTTAAACAAAAGAAGAATACTCTGTTATATTAAATAAAAGAGAAGAGCTTTTAAAGTGAATTTAGCTTAAATTCGATTGGTCCTGGGTGGGAATCGAACCACGACCTCCGAATCCGTAGTCAGGTACTCTAACCACTGCATCACCAGGCCACTCATCTCATTATGTGCTTAGATGCAATCGAACATTATTTTTCGTGTTCTCCATAAAAGCTTTTTTTCGTGCCAAATGCTCGGAACATAGGTAAACAAAAACACATGAAATATTTTAAGGATCGTTGTAACCTCAGCAAACGTGTCAGGTATGTCTTTATAAAAATGGCCGCCATCAAGCTCAGCAATTAAGTATTGCCAACCTTCTAAAAATAAAACGAATGACACTTCAATAAGAAGTGTAATTAAGCGAATCCAGATCGAGTTTCTCGGATTTTAGTATTCCCTCAACGTATAGCATTTTTTGTATCCTATAAAACCTTATAAAAACATCAAAGGACCTATTCTAGCTCCCAGTTCAATGGCCTTTACGCTGTTTCATTATTTATTTTAAAAAAATCAGGCACAGCGATTCAAGACTCAAAACAACACTTATAACGACATTTTTATTACCAAGTAATTTTTTAACATTACTTTTTTAAAACCAAGTAATAAATTTAAATTAAATAGGTAGCTTCCTTCTTAGTCTAGATTTTTTTTACTTTTTTTATTGGTTCTAAGAGTAGGTTTTCGCATCAAATCTTTTGCTTTATTCATTTAGGTACCTTTTTTATGAATGAAATAAATTTACTGTGCTTACTTACGTAGTCATAAGATGATTAATATAAAAAAATAGTAAGTACCTACCTACCTAGGTAAATCTTACAAATTGTGTTTTTTACGTGTGAAAATTATTATTCTTCATACACGTAAAAAGTTAATACTTACCTTTTATGTCGCTGCTATGTGTCTCAATTCGTCTAAATTCTAACTCCTAAAGGTATTTCAAAGGTTTAACTAAATATCTATTAATGTAGGCAGATTTCCGCGACGGTAATTAACGAGAGAGCCCCGTATCATCGCGTCCCCTAATCGTGGTTTCGTTTCCCTCTCCGCAGGTTACGGTGACCATGTTATCCCAAAAATAACGGACAATTACAAAATTCTATTCAAAATCTGAAAAAAAATCTTAATTTTTTGTTGTAAGAATCCTACTAATCCTACTAATATTATAAATGTGAAAGTTTGTGAAGATGTTTGGATGTTTGTTACTCAATCACGCTCTAACGGCTGAACGGTTTTGGCTGAAATTTGGTACTGAGATAGCTTTTAGTCTGGAATAACACATAGGCTGCTTTTCATCACGGGAAAATGTTCCCACGGGAAGTGGGAACGGGTACCGAATTTCACGAGGGCGAAGCCGCGCGCATCAGCTAGTGTATTAAGAAATTGGTAAGTCACAAATATCTAAATAAACATTTAACGTATTCCTTTACAAAAAATGAAATCATCACTTTCCAATATCCATTTTTAAAAAGCAACTTTAAACCGGTAACGGTAACCGTAAGATTGAGTTGTTTGACCCAGCAGATTTTCCATCCACTTTCTGGATAATATTTTTGGAGTGACGTTTTCTCGACACTATGTGATGTGGTGTTTTTAGGGAATATGCACTATTCCCTAAAAATAATCAAGGGATTTTTATTTTGAATACGAAAATCTCTCGATGGTTGTTGAAATACGAAAATACATGACTTTTACAGGTTCCCAACCTCTTTGCTAGAGAGAACACGCTTTACTAACACTTGAAAGGTACTTATACTTACCTATGGAGCAGATGTCAATGCCTCTGCTGATAGCTTATACTCCTAGTTCGAAACAGAAAATTTAAGATTACCTAGAACAATAAAGTTCCACGTACCAGAATCTAGCTAGAATAGAAGTGTGGTCACCCCGCTGAGGATTGAGGGCGCGGCAGAAACTTTGCCGTTTCACTTATCTATGCCAATGGGGAATTTTAATACGAATAATCATGTTAAATGTAATTGATTTTCAGAAACGCTCTAGTTTACAAGTGGAATTGCGAAATTGATGACATTTATGACTTCATTAACGCAAAAAGTCGATTATGGTAACAATCGTCTCGTGTACACGAGTCGGTACTTTATTCTTTTGAAATGAACTTCTTTTGGATTTATGTGAATGAGAATTTATAGAACGAAAAAGTGTTTATAAAAAGAGACAGCTATACCTACATCTTTCTGTCTCTCTCTTTCTTTATTTCCGATTTGAAACAATAAAACTATTAGTTATGTGACTAGATGGATGCTGGCGGCACGTATGGACAGAATTCGGTTCCCGTTCCTGGATCTCAAGCGAAATTATTCCAGGCATAAATAATAATGATAATTAACACTCGATTTTTATACTACATACCTACATATTAGACAAGAAGACGGCACACCGGATCTAAAGTGATTACCATAGTCTACGGGCATAAAAAAAAGTTATCCGTCATGTATCAGCCTACTTTTTTAAACCTACAAAAGTATGCGAGTTATAAAACCCCAAGCACCATTCCATCTCATAACTAGATAAACTAAAAGTATGTACATTATTCACGCGTAATTTTAATTTCAAAGCTAATTTAACCAATTTTTATTACCTACATCGTTACGGAATAAGCACACGTTATCGTAATTTTAACAGCACACTTATTTTACGGAAATAATGTAAAAGCATAAAATCCCGTTAAAAAACGATAAGATAGGAAAAGGGCGCCACGCCAAAGTTACGTTCACTACGTTGGCGGCAAACCAAGTAAAAAAAAAAGATTTTACACTAGCCTCGGTGTTGCCAGACTGATAATGAATATTGACAGTAATGACAGGTCTCTTAACAAACATGGATACTACTTACATGAGTTTTATTTAAAAACTCATGTAAGTAGTATCCATGCGATTAATTATGGAAAAAAGTTGTTTTATAAGATAATACCTACCCGTTTATCTATAAGTAGATGTATTACATGCTTTTTTTATAACATAGGTATTGTAATACATGTAATTACATACGCCGCAGTATTAATTAAAAAAAAATTACAAAAAAAGACATGTTACAATTAATAGACCTAAAAAAGTAGTTACCAATGCGATTACATATAATATGATCATTTATTCATACAGTAACATGTGTTTAGATTTTAAGTAACTGCCAGTGTTTTTAAAAAGAAGTGAGTAGGTATCTATATCCAAGTATTTTAAAATAGCAATTCTTGGTGTGGGTACAGTCAGCCTTAGAAGTAGATCAACACAGTTCAAGTTTACGAAACAGAATCAAGTATGAAAAATTTACTCTTAGTCAGTAACTACTTGTTCGAAAAATACAAAAAAGAACATAAGTAGGTATCTACTTATGTACATTATTTCAAAAAAAATATACAAAAAACACATATTTTTACACTTGGCAACAAATTCTTGTTTGAAAACACAATACAAATACAAGAAGTAGTTAACACTCTGATGCCGGTGTAAATTTCCACATACCCGCGAAGATCTTCACAAGAAACCTTCGGTGGCATGCCGCAAGCCAATTAATTAGATACTTGAACAGACGCAGATTATCTCACGGATCGCGTGAATACTACAATTGTACGTTTTCCAGTAGCTGAGGAACGAAAGTGTGGTTCCGAGAGAGAAAACCCGTAGTAGCTACCTAGACAAACGTCTTTTATGTAGGCAAAGGTAGGTAACGCGTCCGGTAGACGATCGATAACTTGACATCATGCATGCTCAGAAAGTAGCTTGAGGTGTGCGTAACTTTATTTGCATGTGTGTACACGTGAGACTTGTCAAATCTCATGGATGCATTATTGTGACACCCCCCCCCCCTCCCTCAACTTAGAACACCACACGTTGCATTATTCACTATTTCATTGATTTTAGTGAATATATGAAACTAAAGTCATCCCCAGAGAATCATGCGCTTATTTGTGTTGAAAGAAGTGATTGACATGGAAATTACTTGCTGTCATGCACGCATGATGATTATATTGTATTGTTTGATGTGCATGGCATGCTGCATCATGGTGCTTGCTCGTTTACTACAGAATGGCAATTCTGCAACGTACTTCGTGAATGCGTGGACAGAAACTAGGACACCTGTCTCATATTTGAGAAACCGCTAAACATTTCAAGCTGTATGATCGATTCACCATCTCGATCGATTCTCGATCATACAGCTTGAAATTGAAAAAAAAATCAGTTTCAGTCAGGTGGACTGTATGCTAATTTGCCACCTCAGTCAGGGGCTGAAGTCTAAAAAAAGTCATTGTAGGTACCCACTACCTATTTAATTATGGATAATCTTGAAGCGTGACTACTTAATTTATTTAAATTAAAATATTATAAATAAGTGCCTATTAGTATTTAAATGTCTTCACACTACAAAACAGAGAAGATTCGTGCATTTTGTATTGTTCCGTAGACTTTCCTCTCAATCAAAATGATCTATTGCCAGAGTAATCTTTCAATGGATATTTTGACTAAAGTTATTTTAATTAAAAACTTGTCGACACGACGATACCATCTTTCTAAGGTCGTTATCAACGAGCGGTGTATTTAATCTTATGTCTCATCACGTAACTAGGTAAATATTGCACGAGCATCTTTAATTGCTCTATTACAGACAATTTTGACAATAATTACAGCAGGCTCAAGGCCACTAGAATTAATTGTTAGATAATATGGGAGTGATATCGAGCAATATAGGTTAGTTACTATTTTTCTAGTTTTTATCGTGAGTAAAATTCATCATGCATGCTATGTGCCGGACTGAAAACCACATGTTTCGTACCTAATGCCTACGGTTGGGGACCCCGGGTAAGCCCTCAAAAGGATATCCCCAGGAAGGTTAGATCCTACTAGTAGTAAACAAGAAGCGTCTCACCCTACTGCCCCTCTGTGAAAGTGAAAGTTCACTCCGATTGACGTTGTCATTTTTGTTTTATTTTGAACTTTAAACAGATGATCTAGTGGCGTAATATAATACAACAGAGTCACAGACTACAGACAAAGTCTCGCCATAAGCCCCTCTGCAATCTATTTTATAAAGAGGAATTAAAAAAGGAATACTGCTGCAATTGCTCAGTTGCTCCTATACAGCTCGAAATCAATTTAGGCATTTCTGCTATTTGAAAGTTGCTCAACAATTCGCTCGTGTAACCATTACTGAAATGGCTAAATACGGTTTATGTAAAGTTAATTCATTTGAGTTTTGGAACAACTTGTCCAAAATGAAGTTGCGCTAATAAGCGATAATCTACAGAAATAATTTAGATAAGTACATACTTATTAACGTATTTTATAATCCCTATTATTGAAATACTTAGCAAACTTGGCCCAAAGAATTGCGCAACTTACATTGTACAGCAAGGGCTGCTCACAGACAGATAGAAATTAGGGCATAAAGTTCACAACGTGAACTGACCTCATTTTCTTACACGTGGCCGAGGGAAGGTCATGAGGAACCGTTTTTTCTTTACCTTAGTGTATTCCTATTTGTATACAATCCTACCTGAATTTTGGAGCCTGAATTTCACATCTCGCAGCAGAAGCAGCTATCATTTGACTTTTAATATTTGGCATTTTTGAAAGCAGTTTTATTCGAAGAATTTGATAACAATTCTAATCTCCCACCCGCTTAATGGATAATGCAATTGTCTCGTCCGTCTCGGAAGTCGTGGTCGGACCTGGGAAGGGAACCCTCACACTCTCGGAAGGAATTGCTCAACAAGGACAATGAACGTGGTCCTAGCTTCTCTACAAGTGTCAATTGGTTGAGTCGGTGAATAATCTATCTTATATATATAAAAATCAATGCCACTTTCGTTGTAATTTTATAACTCAAGAACGGGCTCACCTATCCAAACCAAATGTTTAGGCTTTGTTCGGACTATTAAGTAGATGGTTTATGTGAAGTTTGCACAAAATCGGTCGAGCGGTTCTTCATTTATCACGCAAACGAAGTTGCGCGGGTCAGCTAGTTGTATTATAAAAGTAAGATCCCACTTCGATTTATCAGAAGCGAACCCACTTCGACTTATCATACCTACTTATACTAAAAATGACAACTAATATGTGTGTGTGTATATTTTATAAAAATAAGGTAGGTAGGCACTCTGGCACAATCATGAGACGACTGGCAGACATTTTAATGCGGTTTTTGTAAATGTCTGCCAGAAGTTTAGGTTTTCGAAAAAAAAAATTGTGACAGTTTTAAAAATGTACCAACACGTTGTCATGTCATGTATTTTTTTACATCTGTGGCTATATGTAAAACTGTGAGGAGACTACAAAACTCCTGAACGATAGTTTTATAAATTTTATATTTTAACTATCTAAGGGAAAAAAATAGCTAAATCTACAGTTTCACTTCACAGCAAAAATATCATTAGTTTATATAATTTTTAATTTTGATTTTAAACCAAGGTCTGAACGAAATATTTAAAAAACTCAACTACGTTTTTAAATGAGCATAGGAACGTTAGCCTCTGTGGCCTAGACGGTTTGCATCTTGATATAGGACCCCCGCTGGGTTTCAAGTCATTTGGGATTTCCCAAAAAATAAAAGTGTATAAGTTGGCTATTATTGTTGAGTATTATGTTTTATTTATGTATTTATTCTGAATACAATTATTTTGTACACTTAGCCAACACTGTAAGCATAATGGCAGACGGTTTTCTTACTCGAAAGTTGGGAACAGTTAAAGACAGTCGCAGTTGTCATCTACTGTTTGTTTTTGAGTTCATTGACTACTAGTTTTATCTAGACTTGTATAGTAGCCATGCTTTATAAAATATTTCAGGAATATAAGAAAGATTTTGTAGCTTTTTTTTTATTTAACGTGAGGGAAAATCTTTCATGGATGCTGTGCCGGACTCTTACTGACTAAAAAACCTCACGTAACGCCCAACAACCTATGGTTGGGAGCCCCTCGGATGGATGTCCCAGGAATCAAGATTATGTAGCTAACATGACACTTATACACTTATGCACACCATTGTTTTGGTCTTTAATCTTGGTTTATTTAAAGAAAAAAATTATTTCTTCAAAATTTTACCCACTTTAACACGCTGGTGGGACATAATAATAACGAAATTAAAAGTAGGAATTACAAGTCTACGGGTTTTGTACGGGTCCAGAGATTGAAAACATAATTTATAATATCTACTTTGTAAAGTTGTAAGTTCAGATTCAAAAAAAATCTTTTAAACTATATAATTCTATCACGCAGGTGGCCATAGACGCACTTGGCAGTTGTTTTTATTTTCAATTACAACTGCAAACATTAATTATATTTTTTATGTTCAAATTATATTGATAAGCAGATTAGATACCTAGGTAGTTTTTGTTACAGGATAATTGGAGCCTTGTGTAGAACGACTAGAGTCTAGATCGAGTGGTTGTAATAATGTAAGACAATGTGCAAAGTGAAGAGTGACTAAAGTCATGGTGGATACATAGGTAACCGTAGTATGAACTAAGTGCTTCACAATGGATAGGTACTTTGGTACACAGGATACGGAGTTTATTCTTTAAATAATAAAAAATTACAATTCACAAAAATAAGTGGCATATAAAATTTTATATTTTGAAGAACTTATTCCAAAAAATAGGCTGGGTTAGAGAGTTTGCCATTTAGCGATACAGTCGCCCCCTGTTCATTTGGAAAACTGTACGACTGTACTGTCTTAAATATTTTATAATAACTTGTACCTACTAAAGTTTTTTTTCTTTTCACTCAATTATGATGATCAGCTGAAACCCTTGGACTCAAAAACTCGAAATTTTATTAGGTTACCCTTATAATGTAGACACTTTTAAAGAGGGGTTTTCCAAAATTCTATCCGTCACTCGGTAAAAGTTTATTGAAGCACAACAGCTAGAGATTTAATTTTAAAAAGTTGCCGTAATTGAATTGATTAATACCAACTTTATTATTATGTTCCCACCATTAAAAATTATGACACAATATACTTACTAATTTATGCATCCTCTAACATTTATGCAAAAATACTGTATGTGGCGTTACTGAGAGCACGTATTTATCTCTCAGTACATCTGCAATTAAGATAATCCACTAATTTACCGACACCTGGTCACCGTACACTCTTTGTACGTAATTAGTTACACTAGACTTCAAATTGTACTCAGTAAATATATCTCCGTCTCACTCTTTCGTATTACAAACAGTGTAAGTGCAAAAGTGATAGCGGTATAATATGATTTTTTTTATCTAACAGATATTTATTGCCTAACATTTGAATACAGATATGATACTTTGACGCACTTCGTAAAAATAACGAAGCACGTAAATTCTGTTATCTTATAGTTTAATTGTTATTGTTTCAGTACAATTTGTTCTTAAGATAGCAGTAATGGCTTCTGAACAGGTGAGAAACATAGTAGGTACCTACCTAATATGAAAATATTTATTTATAAACGCATGTTTTGATGGTCAAAGATCCCTTCTGTTCGGAGATTAATCATATTTTTAAGGCTACCATATTGGCATAAACTTACTCCCGGCCGTGGTTTTAGTCGGTAGGAGTCCAGCATGGAATCGAAGAGGATTTCTACATGCAAAAATAAGAACCGTATGATTTCAGCGACACAATGTTTCGGTAAGCAGACGAGTAACGGCCATTATTAGATACATAGAATAGGTAGGTACTCTACTATGACTCTCTATTGAAGAGAACTGCTGGGCAGGAATGTCACCTCAGTTGGCATATTTAGGAGCACGTGTAGCCCGGCTAAGTCGTCGTTCTGTTAACTATCACTAGGTAAGTTAAGCATCTTACATTGTGGTCGGTCCTGAATTTGGTGATCTAACCTATGTATGTACAGTGTACAAAATAAATATTATTTTTGTTTATAACATGTACGCACCTAGATTCTTTCTTAATCTACTCTTTTCCCCAGCTTAGTATCTGGAAGAGAACTTTCGCTACGACCACCCATTCTATTTTTCGTTAATACTTAGTCCAGTTTCAAAAAACAAACCCTATATAATAAATAGTGTTTGTGTATACCTACTATAAAGAATTACCTAATCCAGGGGTTCCTAAACTTGAGTCCTTCACGGAACACCAGCCAAATGCTTTTTAGGTATTTTATGGAACCCCATCGAGTAACCCAAACCCTCCCTGTCATGGAGAGATCTCTCACTTTCGATTTTGTCTGCCAAAGTGGTTCAAGATTTGATAAAAGTACCTACTGCTCGTTCGCTCTAACTTTGCCGTTCGGCTCTATACTAAAGTCGAATTTTTGATTAGACGAACTAAATTGACAGCAACTAATGTCACTTCTTCTTATAATGTTGCGTATTTTCTATCACGAAGTGACATTAGCTACTGTCAATTTACTTCGTCTAATTAACAATTCGGGTATACGCCTCTACGCCAGCGGCAAAGTTAGAGCGAACGGGTAGTAATGGAAATCATCTCATTACATATTTTTTACTTTTTCAAAATAATTTTGGCGGAGCCCTGAAGCCTGTTCTAAGGAACCCCTAGGCTCCACGGAACCCAGCTTGGGAAACCCTGACCTAATCTATCATTCTAACAGTGTACTGGTTGGACAGTATTCGTGTCAATGATGATAATGATTATAATGGCCGACGTGTTATATTCACTGGCGCCTACCTACATTATCACCAAGCCTACTATAATAAACAGATGCCCTCGAATTAATAAATCTTCTCTCAATCTATAAATAAATGTTTTAGACGTATCGTCATCTGAAATAATTATTACAAGTGTCAACAATATAATAATTGATGTTTATTTGCTGTTATAATAATTTAAGAATTATTCTTGAACAAGTAAACAAAGTACTTTGCGCGTCTGTGTAATAATATTGTATTTTCTGCTCTAGTACCTGCCTAAGTAGATAGATCGATACCTAATAGATCTACCTATATTTATTACGAGTGAATGTCGCAGGGTTACACCGGTGTAAGTTCCCGTTCCCGTGGGAATACGGGCATAAAATATAGCCTATATTCACCGCAAAGAGTGTAGCTTTCCAACAGTGAAAAAAAATTTCAAATCGGTTCAAGTTTCAAGAAGTTTCGGAGCCTATTCGATGTAAACAAACATTCAAATCCTTCCTCTTTATAATATCAGTAAGTATAGATAATTTTATGAACTTAGATTATAGACACATCATATTTCCTGAAGGGATAGACAGAAGAATACTCAATGCCCACACTTCATCAGTTATATTTAGAAACTATTGCCATGCTGAATGTGTTAAATGGACAGGGGTTGGTTGTGGCTTCCTGAGCTGCTGAAAGTTAATAAAGTTGAACCGTGTAGGTAATAAGTAGGAAGCATGAAGCGTGCCCTTTACTCCATCGCGAACAACTTTAATGTCAAAAAAAAGCTATAACTGGGTAGGGTAAGCAAAAAAAAATATAATTTATAGGTTTTAATTTGACTTGACATCGTCGTCGCAGACATCACGGTTCTTTCGTTTCGGTGCAGTGGGTAACAGGAATTTACTGACGCCCGCGTGAAATTTTACTATCTCACAGAAACCTCGTAACTTTCAACAACCATTTTAATGTGAACTCTTCAATGCACAGTGCGTTTGGTAGACATACTAAAGAGAATACTCTATAGCTAGGTTTATTGTCGTTCAACTGTTTACTTAGATTAAAGTTAAACATTAAATACCTAAACGAATAAATATTTGATGATTTCGAACTTACAAATACAAATACAAATAGCCTTTATTGTTTGAATTGATTTCGAACTTAGAATCCCATAAATAGAGTTACCTCGAAAACATTTGATATTTAAACTATGTTGAACGCAATTTTAAAGATATTTAGAGTATTTTCAATTATCTGTTAACTTGTAGTTACGTCACGACTATGTTTCAATTTTTTGTGTAAATTTAAATATGTATCTACCTACATAGGAACGTGTTAAATAAAATAATTCGTAAATTGAAAAGAAATTTAAGTATGGGGTTTTGAAGAACAGCTTAAATTACTCAAATTTAGTCTTAAAAGAATAGTGACACTAAATACCTTCAAAAATTAAACTAACGTTGCATATAGCAATTTTTGTTCTTTACAGTACAAAAGTCGGTGTACCAATATGAGCAACATTATAGTCCCACACCAATTATTTAAAAAATGGTGAAAAGAAAAAAAAAAATTCTATTTTCAAACGTTCGTGCGTTGAAACAGCCAGTGACATGTTATTACTAAAATTGCATAATTTTATTAGTTCAGAGTACCAACCTAATAATAATTCAAACTCAGGGTATAATTTCATTGTACACTTGTTTAAGTAGGTACAATGTATAACCTAGTGTACCTAGATAGGAAAATAAATAAAATCTTAATAGGTTTTAGTTTCACATAGTAATTTATATTATGATAAATTATTTTACTTTTGTACGTAACTAGATTAATTTATATTATCTTAATGTACAATGTAATGCTGATAACTAAATGTTCTTAATTTTATCCGAAGTAACGCTGAAAATTTTAACTCATTATTAATTAAATTATGTCTAGTAAAGACATTAACTTGTTTTGAAAATTAGCTTTTAACTACCACGTGTTCATTTATAATGCTTAGAGGTAGGTAGGTAGGTACTTATAATTATTATTTTTTATTTTGGAATGAAGTTGTCACGGTGGATCCTGTTTTATATTTTTTTATTTATAGTTAGATACACTAAACAATTGTTATTATAGATAAATATAAAACGCAAGTATTTACGTAGGTACCTGGCCATGGGACGTAAATAATAAAAGAAACGAAACGTCAAGCAATTTTTTTTGTTATTAGGTATTTATCAGCTTTTGGCTCCAGTCTTCTAGCCATAGAGCAAATTCAAGATAACTTAACCTGATCACTTTATTTATATTTACTTATTTGTTTTATGCAACTCAATAGTTTTAAAATTACTCCAGTACCTGTATATAAGACTAGTAGGTAGGTATTCGAAATACAAACTAATAAATATTATTTTTAGACTGTTGTTTGAGCTTCCGTTTACACGCACTAGGAACTCGCCTAACTACGTTAATAATGATGTAAATAATTAAGAAATTCACCTAGGTATCATACATAAACAGAATTCTTTGTTATCAAAATACAAACTCGTATAATCTAGCTTACTACGCAATCCTAAAGAAAATATCACCGCCTAATTAAAACTGCCAACTATCCGTGTCAAATGCCGCCATGTCTAACCATATAGAGAAAAAAAAACACGTCATCTAATCAAATATTTGTCTATGACCGTAGCATGTCATTTTTTTAACTTGACAGGCGGCATGTAATGGCATTGCACACACGATAAAGGCTACTTAAAATGTCGATACTAGTTATTTGTGCTTGAGGGCCATTTCATTAGCTTCTGGTATTTAAATTTCATACTACTGACATCTAATATTACGTTTTTTCTTTTGTAGGCCTCGAATAACATTGACAGGTTTACACTAACACAACGATAGGCAGCCGTTAAAAAACAATCGGCCAAGTGCGAGTCGAACTCACAAGCGCTGGGTTTCGTACCCAAAAAATGACGTGTGTTATTATGGGAACCGCCCTTAAATATAATTATTTTTCTGTTTTTAGTTGCTGTTATAGCGGCAACAGAAATAGGTTCGTCATCTGTGTAAATTTAAGTTCTTTTGCTGTCACGGTTACTGAGATTCAGCTTCATGACGGACAGACAGACAGACGGACAGCGAAGTCTCATGAATAAGGTCCCGTTTCTACACTTTGTGTACGGAACCCTAATTATCTTTTTATGTCCTAATCTAGTATGACTGCCCAAACCTGCCTTACTTGGGCTCTGAGCGCATTCTAAGGGAAACTTGGCACCTGCACCTAAATTCTATAAAGAAACTAACATAAAAACTATCCGAAATGCCTACTAAATGTAGGCAACAGTATTTTTTTCATTCCAATTAGACAATAAAATTCACCAGTTATTTTAAAATAGAATATTTAAAGCAATTATTATACTTTTTGATATTTAATAAAAGCAAGAATTGCAGCTCGATAGGTGACTCTGTGCCATTCTCTTGAATCGCGTTAATCATTCCGGTAGAGCATCTCAACTTGCTTCAGCAGGATTCAATTCCTAGCACTGTTCGTAGAGCATTACCTTGGTTTAGGCAACATTTGCGGTTTTTAGTTCCGTCTTACCCGAGTTGTCTTTATTTACTTACTAGCTGATGCCCGCAGCTTCGCCCGCGATGGCGCTGTATGTGAAATTTTGCTGAATTTTCTTTGCTATAAACCTCACGGAGCCCGAGACCTTTCCAACGAATGCAAAACCGTGGAAATCGGTTCGTGCGTTCTAAAGTTATAGCGTCAGGAAGGAAAACCCGACTTATTTTTATATAATAGAATAATTAAATTGTGATAATTTTTTTGCCAAACCGGTTCATTTTTGTAGTCCAGAGGAGATTTAGAGTTTAGAAATGGTTCTATTCTGAAACTGAAAAATCGCGAGGAAAGTAGCAAGAACATCAATTTTATTTTCTCATATTAACTGTACAGACCTATGTGCTTGTTGTCTCATAATAACGCGTTCGTGTTATTGAACTTTGATACATTATTTGACTTTGGGACGGCAAGAAGTTCATAGAGACATCTACTTACGTGAATTATTAAAAAAAATAAACCGGTTTAAGCAACAAAATTTTATCAACAAACGCACTCAATTCACAAAACCTGAAGGTTGATAATTCAAGAACTGGCAACCCAATAGCAAAAAAAATGCCCCACTAAGAATTTCACAGCGCAACTTTTCGGGGTATATTTTTCTTTCAAAGATTTTGGGGAGCAGCGTAAAATGTCCGTCACTTTTCACTTTGAGTTCGGGAACTTTTCTCTAATGTATTTTGTCCTTTGATGTTTTTTAAGTGTTACCCTTTCCCCGTTCTTCCCTTTCCAATGTTTGTCAGTTTTCTCTTTGCATGGTTTCTTTCAAGTTCAAAAAAAGTTATTGTTTATTTTCGTAGAAAGGTCGACGATATTCATTAATGTGATTGATTATGTTAGATTTACAGACAATTTTTTGCAGACCCTACATGCTTACATTGCTCTGGCTAAAGAATCGAACCTGAGACTTTTAAACATCTGTTCATTAAAAGCAACAACTGCGACGTCGAGACATTTTTTAATATTATTATCTCGTTATATTTTTCTTTTATTTGTACGCAACTAACGAATTGCACAAACGTTAATTTTATTAATTAATTTATAAATAATTTAATATGTTTTTAAACAACCTGCTAATATAATAAACAAAAATATAATTGGATAGAGATAATTAAAAATCTTTTGAGTACTAATTGTATAACTGTTCGTACAAACTTTAATGTTTATTAATCTTTTTGGCGGTAAAATGACATTTATGAGTTTGCTTTATGACTGGTTTTATTTATCAATGGCGGCTTTCGTTTTATTGTTTACTTTTGCAAATATTTTCTGCACGTTTTTCTTTAATTTACGATGTTAGCAAATTCAAAGACCACCTAATTATATAAAAATATAATTGTGTGAGATATCATATTAAATTTGCAGTTTTATCTAGGTATTTTTTATGCGTTCATCTACTTTTGAGGCTAACTGTACATAGATACAACTATACCTAATCTGATTTTTAATTATGTTTACCAAACTGACAAACTGGAATCGCAAATAGGTACTTATCTTCCCGGGAATATATTCTATGGGAAGCGGGAATAAGAATTGAATGTCTCTCGTCATAACACCAAAATAGATTTCTAGCGGCTTGAAAACTCTAATTAGCAAGTAGTCATTTCCTGTCTCTGTCCATTTCATCACATTAGTAGTTATCTTAAGTTTGATCAAGTTCAATTGGTTATTATTCATCAAGTTCGATTGGTTAAGTAAGTAGGTAGGTACCTATCTTATTATAATCTAATCTTACTTTTAAAAAAAATATATAATACAGGTACTAATTTTATTTCCAACTAATCTTACTTCTGACTAATCTTACTTCTTACTAATCTTACTTCTGACTAATCTTACTTCTTACTAATCTTACTTCTGACTAATCTTACTTCTTACTAATCTTACTTCTGACTAATCTTACTTCTTACTCATCTTATATTACTAATATAATAAATGCTAAAGTTTGTGAGTGTGGTTCTGTAGATGTGTGGATGTTTTTTACTCTTTCAAGCCCTAACGGCTGAACGGATCTGGCTGAAATTTGGTACAAGGATAGATTATATAATCCGGAATAACACAACGGAATTTTATCGGGAAACAATTCCCATGGGAAGCGGGAACGAGAAAAAAATCCTCGCAGGTAGAGCCGCGTGTGTCCTCCGTAAGAGAAACGTAAATTGTTTTGCTTGCAACTTAATTAATAATAATGTAGTTGTAGACTAATATATGTAATAAAATTTGTAATTAGGTTCGTCATTTTTAAATAGGTATACCTAGTAGGTATTGCATTATAATATATCAAAATTTTATTAACCTTGTAAGATTCCATTTAAAAAAAGAAAAATCTTTATACTGAACTAGCTGTTGCCCGCGACTTCGTACGCATGAAAATTATGTTATAATGCCAATTTGATTGCTGCCTGCTTAGTCCCAAGGATAAGTAGCGTGATGATATATAGCTTATTTGAAGACCCCCCTAGGTAATATTTGTGCAAAATTTGAATCAAATCTGTTGAGTCCTTTTCGTGATCCTTCCGGACAAAGCAAAGCAAACAGACAATTTTTTTTCGAACTACTCGTATTTTCGGCTTCGGTATCTTTTGTTGAACACACAGCAAGTTTTTTTTTTTATTATTTTCAATGTACAGTTTTGACTTTTCTATCATTTTATTATATTAGGCTCCTAGATATAGATGTTTGATCAATGCGGTTTATTGTAGCGAATAAAATATTTACGCCATATTTTCTGATTGGTCATGATGAATAACGTCTTAATAAGAATATATACTTAATTATAATATTTTTGTTGAGATTTTCGTAGGTATCTACTTTGAATATAATAAAAGCGGCCAAGTGTGAGTCGGACTCGCTCAGGGAGGGTTCCGTGCTACATTTTTGTTGTTTTGGACAATAATTTTGCTGTGAGATCCTTCCCTTAAATTTTATAAATTTTCAGATTTTATAATATTATGTTATAGCTGCAACATAAATAGGTACCTATACTGTATTTCAATAGCTTTGCGCAAAAATGTAAACAAACACATTTGATCCTATTTATCCATAGTTACTTGCAATTGAGTATTCACCCTGATTATATTCCAGTATCCAGGAGTCATACAGTGTTCTTACAATCATTTTGACACTAAATAACTTCTTTATGATAGTTAATTTTAATTTAAAATACCTACTCAGGATTTTCTACTCATCTGTCTTAGACAACGATTGTCAAAACATGACATGTTTACATTATTGCCAGATCCGGCAGGATTGGACATATAGATCCATCATTTGTGTAAATTTCAACTCTCTAGCTATCACGGTTCATGAGATATGTAGATACAACCTGGTGATAGACAGACGAACAGCGTAGTCTCAGTAAAGGAACCCTAAAAATTTGAAAATGTGCTTTGAACAACAATTAATTTGTTAATTTATTTGGCAGATCGAACTGAGGTCGCAAATGCAGATGAGACCATTTTGTTTTGTCTCTTTTAGCCCTTCTCTATAAAATAAAAGTGCAGAGGGCTAATGTCGAGACTTTTTCTGTAGTCTGTGACTCTGTCGCATCTCGCATTAAACTACGTCACTAGGTCAGTCAGTCAGGTGGATCAACTGTTCAAAGTTTGAAATAAAACAAAAATGACAACGTCAATTGGATTGAACTTTCACAATAAACATGTTAGAGAGGGGCAGTCGGGTGAGAACGATCTCACGACTTCTTGTTTAAAATTCTAACATACAATACACGCGGGTAGGCAGGGGTGAATTACGCCCTCATATTTAGCCAGTAGTTTTGTTAGTCCTACTCAAGTAGCAAAATTACTACTTATCTAGTTAGATAACAATCTTAAGACCAATGATAGGTATATAAAACAAAATGGCAACAAAAAAATCAGACAATTGCCTTACTTTTTATACATGCTACCTTAGATAATTTCATAGAAATTCTTTTTTTAAATGTATAAAAGATCTGCTGTTTTTGAAAGCCGTGAGGTTCGTGCATGACGTGTCTAGTTATAATACGTCTTTGCGTAAGACTACTTATTTTATTTTAAAGGTTGTCACTTCAGAGAAAACTAGTAAGCTAGGCTTAGCATACAATAAGTTTATTATACTGCAAATAAACAGTTGTGAATATGTATTAGAAAACGCAATATTGTATTTAATTCTACGTCTAGTTATAACTAGCGGACGTCACGCGGTTTCAAAAGCATAGTTCCCATTCCCGTTGGAATATGGGAATAAAATATGAGCGGCTTCCCAACAGTAACCAACATTTTTAATTGGTTCAGTCGTTTCGGAGTCTATTTGATGCAAACAAACAATCAAATCCTTTCTGTTTTTAATATTAGTATACCTAGACTAGTGTAGGGACACTTAAAACTTATGTTGTGTCAAACATAACCATGTTCATGTCAAATAAATTTGTCATCGTGTGCGTGTCATAATATTTTATTACTTGTAAGTACGAAATGTAGAGATACCTAGTATGTCATAAAACTTCACGCACTATACAATAGGCTATAATAAAAAAAACACGAACAATTTTTTTTTGTTTTTAGGCCAATGACTTTATGGTAGATTCTGGTTATTATAACTTACTGTCATGTGTCAAAAATAAAAAAAACTTTAAAGTTTAACTGACGTGTATCAATCATATATAAAAAAATGTTGATAGCGTTCTAAATTTTATGTTAAACTAGCTTTATGAATTGGAATCCTTTGACTCTTTGTACTAAAGCGAATTAACTTGAAAAATTTTTTTTTTAATAATTTGAATCCCATTTCATATTAAAATAATATTGACATGATCAAGTTATACCCATTTATATCACTACGGGACAGTACCTAACCGTTATAATATGAAACTACCTACTTATTTTAGTTTACCTAATGGGACAATGATATAAAAAGTTCTAAATAGGTTCTTTAAGAAATTAGGAGGACAGAGGACCTAAAAAGACAATATAGTGTTTCGTTCATATTCTGATTCATTTGCAAATTCGTACAGGAAATGCTTTATAGACCCTAAAATGCTAACAATTCTAAATGAAACATCTGCAATTAATTTCATATTCCAATCATACCTACTTGATATTGAGGTTGTTCCTCTAAAAAAATACACTTTTTAATTTAGTGTTACCTACGAAACATACAATTTTGTCTTTTTAGGCCCGCAGATTAGATCTACCAGTTTACCTATGTCATAAAACAAATTACTTATTAAAATGTCTATTTAATACTTATTAATCTGGCCTTAGCTTCACCAAATTGTTATAATATCACAAAAATATTGACCAAAGTGATTTACCGCAGATTTCCGAGAAAAAATATAAAAAACATCAATAATGCATATTATTGTAAAATACGAATTTTACACTTCATTTTTCAGAAAAAAAAATGTAAAACCGGCATAGATAAACTGGACTTCAGAACTCACAGATTAGTTTATCACCATAGATTTTAGTTTAGATAATGATTTATTGAGTTTCTGTCTAGTCTATGTTTCCCACTTAGTAGGAAACTTATACTTAATTGAAATATTAAATACTTCAAGTACATTTTCATGTTCTTCATGAAACCTAAATTCTCTCGTTTCGAAATCCATAAGATATTTAATTTATTAGAAAAGTACCTACATGCTATGTTTATGTCGTTTAAGTGATTGCCTAATTTTAAGTAGTGTATAAAACACGTAGGTAAATAAATTGCATAGGAAATACGACGAAACATGCAATTTGGCAGCCACTCATTAATGCGATGTCACGTCCCGACGGGTGTAGTTAAAAAATACGCCTATGTCGTGACAACCCTTGCCTCGCGACCATTACGTATGTCACTCGAGGCAAAAATAATAAATAATTGCTGGAATAGCAAACATTTTTCCTCAAGATTTTAAAGGTATGTATAGTTGTGAGTGTATTACATAAATGTAAGTTCATAACAATCATAGCTAACGTTCTAATGACTTGACACACATAACGAGAAGTTTCATTTTTAACTGAACAAAAATCTAATTAATTAACCATGTCAAAAATTATAGCTGCTTTTGGTGGCAATTATTTACGTGCCGTAATAGCGTGCCTCGTTAGCCGGACTTGGTCTAATAACGGACGCATACCTCCAATATATTTGGCTCTCATTATTGTGATATTTGATTGCATTCCACGATGTGTGCCTCATTATTTATCGGTCCCCGTGCGTCAACCGTACGTTGGCCGGGGAGCGAGCCTACAAAAAGGCCTAACTCGGTGTTTTGGTAAACAAGCCCATGTGACCGGCGCTCCGGTCGGGCCGGAAGGTCCCTAGCTCTGTCTTCACTTACCCTGGTGCGCGTACTTGGTTACCGGCGGTTTATATCACACACAACACACATTGACACGTGAGCACGACACAGGCGGCGGCGGCCGGTACTGACCTGCCACTCTTGGTGATGACCATCTCGGTGCCCAGCTTGTGGAACTTCTCCCAGAGGTCCTTGCCCTCGAGCGTGACCTTGGGGTCGTCGGTGACGCCGTCGTCGTCCGGCGGCAGCGGCGCGTACGGCGGCGGCGGCGGCTTGAGCAGCGGGCAGGGCGCGAGCGCGGCGGCGGCGGCCAGCGCGGCCGGCAGGTAGGGCGGCGGCGGCAGCCCCGTCAGCAGCGCCGACACCGAGAAGTCGCTCGGCCGCGGCGCCAGCAGCGGGTGGAACCGCTCCGCGCCCTCGAAGCGCATGCCCGCGCCGCCCGGGGCCCACGGCGCGCGCTCCACGGCCCAAGGCTTGCGACCAGCTCATGCAACGCACATCGGCGCCCGCGGCACACGACACGACACGACACGGCACGGCGCACTCGCAGCAGGCTGGCGATGGCGACACCCGCTCGCGCGGCAGGCGTCAAACGACTGGTGGCCGGCGGCGCCGCGCGCGACACCCCTCGCGCGCCGCCCACTGCCGCGGGGCGAGGGGGGTAGGGGGGGGCCGGGGGCTCCGCCCTGCGAGGCGCCGCGTTGTTTTTTGGTCGCGGGCGAGGTGTCCGCCGCCGCCACACCTCGCGCGCTCCGCTCCGCTAATCTGGTTAATGCGGGGGCCGCTCGCGCCCGCTCCCGCCGCCTCCTCTAATTGGACACGTTTCCGTTCGTTCATCAATTGAACTCGTTACGCGCTCGGCGTATCTTTGTGGCGAGATGGCCTGAGCGTCCTCGCACGGCGCCGAACCCGCTTCTTGCAATAGTTTTGTTGCTGCGCCGACCGCCCGTAGCATCCGACTCGGCAACTAATTTAAGTTTGTTGAATCTCGTCGCGAACTCTCCTCACCACTTTGATGTATCAAGTATGACTACATATTCATTTTGTAACCTTCTCTTTAGAAGTTTATTATACCGGCAAATATTTGATCAACTCTCGGTATGTCCTGCCTAATTTAGGAAGTAAACTTATTACCTAGGCAGGTACATAATTTGTTAAAGGTATCTAAGTAATTTGTTCTTGTTTACTCATGATTCGGTGAACTCTACATAATGTAGAGCTACTATTTTCACGGCCAGTGTGTGTCGGACCGTAGACGTGGTCCGCTACAAGCACAGATAGCTACAAGCTACAGCTAACTAATGACTCGCTCTACATCCACTTCGCCACATTTTCGCGCCGCTACTTTAATTCGCCGCCTGCTCCACCGAGTTGATAATTTAAACAAACTTAAAGGTGTTATTTCACTTTGGTGAAACTACAAAACAAAGTTTGGGTAAGTTTGAGAGTTAATTTGAGAGTTTCTTTTCATTTTGCAGCCAAATTATTTCGGGAAATATGTTGTCAGTAAATTAAGTATTTACCTACCTAACAACTTTATTATTTTCAAGACCAAATTTTGAGTAAATTAAGATGCTTTAACCAAAGAGATTTTTGCACTACGAGCGATGTCTTCAAAACAGGATTGGCTAGCGAAGTGAGCAGTCTCATACCTAATGCTCTACCTTTTTTATATCTACGTGTGGAAAATCATACATGGATGCTATGCCGACTCCTAACTGCTAGAACCTCACAATGCTCTATAACCAAAGATAATATTATAATAGTATTATATAGATAGTACTATATAGTACTGTATAGTAGTATTATATAGTATTTATATACCTAACTTGGAAGATATTGGGTTCTACCTCAGTTACTGCTCGTTCGCTCTAACTTTGCCGTTTGGCTCCATACTAAAGTCGAATTTTTAATTAGACGAAGTAAATTGACAGCAACTAATGTCACTTCTTCATACAATGTTGCGTATTTTCTATGACGAAGTGACATTAGCTACTGTCAATTTACTTCGTATATTTAATAATTCGGGTATACGCCTCTACGCCAGCGGCAAAGTTAGAGCGAACGGGTAGTAGGTATCTTTTTTCAAAACGAAGTACATGGATCAAATACAACTTCTGAATTGTGGGCGAATAATATATCTCTTTCCCTATAATATGACTACCTACATTTAATGCAAGTAGGTAGGTACTTAAATGTGTAGGAATTGAGAGGGAGTTACAATATTATTAGAAATTTCGGTTACTAAAATTGTAACTTTTTTGATAAGTAGAATCTATAATAAGTTTGGTTTAACATACGAAAATTGCAAAAAAGTAAACAGTGATATTTTTGCTTTCTTCGAGTAAAGTTACTATTTATCATAGTAGTTTCGAGTCTATGTATTAAGTGGTAGGTAGAGAGTTTTTTTTTGAAATGTAGAAATATGAAAACAGATAAACTAAACATAATAAACTCGTAAACCTGAGTGTTTTTGGTTTATGAATTCAAAAGGAAGCATAATATAAAATTATAATTGTGTAATTAAGACTTATTTTTACGTACATATCCTTAATTACACCTAAGTAGGTACTTACCTACTTAGCAAGATTTAATTATTCTAAACTAGGTAATACCCGCGCGGCTTCATAAGCGACAAACCTACCTTCATCTATTTCCTGAAGATCTATTTTTTTTTGCGTGAAATTCCCTACAGAATCTTTGAGTAGGTAGGTATATCTATCACAAACACACAGACAAACAAGATATAGGCGAAACCGGTTAGGTATTTCAGTAATAAATATTGTGGAACAGGTGTTATCCCACTTCAATGTAATAAATAAACAAATTAAACATTCAAATAACCTAACTTGAGGAAAAGCCTGCAGGGATGATATGCCGGACTCCTACCGACTAAGAACCACACGTATCCTGCCTAACAGCCTACGGTCGTCAGCCCCGGGTAAGTCCTCGGAAGGATGTCCCAGGACTCCCAACAGACCTGCGGCTACCACTGCGGTCTCACCTAGGGGGGTTCGGGTGCTATCCCGGGTCTTTTGGGGGTGTCTTTGGGGGGTTTTCGGGTGAAGTAACTATCTAAAAGGTACTTAAGTAAGGTGTAGGTACCTATTTAAGTTTTCATTCTTGAAATTTATTGCTGAGACTGAAGTTGCCCAAGCAAAAAGAGGAGAAAATAATGGAAGACGCCATTGTATGTAGATATTGATAAATAGTAGATAGTTAGTTATTTTATAATACTGTATAGTTACCTATTATAATTCATAATATGACGTAGGTAGGTATCTACGTAGTACCTAAGTACTGCTCGTTCGCTCTAACTTTGCCGCTCGGCTCCATACTAAAGTCGAATTTTTAATTAGACGAAGTAAATTGACAGCAACTAATGTCACTTCTTCATACAATGTTGCGTATTTTCTGTGACGAAGTGACATTAGCTACTGTCAATTTACTTCGTCTAATTAACAATTCGGGTATACGCTTCTACGCCAGCGGCAAAGTTAGAGCGAACGGGTAGTATTTATTTTATTTAAAAAATGACAATTTCTTTTGCTAACTATTTCAATACCTTTTTCATAGAAAAGAATAGGAAAATACTTTATTGTTCATCAAAAAAAAATTACATCAATAAGGAATACAAGTACCTAATACAATACTGTTTTCATCTCAGTACCTAATATCTACATAATACAATAGGTACTTTTTCATCGACCTAAAAAATATTTTTCAGAAAGTAGATACCCACAAATTCCTAAATGCCTACAAATTGTCTTCACTTTAATAAAAATACTTATAATTTGTTCTATTTCAAGACGATTTTCTTAAGATGTAGGAATCAGGAAGCCTCAGAATTCATAGTCATTTATAAATCGATGGGTACTACTAGGTAAGTTGCTAATAACGCGCGTATAAACGTCGTAAGTTAAAATAAGTAACTTAAGTTATCTAATATTACGCGAATAACCTAACCTAGGTCCTTAGGTGATTCTTTATTGAAATATTTTTTGTAGATCTACTTAATGTCAGCAATGAACCAGAAAAAAGTTTTTTAAAGAAATTAAGTTGCTAGTCAATTTAAAACGCCATCTGGCGGCGAGTAGCCTCCAATAATACGGTTTACCATTTACATTAAAGTAGGTTCAAGAGACCCGTTTGCCGCCAAATTTTGACTGTAACTCGTAAAAAAACTATTCCCTTCTTCTCCGTATAAACTTTAAATACCTTTAACATACATTTCAGCCTTGCTGATTGTATTTTTAAAGACGTGGGTTACCTACCTGAGTTAGAACCCAGTTTGACCCTCAAAATTAAACAGTAGGTAACTTGTAAAAAAATTGCATTATTCCCTTCTTCTCCTCTTAAACTTTAAATAATTTCATCATACATTTCCACCTTTCGAACAGTATTTTTTCAAAACGTACCTACCTAAGTACCTAAACTAGATAAATGATTAGTATTCGCTTACTTTTGCTTTCACGAATTATTAAGCTATAGATGTGTGTAGGTAGGTAGGTATATTTCGTTGTTGTATGTATTTAATTCAAAACTCTACTCCGAAGGTCTTCGAGTTATGCAAATATTAGGGTTCAGTACGGCAGAATAAAGAAAATACTACAGGGTCACCCATACATACCGTATGTTTGTGCCGTCCACAACCATTCGTTCTCACCAATGTATAGAGGGATTGAAAAAAAATTGATAAGCCCCGTTGTATTGGGTAGGTACCTATAATGAAACTGTTGCTAAAGACTACACTTTTCTATAACCCCAAATAAATGTCAACAAATTATTAAAAAGAAGTTCGTTTAACCTTATTATTTTTAAATCGCCATTTCCAACAGATAGACACCCCCCAACAGCATTAATTAAACTCATAAAAGAACCACAAAGATAACCACAAACATCGGAAAAGCAGGAAAGAAAATGAAAAGAAAAGAATAAAAGATAATAATAAGAGAAATTGAAATTATTCGCCACAAGTAAGAGGAAAATATTCAATAATGCGGCCCTCGGGCGCAGGGTCACACCTAATGACGTCGCGGTTGGATTTCAAATAGGGACAAGAGTGATCTCTAGACGGAGCTATGGTTCTGTATTTTTAATTTTATTGCAGCCTAAAACCAATAAGAGTATTCAGTTGGTTAGTTAGTATTTAGTGCACTGTTGGGAGTCCTGGCACATCCTCCCGAGGGCTTACCCGGGGCTCCCAACCATAGGCTGTTGGGCGTTGCGTGAGGTTTCTTAGTCGGTAGGAGTCCGGCATAACATCCATAAGGATTTTTCCTCACGTAAACAACAAAAAAAAAAGAAAGTATTGAGTGCACTCTTTTTTTAACGTTCGGAAAATCTTACATGGATGCTATGCCGGACTCTTACCGACTAAAATCCACACGTCCTCTACCTAATGCCTACGGTTGGGAGCCCCTGGTAAGCCCTCGGAAGGACTCCCCAGATGACTCGAAAAGATATCCCCAGATCGGAAGGATATCCCCAACAGATGCTCCAATTTCTTGATCTGGAGATTTGGAGTTGATGCAAGCACACAGCTAATGATTTAGGGCACCCACGAATATCATTATTTGAAGCTAAATGGAGGTAGGTACTTTTTAGTATGTAAGGATACTCATATCTTAATTTGAAGTGCTTGAGTAGGTAACTACACTTTCAGCAATTCCTTCTAGAGCTCTCCTACGGCCCTACCATGGGGGCTGTTTTCCACATACCCGCAGATGGTGGAAAAAACTCGCTGCCTTGGATTTCCCGAACGTCTGCAATAATGGGGTCCTTCAAAAGGGTTCTTATAAAGGTTCTGCCGGGTCGCAGCGCTAGCACCTCTGGTGTTGCAAACGTCGATAAGCCTCAGTGGTAACTTTTGATCAGCCAGGAGGCATAAAGACTGCCACTTGTATACAAATAACGACAGTCCTGTTCTGGATGAGAGCCTCTCCATATAGGCAGTATCGTAATAACAATTCCATTACGTAACTCTTACGTACCTTCCTATAATTATTGGCATGACAGGACAAGTACCTAGGTACTAAGGTACCTTCCAAAGTGATGGTGAACTTCTGCTTGACATAAACTCTGGCACAGGCAGAATATGCAGGGTGTAGAAGAAGCTGTTTATTAATAGCATGATAAATCTGTCTCTGTTCCTCAAAAAACACAAACAATGAGAGAGAAAGAGAGGTAAATCAGTCGCTCAATAGGCAATAAAGAATTACAAGAACACAATAATCATTCAGTTTTTCACTCGTTGATTATTTTTAATGGCTGTCAATTGACTGACGCACAAAACAACTGGGAATAATCGAATATTTGCACTCACAATTAAAATTTTAAACCGAAGCCATGCATTATTAAGTCTGTAAGCAGTATTGAGCCACACACGGGTCCAAATTGATTTATGTCTGTCTTTAGGTAGTTTTATGGTAGAAGTCAAAACAAGTATTTACTGAAGTTGTCAGAGCTTTTTGCATTTCTGAGGAATGCTATTTAGTGCGGTTCGTACGTTCGTTCGCCCGCACTATTTGGTAGCACCACTTTCTAAAACAGCTGAGAGGATCCTTGCGATGAAGGCATATTATTGTTAGGACATGTCTGAGGATGATTCTTAGCCATTTTCGATGTTTGCTAAACATCCTCTATTGACAGAAACTGATCGGCTTCATACCATTCTCCGACCCGAGTTTCAAACGTCTTCAAAACCTTTCATTTGTAGAATAGAATATACTAGTGACATAAATAAAATATACCTACGACTAAAAAAGATTCCCAATTAAAAAATACTGTCCAAGGAACCCTAACCAGTTAGAACTTTGTAACACTAACGATGAAACTTTTTCTGAACGATTTTCGTCAATGATATTTCACGAGGTACTGCCACAGAGTTGCTTAATATCTAAGAGGGGTGCAATAAGTGCTTCTCAAGGTATCGGAATAATTCAGTTATAAGATTTTAAGGTGAGGGGGACTTTACTTTACAAATGAAAAAGAAAATCTCAGCATACCTAATATAAGTAAGAAGATATTGTGAAATGAAATAGATGGTAGGTATTGACTGTTAGAATTATCTGAATAGTGTAAATCTATGCATATAATGAAGAGGAAAGATATGTTTATTTGTTTATAATCGTTGAACTCAGAAAATACATTGCTGAATTTAAAAAGAAAATTACAAAATAGAAGCCACAGTTATCCAGGCAAACAAAAGGGCATCAGTAATGATTTGTTTTTACTGATCTTGTATGCCTTGATAACTTGACTTTCAAATTGCGAATTTCTACCAGATTTTTTTTGAGCGCTAAGGCACCACCCGGTAGCGAGGGGTGGAAGTAGAGAACGCTACATGATGCGTACCACACGAACGGCCGGCCGTGTGATTATGTCAGACTCTTTTTATTTTTTTATTTTTTTTAATTTATTGAAAAAGGACTGTATCGCTGAGCGATTACATCGTCCCGTAAAGACAAACGACAAAATAACGACCATTAACTAAACATAAAGTAACCAAAATAATTTTAAACCAACTAAAATACAATATTACCAACTAAAATACAATTATGACCAACTAAAATAATAAACTAGGAATCGCTTAAACCTAAATGAATTAATTGGATCAAATGTCAGACTCTTACTGACTAAACTCTACCTTTAGCGTCTAGCCTTCAGGCCTTGGAGACTCATCGGATGCGATCACCCTTCTAGGGTAGGGTGACGCAGTTTCTACCAAATATATATACTGTAATAATATACACCGTACCTAAGTAAGAAAATACTTAGGTACTTATATACAGGCATGACTTGAAACACAGCTAGTAAAGGCATTTTGCGAAGCTCGAAACACTCTTAGTTCCATGTGCTTTATTCTGAATTCTGAATAAAATATTTTTATTCCAAGTAATACTAGGACATAAATATTATTGCTTCTTCATTTACTGCCAGATTCACATGGCAATAGGTAGATAGAGTCAGTGAGAAAAGTACCTGGCAATAAAAACTGACTCCCACTCTTTTCTAATCGAGTTAAAGTATAGATTATGCGATTAATATCTATGGTACAAAGCGTGATTTAAAGTTAGTGCTGAGATAGGTGTTTTTAGAAGCATATCCGTGCTCTTGAACGCACGTAAGGCTACTGGTTCTGTTTGCCAGTAATAGAACTGTCGTTGAGTCGTTAAAATACCTTCTGAGCAGTTCAAATAATTTCGGTAGAACCACCATATACCTATATAGTCTCTATCGGGGAAAATGCTTACCATCTACTACGTGAGGATTAATGGATCTGGTGAAATGAGGACAAATGGACGTGAATATAATCCTCTATGACCTTTGTAAATACAACGTAGTTTTTAGGATTCCGTGCCTAAAGGGTAAAACACGGGACCCTGTTTATGAGACTTCTGTCTGTCCGTCCTAAAGCTGTATCTCAGAAACCATGAAAGCTGGAGAGCTCAAAATTTCACAGATGTTGTATTGAAATGCCTTAATCAGGACGGTCATGGACGAGTGGCTGGAGCGGAATCATGGCTGCCGTAGATCACATTTCTGGGTACGAATGCTTCGGTATTAGTGGAAGCACTCCACCAATATGTGAAGTGCTAGCGTATAACTGTGCCGTAGAGACAGAACCTCGTGGCAAATTTCAATTTTTTTTTTGTTAATCTCGCTAAAATGACGAAGCCACTGATGGAAAGCCGTGGCGCATCTAGCGATTGGGGATCACTTAAGTTGGCGGCCTTTTTTTTTATATTTAGCTCGCCAAATTGACGTCGCCACCAGCTTGGTGGTAAGCCGTGGCGCATCTAGCGATCGGGGGCCACTCTCACAGTCCGTAAGACTTCTGACAGTGGTCCTCAAGTTGGCCCTGTAATGTGGCTCTTCACGCTCCTCTTGAAGAACCCAGGATTGTAAGATGAGGAAAACACGTGTGCGGGCAGGTCGTTCCAGAGCAATCAATCAAATCAGCATATAGCATCATTGCTGGATGTCGGCCTCGCCCAGTTATTGTCACAATAGCAAATCTGGTCATAGACATTCTCTTGTGGGTCTTCCATGAGAGAATTTGTGAGCTATGATCTCCAAGTGGAGCAAGTGGGACACCAATCATACGGTAAAGGCAGCGGAGAGAGAGTAAGAGATAACTCTATCCCCCTGTAGTCACAGATTACTAAATAGTTACTACGTAACTGTAGTGCAGTCTGCGGTGCCCTCTCCTACCTGATTACCCGAAGCCTGAGGATGGCTGATGGACTGCTCACCATCATTTCTGAAGCAGATACCAATACAGTATCATTGTATGTGAGATTCATGTTGCAATTTAAGATTGCTAAATCGAATCCAGATAATTTTGGATGATAGTCTCCACAATATATAATACTTGAGGACGTCACCCGCGTAGTTCCCGTTCCCGTGGGAATACGGGAATAAAATATAGCCTATGTTCACTACAAAGAGTGTAGCTTCATAACAGTGAAAGAATTTTTCAAATCAGTCCAATAGTTCCGAAGCCTATTCGTGCAAACAAACAATCAATCTAATCTTCCTCTTCATATTAGAATAATATTTCCTTCAACCTCTCTCTTGAATATCCCAATTCTTTCAATAGAAACTACAAGAAAATACGTACATTAATTTTATATTTGACCATGTTCGCGCCGGGAGACTTAGCTTTATAACATTAAAGGATATATTGTGTACATAAACAGTCAATTCTAATTAGTAAATTGCCTACCGTGAATAATGACTGGGTCCTAAAAATTCCAAACGAGATATGATCATGCTTCAGTGCGATGATTGTGATGCGCTCCCTAGACGATCATGCGACATGATCATGCATGCATGACAGCACGTAGACATAGAGCAACGCGAACAGTACAGGCCCGTAGACAGCGCGTAGTGGCATCCATGAGGATATTCACACCAACAAAAAATTTCAATCACTTTAATCAACACTACAGACATAAATTGGCATAAATTCGATGCAAATAATCTATCAAATATTTCCTCTTTATAATATTATAGTATAGACAACTAGACGAACATGCATGCATGACATCTCTTCTTCTTTAAATTCTATATTTTAATTTTCCGACATTTATTGTAATTGCTTATTGTATAATTTTTATGTGCATGTAAATTATCAATTTCTAACACAAATTGTGAATTGTTAATGAAAAATAAATGAAAATAAATGAAATGAAATGACAGCACGTAATTGGTTGACGTGTTGCGTCTGCCGCATGATCGTCTAGGGACGGCGTTATAAACGCGTCACGGAGTCATGCTCCGCTCCTAATTATTATTACTGTAAAGTGTCGATAAAACGCTTGGTGTGATAGTTGAGGCACATACCAGAGCTCGTACTACGTGTACGCGATACGTTGAGTCACGCTTGGGAAGAGATTGTTCCTAAATGTGCCTCAACTTTTCGCACACGTATAATAGTAGGTACCTACTACTTTGAAACGCTTCTAGAGTTAGTGTTCTGTAAACGATAACTGTTTTAAGTATCTTATGATACCATCGTGCCTAAGGTGATCGAATCTGGCATTTACATTTACGAGCGTTTCAGAAGGCACGTTAAGCAGTGTGTGGGGAGCCATGGGATTATGAAGGACGCATTCAGCACTTCCAGCCGTAGGTAGATGGAAGGAAACCGAATGGTTTTAACCGAAAGATTTCACTGCATATTATAAACTAGCTGTTACCCGCGACTTTGTTCGCGTGAAAATTATGTTATAGATAAGCAAAATTTGAACTGTTTTCTATCGAGCCCCTAGGATAAGTAGTAACCGAAATGTGGGAACAACTTTAGGACATCCTCCAAATTACCCGGGGAGCTCTGCGCTAGATGGTTTTTTTTAACGTGAGGAAAATCCCGCACATGAATGCTACGCCGGACTCCTACCGACTAAAACCCACACGTATCCTGCCCAACAGCCTACAGTTGGGAGCCCCGGGTAAGCCCTCGGAAGGATACCTACCCCAGGACTCTCAACAGACCTACGTCTACCACTGCGGCCTCACCTAGGGTGGGTTCGGGTGCTATCCCGCGTCTTTGCGGGGTTGTTCGGGTATTATCCCACTTTTTGTCCATCTCTCACGTCACGCTGTCGTCTAGGACCTGCTTCTGTAAGGACTTGAGCAGCCCCCTCATCGTCCTAAGGGCCCCGGTCATGGAGGCTGATAGTCTCGAGGCCGATAGTCTTGAGTAACACTAACATGCTGGCTATCAAACCAAGTTGAAGCTCTTATAAGCGGCTTCAAATTTTTTCAACGGTGGTTAGTCACAGCACGTTTCCGTTTGTCCCAACACGGTACGGCAGTTCAAATGAAACATTTCTGGTGTTGCAAACACCCGTAGGTAGGTATACCTACCTAGATACTACAGTAAAATCACTTTTCATCAAACCGATAACACCCTGAAATAATCAAAGTAGTATAATTTATGCATTTCCGCTGTCAAAAGGAAGCATAAATTACAAATGGCGAGAAACGCGTTGTGTGATTGCAGGCAGGATATCTTGCAATAGCGTGTTACAGTGCTACTAGTACGACCAATACTAATAAGCAAGCTACCTACCTGTAGATACTTAGGTCAGCTAAAGATAATAGGTAGGCCTACCTATATGTGGTCCACCATTCAAAACGTTTTCTTTCTTCAAAATGAAATGTTTTTTTTTCTTTTTTTCTTTTTCTACTTGTAGAAATCCTTCATGAATGCTAGGACTATGGCTATATGTGTATATGTATATGTTTTTTTTTTTTATTGTGTTACGGATAGGATTTACAATTTATGACTTAAACTATGTTACAGTGAGAGTTACAACCGTACCTATACTAGGTATATGCTTTGACTCTTACCGACTAAAACCACACTGTGCCCTACCAAAGCCGAAGGGTGGGAGCCTCGAAAGGATGTCCCAGGATTTCCCACAGTGGTCTACTATTCTACGGCTGAAGTTCATTTAAATGTCCTGAAACAATAAGGCGAGTCGTTTATACTTACCTTGGTATGAGGTTAGGTTATTTGTGACTTTGGATGTTCGGGGTACACGAGGCGCCCCAAACAGCCAAAGTCGTCGTCCACGGGACGTGACGAAAAATATTCCTTTTTTTAAATATTAGGTGCTACCCGTTTGCGCTAAGTTTGCTGGTCGCCTCCCTCTCTCCTCTACACGAGTATATACGCCAGCGGCAAACTTAGCGCTAATGAACAGTACCTACAGGAGTACCTACCTGCAGAACGTTTCTCAAAACTCAAGGAACGCTGCGTTGGTAAGTTAAAGTTAGTTTTCTAAAGAAAAAACATAACCTCATGCGTTCTTTGAGTATGTAAGTTTCATATTAGCTATCTATAGAATTCCCTTACAAGCCATCAACGGGATAGTCCCGGGACATCCTTCCAAGGGCTTACCCGGGGATCCCAACCACATGCAGGCTGTTGGGCGTTACATGAGGTTTTTTAGTCGGTAAGAATCCGGCATAACATCCTTTGTTTCCCTCAAGTAAAAAAAAAAAAATCCATCAACGGGACAGATTTTGGTTACTCACACAAACAGTATCCTCTAGTATGCCTACTTATAAAACACACTCATCACAAATAACTGCATAGAATAGGTACCTACTCATCTACAGACACCACACCTCAAACAAGTTAGATCTCCCCAGCCGTCTCAGAGCCACCCACATTACCTCTCGAGCCCTATAGAAGCCCATCGGTGCGTGCCGGAGTTACATTTTGTGGCCCTTGGAGCCCTGAAGTACTGTGTATGTGCTTGGGGCTTTATTCTGAACGTTTCTTTGACTGAGAGCTGTATGTAGTCTTTGACTTGTGGTGTCACAATGTATAATAATGGTCAGAAATCTTACTCGGGAAATTCAATTAACTTTTATACAATGTGGGGTTATTTAAATGAGGGCCTTAGATAGTTCAGATTTTGGATAATTTTGTCTAATCTGTACTAGTATTAGGAGAAAGATTTGTTTATTTGTCTATACTAATATTATAAAAGAGGAAAGATTTAATTGTTTGTTTGCATCGAATAGGCTCCGAAACTACTGAACCGATTTGAAAAATTCTTTCACCGTTGGAAAGGTATACTATTTCCTAAACACAAGACTATATTTTATTCCCGTATTCCCACGGGAACGGGAATTACGCGGGTGAAGTCCACTAGTGATCAATCTCTGAAACGACTGAACTGTTTTAAAAACTTTTTTCCAATTAGAAAATCGAGTTGTTCTAAAGTAGCATAAATATGGCAATTTATGATCATGCTGCTATCCAAGAGAGCGAAGCAATGAAAATAAAACGTACCTATCTGACGGAATTTGATACAGGGATTTCTTTTGACGTGAACAAAATCCGTAATAAAAACCACATGTTCCCTACCTATTGCCTACGGTTGGGAGCCCCGGGTAAGCCCTCGGAAGGTTGGTAGGTACAGGAGATTTGCAGGTGGACTAAAGCGCTGTCGTCAGCTAGTTTTAATATTTTAGTAATACTTAAACTTCTGAATGTTACTGCTCTATGACAGCAAGTGCCAAAAAAACGTAAATGAAGTTACTAAAGTTCTTAGTCACGTTACAATAAAAAATCTAAAAGTTTCAGTGAGTTAATTTAGGCAGGTACCTACCCACTTACTTTCGTTCCTCAAAGATTATATTTTGAATCGAAGTTACTTGAAGTTTTTTACCCAACTTCGTAACTTATAGGAGTGGTAACTTCTTACCCCCTTATTCATAATCGTTTATTAAACCTATTTTAGTTAAAACACACTTTAAGTCTATTGCTGTCTCTAACCAATGACAGAGTATGGTTAGAGACAGCAATAGACTAAAAGTGTGTTTTAACTAAAATAGGTTTAATAAACGATTATGAATATGGGGGTTAATGTGTAAGTATTTCCCGTTCCCGTGCCCCGTGGCAATACGGGATTAAAACATTTCCTATGTCACACGGAGATAGTGTAACTTCCCAACAGTGGAAGAGTTTTTCAAATCGTTTCAGTAGTTTCGGCGCCTATTCAATGCAAATAAACAAACAATAATTTCTCTATAGAATGTTTAGTTCGATAGATTCGCCTGTACATTTATAAAACTGTTAGAAAGAAATATTTTATACTAGGGGACGTCACGCGGTTTTACCCGCGTAATTCCCGTTCCCATAGGAATACGGGAATCAAATATAGCCTATGTTCACCGCAAAGAGTGTAGCTTCCTAACAGTGAAAGAATTTTTCAAATCGGTGCAGAAGTTCCGGAGCCTATTCGATGCAAACAAACAAATAATCAAATCTTTCCTCTTTATAATATTAGTATATATTGATGTGCCATTAAATATTTTCTATGCTATTTCGATTAGAAATTATCACAAAAGTTATTCGGATGTGGTTTTTCAATCACACGCTCTTATCATTCAAACTGTGCGGTGTGTGAATTCACACTGCTATCAAACGCTTATCTGGACGTGTGGTCAGTTCCTAGCGAATGTCCTTGGGTGACTTCATAATGGTACTACTCTTTGATTATGGTAGGTACCTACCTATAAGTCCAGATCCAGGCAATAATGTAAGTATGTCATGTTTTGACAATCGTTGTCTAAGACAGATGAGTAGAAAAATATAGTATGACAAATCATTGAAATTTTTACTATTCTGAGTAGATATTTTAAATGAAAATAAAAAGAAGTTATTTGGTGTCGAAATGATTGTAAGAACACTGCATGACTCCTGAATACTGGAATATAATCAGGGTGAATACCCAATTGCAAGTAACAGTATAGGATCAAATGTGTTTGTTTACATTTTTGCGCAAAGCTATTGAAATACAGTACCTACCTATACTACTTTTACTTATTGTGTGATGTTCCTGTTGGGAATCCTGGAGTCATCCTTCCGAGGGCTTACCCGGGGCTCCCAACCGTAGGCATTAAGTAGTAAACGTGTGGCTTTTGATCGGTAGGAGTTTTGAAGCGCTAGACAGTCACTGTAGTAAGGTGCAAAGGCGAGCTATGAGAGTTGTCAACGATCCCATACTTGCAGGTGGTGTGGAACCTCTTAGTGACAGGAGAGACTTTGCTTCTCTGTGTGTGTTCTACCGCCTGTACAACGGTTTGTGCTCTGAAGAATTGTTTGACATGATGCCTACGGCTACATTCTATCATCGCACACACAGGGTGTTCATCCTCACACGTTGCGTCCTGAGCGCTCGAGCACGGTGAGATTTAATAGAGGCTTTCTTCCGCGTACGCTTAGGTTGTGGAATGATCTCCCTGCTTCGGTTTTCCCAAACGCCTACAGTATGGGGTTCTTCAAAAGGGGACTTAAAAGGTTTTTAAAGAGTCGGCAGCGCGATTGTGGCGCCCTGGTGTTGCAAACGTCCATAGGCTGCGGTGACCACCGGTACATCTGGTGGGGCCGTATGCTTGTCTGCCACTCTAGTGGTATAAATAAAAAAAAGCATCTTTCACTATGACCGGTTCTGGATGGGTGACGACATTGGACTAGCGTTTCCGTGCTACGAAAGGCACGTTCAGCCGTTGGTCCCGGTTGACAGTAATATGACTGTCGTTAAGCCAAGTTAAAGGCCTTATGGATGGGCGGCTTGATAATTTTCAACTGAGTCGTCACAACCTGCACCCGGATCGACAGCGCGTGTGCAGCGCTTCTGATGCTGTAAACATCTATAGGCTACGGTAAAAAACCATTGCGTAGGCCGTTAGCTTGTCAGCCACCTTAGTATACTACTAAGGTGGCTGACAAGCTAACGGCTAAAAAGGATTCCGGCATAGCATTCATGTAGGATTTTCCTTACGGTAAAAATATCTGTGATATTACGTGTCTTTAAAGTGGTAGTTATAGCTAGAAGTGGCACCTGCTCTTTGTTCAAATCGCTTTCAATGGTAAGCATAGTGGTGTAAGTGTGCAATCTTACATGGATTTTCCTTCTGTCGATACATCATCTATTCACGTAGAGACATTTGAGAAAAGAGTGGGCGCATCTTAATGAATATACGCTATTCATTAAGATGCGCCTTTCGCCTAAATTGGGAAATCTACGTCCAGCTGTGACGTGCTATAGGCGGATTTAGATAGCGATATTTGAGATAGGTGTCTCCTGTACAAGACGCAGCTATAGGTACGTCTCTCTATATCAAATACTGCTCTACTTGAGGAGGTCCGGAACAAAAGCCGATAAATCCACTATTCGTAATTTTTCAGGAAATACAAAAGAATGATTTACGTAAGAATACTTATAGGGTTTTTAAACTAATATTACCTCAATTTGGCATGTAGAAAGGACTTTCAAATACACTCGAGAGCAATGAATCCGGGTCACTTAAAGAATCCTAAAAATCTCGGAAACTAAAAATGCTAGGTTAATGCAATAAATTGTATTTAATAGACAATGTAATACTCCTTAAATGAAGGTATTAAAACTTCTTAGTTATTGTAAAGTTATATCATAAAAAAATCAAATTTGAAAAAGGGCCACTTTCGAAGATGGAACTACGAAATTACAGCATTTGGTGTTGCTTTTGTTTGTAATCTGTCATTTATGTGGGTACATAAACCATGTTGATAGTACTCTATATTCATTAATCAAGCTGAAATTATGTCGCTTACGCCTGAAGAATGCACCAGAATACTTACAATGCTGGAAACCGGCCGGAGTCAGCGCGATACAGCCAGGACTGTCGGTGTGTCGCTGTCAACAGTACAAAGAGTTCTCCGACGTTACGAAGAAACTGGTTCTAACCTACGCAGACCAGGAACGGGCAGAACCAGGTGTACCACAGCACGAGAAGACCGATACTTGGTGAACACCATGCTTCGAAATCGCTTTCTCACAGGAACTGAACTCACCAATCAGTTTCGACGCCTCGGAGGAAGTAACCCAAGTGCATGGACAGTAAGACGTCGGCTTGCTGAATCTAACTTAAAACCCCTTAGACCTGCAAACGGCCCTAAACTGGAGCGTGGGCATCGTATTTCGAGACTAAGGTATGCCCAGAGCCACGTAAATTGGAGTATTGAAGATTGGTCAAAAGTTATGTTCTCCGACGAATCAAAATTTATGCTCTACAAGCACGATGGAAGACACAGAGTGTATCGAAGACCAGGGGAAAGATTCAAGCAAGCATGCATCGAAGAAAAAGTAGCCTACGGTGGTGGGTCTATACTTGTGTGGGCCGGAATTTCTTCTGAAAGTCGCACAGAGCTGGTGATCATAGAAAACGGCTCTTTAACTAGCGTAAGATATGTGGAAGAAATCCTCAATGATCACGTTGGTCCATTTATGGTCAATTTAGGTGAGGATGCTATATTTATGCATGACAATGCCCGACCTCATACAGGTAGGATTGTGAATGACTACCTTCAAGAGATGAACATTACTCGTATGGAGTGGCCAGCGCGCAGCCCGGATATCAACCCGATCGAGCATGCTTGGGACGAGCTAGGCAGATGCGTAAAACAACGAAACCCTCCCCCAATCACGCTTCGTGAGCTCAAAATTGCTCTCACAGAGGAATGGGAGAATATTCCCCAAAATCGTATAAGGAACTTGGTGTACAGCATGCCAAACCGCGTAAACGCAGTAATGGAAGCACGAGGAGGCAATACGAAGTATTAAAATTCAAGAAAATCGTAATAAAGTTCAAAAATTTCATGTTTCCTATTTTTGTTTTAAGGAGAGATCAGCAGTTTTTTCTTTATGTAATTTTGTGTTAATAAAATGTATGGTGACTCATATTTTTTTTACTTTCATTTAAGGAGTATTACATTGTCTATTAAATACAATTTATTGCATTAACCTATCATTTTTAGTTTCCGAGATTTTTAACATTCTTTAAGTGACCCGGATTCATTGCTCTCGAGTGTAGTTATGGCTAAAAAAATCTAGTGTTGATAGTTTCTTTACAAATTTAATTTCAAATATGGAATAATCGGGATTTGGTACGATCATAATGTATTTATCGGGATTTGACCGGCTATTTTGTAATTATCGGCTTTTGTCCCGGTACTTCCGCAAAAATCGACATTACGATTGTTGCAAGTTTTTGTATAATGGATAGGTAAAACTAGTAAAATGCGTGTTAAATTTTGTTAAATCAATGTAAGATGGTTTAATTATCAAAAAATTTAATTTTTTATACAAAAACGAAGGTGGAACAAAGGGTTTCTTCTTCAGTACAGTCACACATTACTCTTCATCGTCGATTCTTGCTCACGATGGCTTTCGTTTTGTACTAAATCTCTGTACCACTTAAATTCTTCAATAATACTACGATCATCAGTTTTAGTTATTTATTAAATTAAAAAGAATAAATTAAATAAAAAAGTAATTTAATATTAATTTTCATTTCTTCTAAAAATTTTATTAATTTTAGTAGCTTAAAGGTAGCAGAAGTATTAAATTTATTATTATTATATTAAATAAGTGTTGTTAACATTCCATAAACTATTTCTATCACGAAATTAATGTTTTCAGTCGAAAAGACAATATAAAAAATATTTGTCGGTAAATGGACTGAACACGAAAAAAATCTAGAGAATTTGTATAGGATTTATCGGTTATTGTTCCGAAAATTAAAGAAATCCTTTAAAATACGTGTATTTGTCGAGTTTTGATCCGGCTGCCCATCTTAAGAGCCTTATTTAGTACGTTTTTAACGGGATCTGTGATGGTGTGAGTGTTGTATATCATGTATGACTACTTCAACTACCAATAAAAACTATAAAAAAACATTGCGCGCAAAGTGGAATTATCGGCTTTTGTTCCGGACCTCCTCACTTACACTCTGCGTTCGGAGCGTTCGAGCACAATTTGATACGATAGGGGTTTACTTCAGCGCACGCTTGGGTACGTTGTGGAATGATCCCTGCCTTGGTTTTCCCAAACGCCTACAGTATGGAGTTCTTCAAAAGGGGCCTTAGAAGGTGTTTACAGGGTCTGCAGCGCGAGTGTGGCGCCCCCGGTGTTGCAAACGTTCATAGGCAGCGGTGACCTCCAGTCCTACTGGTGAGACGTATGCTTGTTTGCCACCTTAGTGGTATTTTTTTTTTTTTTATACCACTAAAATATATATAGGTATAAAAAAATACTGCCTCTACCTATGGGATGACTCCTCAAGTTACTTAGGTACTGGACGTGCTGGACGCTATGTAGCGACACGCTCTCCGCATTATCGATTGCCCTAAAGTAATCGGAAGGCTAGAGCCGTTGGCGCAGTGAAGAACTATTGCGTCGTTGGCTGCATTCTTCAGAACCTTGAAGAGTCAGCGATTCCATTCCACTAGTAGGTACGTAGTCTTCATGGCTTTCCATCTTTTATTATTTATCATATTATTTATTATCTTTTATTATTACTCATTTTGGTGATTAAATATAGGTATGAAAGAGATTATAGTAACATAGTCGTAGAACAAGGCCTTCTGAATACCTCGGATCATATTTTTTGTTTATTTTTTTATTGTGGTACCTACCCTTAGAGTCAGAATCTCAGACCCCAATACCCAGAAAAGAGTCTGATTGACTTTTGACTAGCGTCTATTTCTATCAGAATTTAATAGAAAAATAATCTATCTACTAGCTGTACCTCCCCGCGGCTTCGTCATAGGAAAATCATTACCCCCTTTTGCGCATCAGTTAAAAAGTAGCCTGTGTCCTTCCCAGGGCCTCGAACTATCCCTAGATCAAATTTTATCTCTATCGCTCCAGCCGTTTAGACGTGAAAGCGTAACAGACAGACAGACAGAGTTACTTTAGCATTTATAAGGAAGTATGGTTTTACTACTTTTCCGACTAACAATACACATTAGGTACCTAGGTATGTATCACGTGGATAGCAGCGGCGAAGGCTGAATTTTTTCAAAGGAAAGCCGGTGAAACAAATATTATCCAGTTGGTCACACCTGTAGTGTAGGTATTTTGCGTATTTATTAAACGGTGGCGCGCGGCGGTGTAATGCCTTTTGTGTTTTGTTTGCCACCTGTACTATACTCGTAAGATCCATGTACTTAATTTAAAACAATGTCTTACGTGCATGATAAATTGGCTTATATAAAAGTATCATAAATTATCTACTGATGACTAAAAAGATATTCAAATTTACACTAACCATGTTTTGAAATTATTCTACTACTCTCTGCAAGCTCATACCTACCTGTTTCAAATTGTCTCGATTGAAGTTAATTGAAAATAATTCATAAATTTGGGACTTAGACGCGAAATAGGTATAGGTACTTCTAATGTTTTTAATAATATGCATGTACTAGCTAATCCCCGCAGTTTCACCCGCGTAAAATTAGTTCCCGTGGGAAGTTACTCCCGGGATAAAAAGTAGCCTATGTGTTATTCCAGACTATAATGGATATCTGTATCAAATTTCAGTCCTATCCGTTCAGCCGTTCGAGCCTGAAAGAGTAACAAACATCCACATTCACACTCACAAACTTTCACATTTATAATATTAGTAAGATTTCAAGTACCTATAGAGTATTAAAAACCGCGATATTTTACAATACAAAATTGAAATAAAAACATACTTCTTATCTATTTTTTCAAAAATATCTGACAAAGTGATTCTATGGAACAAAACTGCTTTATTATGTTATAAACTATTAATGAAACATTCAGCCAAAATAAAGATTATTAGGTATCCCAAGCCATTGAACTAATATCACTAGCGTATTCTGAGATACCTACTTGATAAATATAAAAAAACTGACCTTTATTTTTTATCGAACCCGTAATACCGAAGGCCTACGTCCATCAGTGAGCATTGTATGTGACTCCAAAACAATAATCATGTGTACAGAAATCACAACAAAACACAGAACACAAAACACAATTTTACACACTTTCACGATGTATTTAGTACTTGAAGTAGATAATTATTTATAATTAACTAATAAACAGCACAATACTTTATAAAGTCAATTGAAACTATGTTATGTTTTATTATTATTCACGGGAAACGCATGTGAAATGAAGTAATAACAACACATCAAATTAAAAACACACTTCGATGCAAAACGTTTCGACGTGCGTTAGGTGCATTTAAATTGGTCGAGTTTTCAAGTCAAATACGTTGTCTTTTTCTATTAATATGACTGTCTCAGGTGTAAGCCACGAACTCATGGCTTACTTTAGGCGAAAATCCACGAATCAAATCTTGAAAAAATGTGAGAGAATAGGACGCATATATACATTTGCGTAGTACTAACGAAGCAGACGCAAAATGATCAGGAAGCCGGGCTTACCGCGTGATGTCAGAGATAGGGTCTTTGAACTTTGACTCGAAAATTTATTGCTATGACTTTTGTAGCAGGGGTTGAGACGAAAATGCCGACTTACCATGTAAATTTGCAAATATTTTTATATTTGAATGAGTGTTCGAGAATATATAATTGTGTTTATTAGTTATGAGTAAATATTACATGTCACTGCCCGATCTGAAAAGGGAAGCCACAAGGAATGGGCTTGTACGGACAATTCGCCACTGGTGGATAGTACCTACCTACCTATGACTTTGTCTACGTTTTCGCTGAAATGATCGAAAGAACTCTACAAAGTTGTATTTACCCATACAATTCGTACTTTTCCAAACAGACCCAATCTCACATGCAGCAAGCGTACTAAGAGATCTAAGTACATTAACGCCATCTATCGGCGAGTAGATAGAAACTTAATCAGATCTTCAATATCTAAATGTTGCGCGTGTTTATAACCTGTTTTATGTATGACGTATATTATTATTATGATATCTTTTTTTAACGTGTGGAACTCGAGTTTTACTATCTACATAAGAGGTTCCGGTGATGAGCAAGTAGGCTTTTAACGTCATTGAAGTCGGTAAGAGTCGGCGCAGTAGATATCCATGAGAGGTTTCATCACGTAAAAAAAACATATTTATATTCAACAAGGTGTTCCCCGTCGCTTCGACCGCGTAGAAGTCGTTATCGCGTAAAACCATAACCCTCCTTTTGCGCCGTCGGTTAAAAAGTAACCTATGTCCTTGCCAGGGCCTGGAACTATCCCTATACCAAATTTCATCTCAATCGCTCCAGCCGTTTAGGCGTGAAAGCGTAACAGACAGACAGACAGACAGACGGGCAGACAGACAGAGTTACTTTCGCATCTATAATATTAGGGAATACGGGAATAAAATATAGCCTATATTCACGGGAAGAGTTACCGTTTTAAATCGGTTCAGTAGTTTCGGAGCCTATTCGATACAAACAAACAAACACAATTCAAATGTTTGTTTGTTTCAATTCACACAATTCAACACACAATTTCGGTCCCGGATTCCTTAGATTCTCAGAAAGGATAGTCGCACACACACTGCACCTATAGTAGATACTTACTCCTACCTATGTAAATATCTAATAACTAAGGTTAGAGTTGGATGTGCAAATTGTGTTAAGCTTAGTCGACTAAATTTTACAGTGAAAACACTTAACATAAGATTTTTTTACCGTTGATTCCCTCATGGACGCCATGCCGGCCTCCTATTAAGTACTTAGCATTTGAAACCATACGGTGCACTATCACTTCCTAGGCTTGTGGGCCCCGGGTAAGTCCTCGAAAGGATATCCCAGATTCCAGACAGAACCTACTTCAGTTTAATCGTAACTTATCTACCAAAATATCAAACATGTTAGGTAATATTGCCCAATATAGGTCACTAGCAAATCATTTAGCTATCATGACTTCAGAGTAAGTTTTCGAGACATTTTAAACGGTAGTAGGTATCTTAGTATACAGGCAGAAAGAAAATATTATGGGATGTGCGGCTATGTCAAGTCAAGCGGATTGTGGACGTTGAGAAATATAGGTTAAAGATACAGGTAGGTACCGACCTACGTACCTACACCGTAGATATAGACGGTGTACCTAATGCTATTTTTTTGAGTGGAAATCCCTAATAGAGGCTATGCCGAAGTCCCATCGGCTTAACCTCACGATGCCCTACAACTGCCTATAGCTGGGAGTCCCCGGTAACCATTAAAAATATGCCCCAGGCAGGATATAATTATCTGCGTGCTTAATTCAAATCCTACGTTCTTCAACACAGATTAAGAACCAAACTTAAAAGAAAACTTTCAAATATTCAAAATAAAACCTTTTTACACGTCTACGAATTCACAACACTAAGATCTTCATCAGTCAAAGAGCACCTACATACGTTTCATTCTTCAAATATTTTCCACAGACGTAAACTTACTTTCAAATTAGACGTTTCAAAATAATACAAAAAAAAAACCGTCTATCCAAACACAAATATCGCACAGGAGAGCATGTTCCAATAAAACGACATCAAAAAACCGTATTTTTCTGAAGAAGTCTTGCTTTGTGACGTCTGCGTTGCGCCCGCGCATAAAAGAAATAAGACGCGTCGTTTGACGCCAGACTATAGACAGAGATAGCAATCTGTCTAACAATAAGAACGAAAGAGACGGATATATAATGGGCGTTCCTACATCGATTTTTGCGGCCAATTAATGGTCAGTGGGCTTTAACGTAGGCGGGGCGAATTCGATCCAAGCTAATAGGGATCGAGCTGAATGATCTATAGATCTCTGTACGGCGCTGCACGTTGTATTGTTATCATTAATATCCTGGATTATTTATTTTATATCTACGTTTGATGGCTGAATATATTTTCATGTGCCATTTTTTTTTGTTTTTTATCGGATTTCAGAATAGGGAGGTCTTGTCGCGTTTGTGGAATTGATTAATCGAACTGTTGATTTAATTATCGATCGTTAAAGTTTAATTTATTAGATAATTACCACATTTGGTGTAGAGACATTTAATTTAGGTACTTAAGCTGATCACTCTTAAGTCTATAAAAGGTTGTTTATTTTTTTTAAACCGGTTGGTACCTAGGTAGGTGGAAGAATTTTAGCCAGGCACTTAATTACAAGTTGAACCTATTAAAGAGCGTTTAAAACCAGAATTTACTGAACACTTAGCTAGAATAATAGGTACCTATATTTGTTAGTAAAGTAATTACCTATCTATAGGTAGGTATGGATATTACCTACTTAGGAATCATCCGGGAACCTGCTTTGATATTTTTATATTCCGGATACGAATACAACGTTCCCCTCTGTATCAAACTATGAACCAGGTAACCCACCCGGTGAATCCATGGAATACTTAGAATTAATTTTGTAAAATACGAAGAACGCGTGCCGGACAGAAGTACCTAGGTACCTGTCTACCACTCCAACACAGTGGAGAGAATCTTCACCAGAACTGAGGAGACAAGTTGTCTCAGACAACTTCAGGACCACTGTCAATAGCTCAATAGTCTTCTAGATTGTGACAGAGGCTTCCAATCGCTAGATGTCGCCAAAGCGGTCTTCGTTGGGCTGGTCAGTCAATCAGGTGGGCTTCGTTTAGAAATGCTCATTATCCGGCTAGCTCAGTATTTTGGAAGGAACTGTTAGGAGGCCGACCCAAAATGTCTTTAAAAAGAAGCTATTTGTTCACCACGAAGTTATTTTATTGAAGAACTAGCTGATGCCCGCAGTTTCGCCCGCGTATAATTTATTCCCGTTCCCGCTAAAATTTATCAAAATCCTTTCTTAGCGGATGCCTACGTCACAACATCTACCTGCATGCCAAATTTCAGCCCGATCCGTCCAGTGGTTTGGGCTGTGCGTTGATAGATCCCTATGTCAGTCAGTCAGTCACCTTTGAGTTATATATATTTAGAATACTTACATACATAGGCTTTGACTACAGAACCTTTAAAGTAAATGCAACTGACCGACCCGACGTGTAGAATCTAATTAACTTAAAAATGGTAAATTAAAATGGAGTAAGAATCATAATGTCGACTCAGCACTTTCGCGCAATGTGCGACGTTAATGTCCAGTGTCGACTATGCAATATTTATCTACCTACATGTAAAATAGAGATATAACAGAATGCTGGAGAAGATAGTGTTAAACTGTTCCCGATTAATAGAATCAGGTGAACCGCTTAACAGAGTTAAAGGCCTCATGGACCGGTTGCCAGTTCTTATTGAAGTCTGTTACACGAAGGTGAAGGAAGAGAGAGTGTTTTCTTTTTCATTTGCTTCAGGTCAAATAAGCATACTACGTTACCGCTCATTGGTATTTAAATACTGCCTAACCGCTCATAAGCATACCTATATACCTAATGCTTGTTTGCCATTTCAGTAATATAAAAAGGTGCCTATAGTTACGTGAAAGAAAAAGAGAAATTTATATCCAACAATTACCTAAATCTCAGCATTGTGCTAGCTCACACAAATTATGCAAATAAGGAATTCAAAAACAGACCTCTCATCAGATTTCATTGCGCACTATATTTAAGCGTAATTCTAAAAAAAAATATAATTCAATTGTCGATGGCAGCCGGCGTCCGTTCCGGTCCCTCGCTGGTAGATAATTAGGGGTAATTTGACACTTCAGTGTGGCAACCCAGCGGAAACGCAACCGCCATTGAAATAGATAGGCGTTTGAGAAAGACTGTGTGAAGACATAAGAGCTTTAAAAAATATTGAAGTACATACATAAATAAGTAGGTAACTACGTATAGTATAAGAGATTGAATGTCTGTTTGTCATGCGTATATTCTGCTCGCCAAAATAAAGCTACAGCACGCCAGGCGTTGCGATTATCTAGAATTATTTTTTCACACACGATTGGGGTGTGACAACTCAGTGACAGTGATCCTCAAATTAAAGGCCTAAAGATGTGTCTCATCGCGCAACTCCTGAAAGTCCTTAGCTTGTAAGAAGAGAGAAACACGTGCTCTGGCAGACCGTTTTAATTTACTGTGTTTTGACAAACGAAACGACCTTCTGAATCGCTCGGTTCTAAAAAAAAATATCTCCACTGTATGCAAGAGGCAACTGTGTGCGGCATGCGTTGTTCGGGAACGAAAGGGACAAAGTGGAATTACGTTCGAGAACTCTTGAGATTCGTCCAGGTAGATTTGATATGTAACTTACCTATCACGGGTCACTTTCATAGTAGTACATGGGTAGGTCACAATCCTATCCAGGGCCATTTTTGTCGAGGCATTCCTGGTGCCGTTTCTTTCTGCTGCGCTATGCTACTAAGGGACTTAGTGTTACTGGGAAGTCTGGGATAATCACGCTCTTTTCGTCTCTCCAAGATTGAATACCTATGGTGCCTCGCGTGAGATAAAAAGCGTCTACCTATGTATCTATAATAATAAGTAGAAGTTGCGTAAGTACACGACCTGGAGCCCGTGGCAAATTCGTTTTGATAGGGCCCCTTAAGAGAAAATCCTAAAATTAGCTATAGTGTTACATCAATGTGAGCGTCAGAGCCGCTTGCAGGCAGCGCTCATGAGCCTCCTGGATTTTTTTGGGATCTCTTTGCATCTAAACAAAAAACAAAACTCTGAAATTATAGAATTCTTTTTGAAATATGCCCGTGTCATCTTGCCACCCCTGTACCTACCTATAGAAAGTTACGCCACTGATAAGTAGATACGTATTATTATACTCGTAGTTAGGAAATTTCTCGTACTGCAGAGATTATTCCCATAAGTACGTGCATATGTAAAGTCTGTGTTGACTGTTAGAATTTTGAACCCAAAAACAAAACCACGTATTAAATTCTACCTGAAGTCATCAGTGGATCTGACGCTTATTAGGTACGTGGGACCAGAAAACTACGTAGGTACCTACTTAACTACTGTCAAATCGTGAGTGCATAAATCACCAATGTCTAACCCTACTTGGGCATAAGCGTGATGGTATGTAGGTATGCACGAAGATAATTAACGTAGGTACCTATGTTGTGTATGTTTGCTAATGAATCACATAGGTAATTAAAGTTTCATTTCAATTGATTGATTTATATTTCATTGTAGGTTCCTACCTAAACCAGAAAAAATACTTGCATAAAACATTTCACAGACTTGTTGGTAATACAATAGGCGACCTTATCGCATATGGCAACCTGTTACAAGCAACCTTCATTTACCTAAGGTTCATTTCCTTTACGGTACAGAGTTATTTTCGAATTATAATCTGTGCCTCATGATTCCTCCTGTTATAGGCTATGATCCCTGTATCAGCTATTTATTCTATTTAATCTAAACATGCTCATATTCATCTACAGACAGTGCAACAAAAATAAAACAAATTCTTAATCCCCTAGGAACTTTTATTCCTAACTGACCAACCAGGTGGATAACTCAGGTGGTCGGTTGGGAAAGGGGGGAATTGTCCATACCTAAGGGTCAATGTAAATCATACCTCTACATTAAGAACTTTTTTTATGAACAGCCTCTGTACCTATAACGAATTTTCAACTATCAAAAAAGTGTAAAAACCACTAATTAACGAATTTTGTCACCTCAAAATCTCTATAGGTAGGTAACAAATTTTAGACCAACTGAACCTCAACAAACCTTAGTTTAACGAAAACCTTGATAAAGAAGGAATATTTCCTCGTTCCCTTCAGATCTGTTATATCTAGGTTGCACTGTATAAATTTAATGTTGTAGGTACCTCTCTAGTCCGCCATATTTTTTTATATTTAAGTGTTATTACTGCCCTACTCCCTTGGATAGTAAGTATAGTAACATAGGTGATACCGTAAACTAAGTAGGTAAGTTATTTTGAAATAATTTGACTATCTAATGGCGATTTTTTATAATCGATTTAGTTAGGTAAGTATATCTACTTGTCTTTATAGTTTACCTACCATCGAATACAAAATACCTGCCAACGTAGGTGCTTACATAATTACAGACTTAATAGGTATAACGTACACGATTGGTTCTACCTTATTTGGAGTGTTAAATTGCTAATAAAATACTAGGTATTTCACTATGTCACTTAACGAGTAGGTAAGCAGTCAGGTATCTACTTAGGTATAGCTCTTGGTACCTACTCGTTAAGTGGTGATTAAACGTTGAACTCAAACGTAGACTTGAACTTATCTTTGTTCAAGTCTACGTTTGACCTCCAACCCAACCGCCCATTTGTTACCTATTTTACTACCTATAGAAGAAAGAAAGAAAGAAAGAAAATAGTTTAATTTTGAAATACATAATCCTACTTACTTATAGGTAACTTAAATTTGTGAAAATGTTTGAATGTTTGTTACTCAATCACGCTCCTACGGCTAAACGGATTGGGCTGAAATTCGGTACAAAGAAGAACTTGTGGTTTTAGTCGGAGGGAAACACATGCAATGGCAGAGCGTTCTAAGTTTCAAAGAATCTGCAAAGAAACGACATCTATTGACACCTAGGTATACTGTATTTCAATAGCTTTGCGCAAAAATGTAACCAAACACATTTGATCCTATATGTATATCCATAGTTACTTGCAATTGAATATTCACCCTGATTATATTCTAGTATCCAGGAGTCATACAGTGTTCTTACAATCATTTCGACACCAAATAACTTCTTTATAATATTTTATTTTCATTTAAAATACATACTCAGGATAGTAAAAAATTCAATGATTTGTCTTATTATATTTTTCTACTCATCTGTCTTGACAACGATTGTCAAAACATGACATGTTTACGTTATTGCCAGATCGGGCAGGATTGGACATACAATCATAACGTCCCATGTAGAACATTAAGAACGCAAAGCAAGTTGGATGCCGTCTACGTGAGCCTACCGACTAAAAAACCAACTGGTTTCCTACCTACTGCCTTGGGAGCCCTGGGTAAACCCTCGAAAGAATGACCTCAGGATTCCTAACAGACTTTGGCTACCACTGCGGGATGCGGGTGCTATTCCGCGTCTTTGGAGGGTTCTCTACGAGAGCCTAGATATTAGCAAAGATAATATTAGGTACATACAGATAGGCAACACCCTGCCCCTTACTGACCAAGCTGCCCCAACCCCTGCGAGTCTCACGCCACAGCTGTCATTATAGTTGGCGGGTGTCGTGAGGGAACATTTGCTTAGCCTTATTGGTCACACGCACACATTCAAGCTCTGTACGGAAAACGAATTATTTGTATGGAGTTTCCACTCTGTGATATTAGTCAAGCAATTCTGGAAGAAGAGTGTACTTGTAGCTACATAACGCATTTAATTTAGTCGACATTTTTAAAGTCCGTTTCAGAAATACAACTGCTACATATCAGGCAATGTCGTTTTTTTTTTACTTATATTTTTTAAAACTACTAAGGTGCCTATGGAAGTTTCAACACCAGACTTAGCTAGTCAATATTTTTGTTAACCCTGACTCTCAGACTTTATAAAACACATTCCCTTCTCAAAAGAAGCTATAAATAATTCAAAATAATAATAAATTAGGCAAAGTAGGTTACCAATACAAACTGTCAGCGATCCATTTTGTTATGCTTTTCAACAGACCGATAATAAATGTCATTAAAAACGTTTATGTCATCTGTATTTACATGAATAAACGTATCATTGCGGTTTGTCAACAGCATAAGAAGATTTCAAATTAATAAGGCCTTAAACATGGTGCCTTTTCTACCCTATTATTACATTTTTTTTGGTTGGCAACACAGATTTCGAAAATCGAATTCGGAATTTGCCATCTGCTGTCACTCAATACGACTCCATTGTCCAACTTTTTTTTTGTGACAATAAGGTTATTGAATGCATTATTCCTATTTTATATTATGTATTTCAAGGTACCTATTTCTTTTATTCCTTTCTGATTCATTGTTCATTAGATAGGCAGATCTAGAAGCAGCAGCCGTCGTCAAATGGTCAACGAACCTTAAATCACGCTATCACAGTCCACTGCCAAAATACCTCTCCCCATCTTATTCATTTTATTTTGGGACGGCGATTGGGCTTGCCTAGGGCCGTGTGATTTTACCCTCCCAATTGCTGGGCTTACCTCAAAATGCCCAAATCTGTGACTCTATCTTAGCTTTTCTTTTTTTACATAAGGAAATCTTCATGGATGCTCTCCCGGTCTCCCGCCGATTACTGCCACACGATGCACTACGATCTACTAATACCCCCCTTGGAAGCATAACCCCAGGACTCCCGACACAAACTTGGTCCGCTATCGCTGCATTTCCTTGTGGTTTCGGGTTTAATTTTATTTCACTTCTTGGCGGAGTTCGAATACTATCTAGTATCTGTGGAGAACTCTACTCTTAGCTTGAGCATTTCAGCAAAAAATAAATAATGCGTGTTGCATGGTCGAGATCGAGTGGACGCTTGCACACTGCACGATAACGATATCGTCGCGAAATTTATAATTTTAAATTTCTCATGGTAGTATTGCCCTCCGGACGTTAGTGTCTTGTTTTAGGGTTCCGTACGTCAAAGGAATAAACGGAACCCTTTACATATGAAACATAACTAGGTACACTTGGTAGGTAGGTACTAGGTACGATAGGTACCTACCCAAATACCTCCTTTAATGGTTGTCTAGTATCTACTTACCACATTTTGTTTCAAAAATGTTAATAAATTCTTACTTAAAGTCTTTTAAAAATAGATTTAATCATCTTGTGTGGCATTCTAATTTATTACAACCTTTACTACAGAAATCTTTATAGGCTTGACAGCCGCTCTATAACACCTCTCTGTTGTTGCAAACGACAATAGGCTACAGTGCCCACTTACTATCAAGTGGGCGGTATTATTCTGCATCATATAGGTTAGGCCGGTTGGTAGTAGGTTATAGGGTAGCATTATAGCATACCTAGTTACAAAAAAAGACTTTAAAAAACCTAATTTTGTTAACACAAAATAGAGCAGGTGAACATTTGTTTTTATAATATTATATGAGCGATTGAAAAAAACCAAAGACTATCGATTCCCACCCAAAGGAGTTGCACAGACAAAAAAATATACTACGTTTGAAAAAAATCGCCTAACCAACCGCAACTGTCAAAATATCGGAATCGATTAAAATATGAGTTCTCGATACATCCTGCCTGTCAGTCGCATTCGTGAACTCACAATAGGAAGGAAGTAATGACCGCAAGTGGAAATTACGGCCGCGTCCCTAATTATACGATTTTACTATAATTTTGCGGCTGGGAGTTAAGGAGGCGATACTTGGGTGTAGGGTTGTCCGTAAGTTGACTAGTTGGGTGATTGACTGGAATCCTTACTTCGTCAGGAAATAACCTACATACACTGCATACTATTTTAAAATGACAAATTATGCTGTGACGGTTCATTAAAAAACAATTTGAAACAGGGTATGTTTAGTTCGAAACCATTAATTGTTTTCTTCCTGTCTGCTTGTTTTATCGAAATTCATCCAAGTGTTTCATCAATGTCAATTGAACGGATAAGTAGGTTATAGGTAGCTTTAACTCTGAATTACAAGAGGCTCTATCTGTTATGAGGTTAGAGTAAAGTAGCTAGTTGGGTTATGGTAGAGAGTCTCCAGTGGTACCTAACCTGCCTATAGCTTAATTTAATGTGGTCGCCGCTCATTTCGAAAACTCATGTTTGAAATCATAGGTGCAATGGTTCTCTTATACGCGTATTGTGTGACCTTATCTCTGAAAACTTATCTTGCCACTAGCAATAACTTTTCCGTGAAAGTGTTCCTCAATCACTATACTTCGTGATGACTGTCTATCAGGCAGGTAACGAAAAAGAATTAATGAAGCAGATGACTTTAGAAATGGATAGAAAAAAAGTCTTTTCAATGTCAAGATATTTGTGACAACCCTTGCACTCTCAAAATCACCACTACTAACGTAACGGTAGGCACCTTCAAATCAAATAACCTTAACATCTACTTACGTCTTTTGTGTTGCCATTGTAAAAAAACCGTTTCTTACCGTATTTAAAACATCGTAAATTAGCGGGAAATTACTGGTGTGGCCACTTGGTGGCTAAGAGTAACGGTTTTTTGATGTTGGTAGCTTGTATGAGAAGGTTTTGATGAATGGAAAGAAATTATTGTGATACTAAAGTGATGGGTTTTGAGACTAAAGTTAAATGAAATTCGTGGTGGAAGGACCTACTTAGGTAGGTACCTACCTACTTGTAACCTAATTGGAAGTGGGGTGAATACATATGGAATGAGGAATCAATAGGATGGTTTTACCCCTCTCTATAAAATAGAGTGCAGAGGGGCTTATTGGACTTTGTCTGTAGTCTGTGACTGTGTCGCATTAAACTACGTCACTAGGTCACGTGGATCATCTGTTCAAAGTCCGAAATAAAACAAAAATGACAACGTCAATCGGATTGAACTTTTACAATAAATGTGTTAGAGAGTCTGGTGAGAACGATCTCACGGCTTTCTTGTTTTAAATATCGGAGTGTTTGGGTACCTCAACTGAATTATTATTGATGACGAGAATTGAATTAACTGCTCATGCAAATTCCTACACAGGTAAAGGGGTAGACAGAGGCAGTATGCGCCCACATTATTTTCATCAATCCTACCTACCTACTTAGGTACCTAAAAATTACATTACTTAGATATAATTTTTATTTGGAAAATTGTACACAAAAGAAAAACTTAAGATAATACAAACTAGCCCATGGGTATTTAAACAATGTAATAGGTATTAGCTTGTGCTATAGGATCCAGACAACTAATCAACATACTTAAGTACGTAGGTAGTAGTAGGTAGGTAGGTACCTACATAAATTTTTAAATGTAGGTACCGAGTTGTTCATCTTACAAAAAGATTTGTCCAGGGAACTGAACCTACGACCTCCGGTGTCATAGTCAGGTGCTCTAACCACCGGACTAAGAAAGAGGCCAGTCTATTATCTATATAATAAATGTATTTAATTATCTATTACAAATTAATCACAAAAGATAACAGCGGACCTCTAATAGCCAGATAATAGATACCAACTTTGAAAAAATAACTGTCATATTTGAAATTTAAAATAAGAACAAGAGAATTAATTCTTCCATGTTTGCCGTGGGTGGTAGGTGTTTGAAGGCAGTGAGGGGGGTTGCAAGGAGGGGGGGGAGTGTTGAGTTTAGTCGATCGACAATTAATATTAAGTTGGAATCTGTGGGATTCCGCGCCGCTGTCCGAATTTTATAGCGGACGGCGCCACCCAAGCCGCGGCACAGGGGGGCCGTGGAGTTGAGCTTTTTTGAATATAGAACAGTTATTTTAGCGGGAATTTTATTAGTTTTTTTTTCATTTGTTGAAGTGGGAATGAGACTTTGGTAATGTCATAGTGTCAATTGAGAAACTTTCTAGATAACTTTTTCCTGACTCGCGTCACATCGTTTGACATCACCTGCGTTTTTGGCCTTACTAGCTAGACGGGTTGGTAGGTATTCGGGATTTCCTTCTCTTACCCATGACCTTATCAGTTAGTAAGCAAGTGAACCACCTGCAGATGAGATGGGCTTGCCCTCAGAAAATTTATTAGGCCCCATCGCAACTATTCCGTACATCAATAACTAAGTAGGTAGATACCTACCTACCTACTTATTATTATACGCTAAGTAGGATTAAATTAACCTTCAAAATATAGCGATCCAAAAAATCGTTTCGCTGTCGAATCAAAGAAATTGAAACGCTCTGCCACTACTCATGTTCCATTTCTTTTACATCCTCCGATACTTTAAACGGAGCGTGAAGAGACACATCGTTAGACTGCTAACTTAAGGGCCACTGTTATTAATTAGGTACATGGACTATGAAAGCGGCGCCCAATACGCTAAAAGTCGCGGTCGCCATGACTTTCCATATTCCGGACGAACTCATTTAGACGACGTTTTACCCGCGTATATCCCGTTCCCATGGGAGTACGGGAATAAAATACCTGTAGCCTATGTTCACCGCGAAGAGTGTAGCTTCCCAACTGAAAGAATTTATCAATTCGGTTCAGTACCTAGTTTTGGAGCCTATTCGATGCAAACAAACAATCAAATCTTTTCTCTTTAGAATATTAGTATAACAGCGTCTCCACACCTCTGTGCTGAACGCGGCGCCTAGACCGCAGCGAGCGGCGCGTCCCAACCGCGGTACATTATTTATACGAGACGCACCGACAGCACTCCATATACCTACCTACACCACATCATCACGTTTGTCGTGTATATTCCGACCTATAGGTATGCCCATCTTTGTGATAAAACCTGTCTTTGGGCAGGTCTTATAGTAAAAGTAAATAAATAATAAATAAATATTTACGGACATTTCACACAACGCTATCTGATCCCAAAGTAAGCTAGGAATAACCTGCTTGTGTTATGGGTTTCAGACCACGGATATTTATACTTATATACCTTTAAACACATACATATTATACATAGAAACACCCAGACTCTTGAGACAAATATTTATGGGTCACGCAAATATTTGTCTCCGGTGGGAATCGAACCCACGACCTCCAGCGCCGCAGGCGGTATCACTACCGACCGCGCCACAGAGGCAGTCAAATGTAGGAAAAGTAGGCTGCTATAGGGAATTGGATAAGAGATTTTGTAGGGTAAGAAGAAACGGTAAGAAGCGCTCGTAGCCCCGCGGACTTAATGTTCCGTAAACGATCACTGCAGTAAGCAACTTTCACTGTAACCAGTCCTTGGATGGGTGACCATTTTGAGTTCATATGACCACTTTGTGACATTTATTTGTTTCCATGCTTCGTAACGCACACGTCAATCCCGAATGCCAGTAAAATGGCAGTCGTAAAGCCAACCTGAAGACATTTTAGGCGGCTTGAAAAATTTCAACAGCAGGCAATCGTAACCTGCGCCTGTCTATCTCAACACAGCAATATCGGCTCACCACCTATTAAGTGGGACCAAAGGTGAATTGTGGACATCATAATTATGCCTCTGCCTACCCCTTCGGGGATAAAGGCGTGACCATATGTATGTATGAAACGTTTAAATCGGTCTAGATGTTGTCAGTGGGTTACTTATTATAGCACTCAGGTAACAGACAAGCATATGGCCAGAACGGAGACTCAAAAGAACCCTTTGGTCCACCATTGTAACTGATCTTTCGTAACCAGCCACGAACATGGAATTATTTTCTTCCTTTATTAACCAGCTACGAAAACAGAATTAATATTATAGTTTCGTAGCCAGCTACGATAGAGGATTATTACTTCCTTTTCTGTAACTGGTTACTAATCAAGAATATTTATTCCAGGTTTGTAATCATGTGAGTAGGAAAGAAAAAGGTAGGTAAGCATTTTGTCATATATCTAAATATACTTATATAACTCAAAGGTGACTGACTGACTGACATAGTGATCTATCAACGCAGCCGAAACCACTGGACGTTCAAGTTATGGGATGGTCCCATAGCTTGAAAGTTCTTTATGCACATGTTTCCCTCCCTTTACAACCCCGGGTTCAAGGTCAAGCGAAGCGTGAAGAGGCACATCAGAGGGCTGCCAACTTCACGGCCACTGTCTTGGGAATTTGAGGGAGGTCCCAAATTAGCTAGATGCGCTGGTGCTCACTCATATTATCTAGCTAAATATTAAAAAGAAGAAGTGGAGACGGCTTTGTACTGTGGGAAGCGTAGGTTAGGTATATGGTAGGTACCTACCTATGCTGTTGTGGGTTACTATCACAGTCTTTTACGACAGTGGTCCTGAAGTTGGTGGTCCAATGCTCTCTTCATGTTTCGTTCGAAAAAGTTGTAGAAAGAGGTTTTTTTATTAACGCGAGAGAAATACCTACTACCTACCTTAACATGGATGCTATGCCGGACTCCTAGCGACATCTTCTTCTTCTATCGTGTCAATAATTCACTTTGGTGAGACATTGCTTTGAGAAGATTGGCCGGCTAGACTCTGCGTTACCGAGTGCTAGCCGTTTTCACGGTGCGCCGAACGTTATCGCTTTGCGTGGGGGAACGTTACTCGGGGAGGCTCTTCTCATGCACTCCAACCGACTAAAAACCACATATCCCCCATACAGCCTACGGATGGGAGCCCCGGGTAAGCCCTCGGAAAGATACCTACCCCAGGACTCCCAACTCCCAGCGATGTGGGTCACTATCACAGTCCTTTAACACAGAGAGCCTCAAGTTCGATAAGGATGATGTGATAGATCCTTAGATCATCTAACCACAGGATGCGCCTTACTTAAGCATTGTTTTCTGCCATTGCACATGACCATTTGGTCTTTTGGCTTTATAAAAAGCCTGTACATCAGTACATCATTTTATATGATTAAACTAGTACATTACATTGTAGTTGACTGTACAATAACAATTAACACACAACAGCCATTACGCGTTTGTCGATTAATACATTTTTAAATGCAATGAAATTTTATATGTCTTTGTGTTTCCCCCTTCACTTGTATGAAAACTGGCAGAATATTTTTGTATGCGGTGGTTCGCAAAGGCTAGTCCCGTGTTATATGGTCTAAGGATAGATCAGTCCTGGTTGTCAGTATTCACTTAGATACTATCCACTATACCTTATTCCCACCTATATCTACACTATGGCCGATTTAAAGTTCGCAATGCGAGCCGTTGCGCACATTTTTATACGGCATAGGAATTTCTAAGAAAAGTTCTATTTTATAGCTCATCGCCAGTTCTCTATAAAAATATAATCGTTTGCTAACGGCTGTAATGAATACGTTACACCCCATAGCACAATCACCGATGTAAAACGAAAACGATAGGCCGTAGATAGACACACGATGCTGCCATGACGCCGCGCGCCGTGGGGTGGGAAAATTGTGAACTAAGAAAAAAAAAGCGTTCGATGGCGCGGAATAGTTTGGCTTGGCGGGAAAATTGATGAAGGTTGAATATTTGGTGGAGTTTGGTGGTCTTGTCTAAAAAAAATGCATTCCTGTCTGATTTATAGTTTAGTTTTATATCTAGGTACACATCAGGTAGGTATTGTTTGATATTGATAGTTAAGTAGGTAAACAGAATGTCTATTATGGCTTTTTTGGCTTTATTAGCTACTTACGTACACCCCCCTAAATAAAACATGTAGTTAAGTGCAGGTAATGGATGTTCCCAAATTTCTTTGGTTGGTAGCACTTCGGTGCTACCAACCTGCCATTGTGCACTGGGCGCTACACCAGAATTTCCTGTGTAGATTCGCTATCTTTCGTTCGCGGTTTTTAACCCAAATACTAATTCAAAAAGAAGAGACTAAAATTAAACTAAGTAGAGAAGGTACCTACCTACCTAACTTGATTTCCCCGCAACCAAAAATATTTTACAGATCTTTAAAAATGTCTAACCTAGGTATCTACCTACCTATCAGGAAATAATATACGTAAGTAAAGTACCTACCAAAAAAATACTGTGATATTTTTATAAACGACAAGGATAGGTTTACGGATTATCTATTGCCTCCATAACGTCCCAAACCGACCAATAGAGAACTGTTCCTATATCCACAAATAGCGCGCGAGGTGTTAATTTTAACACCTTTATTCACATTTAATATTAAACCTTACCACACCTGCAAAGGATACAATATTGTTTAAAATAAATTTCTTCTATCCCTTGAACAATGTAATGTAATAACTACGCAAATATAACTCTTATTTCTTTAGAAATAAGGTTTATTTAACTCGTAATAACAGTTTGTGTATAGGCGTCAATTTTCACACCTCACAATACAATTGAATCCTAACTTTATTGCAATGGAACAACGTCTATAATCAAATAAAAGGTTAGTAGTGTTTGGGTTGTTATTTAAATGTGGAACTGAGGTGTAGAGTTTCGCGCCTTCGGCGTGAAGGGTCGCTATGCAGTGCGTTGATTGGTGGACTGTCCTGCACCATTAGCTAGGTGTTGATTACTGAAGATAAGATCTGGTAAACACACATACATATTTGTACAATGTCCTATGAATATTTCTATCCATAAGTAGAATTTTACGTAGAGCAGAAATAAACTTCACTTTTTTGAGTTCAGTTGTAATTTTTTTGTGTCATATCCATTTAGGTACGAACGTTTTCGTGGTTTGGAAGGTGCGTTAGGTAAGTCCTAGGGCTCTTTTTCAGCTCCCTAAATAAATACTTGCCTAAATCCCTAAGTGATCAAAAACTCACGACCCGCTTATTTCCATACAATAGAATAGGTTTGGGTAGGTATCTACCTAATTATCACACATTTTAAAAAGTAGATAGGTACTTATTAGAGCCTGTCCAGATGAAGCGTTTTACGCGCGAGTGAACTCGCGCGTTTTGATTTGTATTGCGTCCAGATGCGGCGTATCACGCGCGTTCTCGCGCGCATGTGTTGGAGACGGATTTCAGCAGATTATATTGATTTATAAACATGGACTCGGATACAGCGGTTGTGTTGTGGCTTGCATACCGTCGATGGAGACGTCGTAAAAAAACAGAAAGTCGACGATTTAACGTACATCCCATTCTACGTGATAGAATGACGCATAGTATGTTTATAACTTTATACCCAAAACTCAGAGAACATAGTGAAAAGTTTTTCAACTACTTTCGGATGTCAATAGCATCGTTTGATAATTTACTAGAAATTATCAAAGAAGATTTGTCTCCATGTCAAAATTATGTGGTACGGGATACTGTTTCTGCAGAAGAAAAACTCGTGATTACTTTGAGGTAATATTTTTTATTGCTTTAGTAATTATAAGCCCAATTAACAAAAATAAAGAATTTAAACAAATTAACAAAAATTAGGAATCATCATTCTTATATAATATAGGTAGGTACTTAAGATTTAATTTAATTATCGTATAGTTCCATTAATTCAGATTCATTGGAATCTTGTGTAGTTGCCGGTGAAGGGTGTTCGTAGCTAGACGTCGTTGGTGGTCGTGACGCAGTGCAATAACCTCGATTGTAAGTCGAAAAGGTTTCAGGTGGAAACGAAGATGTTGAAGGGTCTGTTGTGGTATATCCTGTTTCTCCAAAATAATCTCTCCGTCCACGTTGTGTCATTCCTGTTTGGTAATGATATTGTGTCGAAGGTTGGTAGTCGGAACGAGCTGCTGCAGGTCTAAGACACAGAGCTTGTTGAGCTTGAAGTACTTTCATTAATTCAATTTTTGTTTGTATTCTATTTTCCTCTGGTACTTTAAGTAGCTCTTTATGTAAGGACAAACAAAATAGTTTGTCATCATCTGACTCTATTTGGTTTGTTGCCTGTGGCTGATTCCCAGATGCTAAATTTGTTTTTATGATGGAGAGGAATTCTTCGTCAGCCGCATTTAGTTTTTTCTTCTTTTTTGCCTGACTAAGTGGAGGTCTCATCACATCTTCCCCATCGCCAGAAAACTCCTGTTCTTCAGTTGCAACACACGCGGTGTTGATGTTGCTCTCAGTTATTTTATTCCGTGTCGATCTTTCGAGAAACATCAAACGTTCAAAATAAATATATTTGGCTTTGCCGGAGGCTCCTGATCCAGACGGTGTGGTTTTCTTCTTCTTCATTTCTCTCACAAAGCCATCACGCAACCCTTTCCACTTCTTCTGCAATAAAGTACCTGTAAATAATAAAAAGATCGAATTAAAATAATAATAATCATTTTACTTTCTTTTCAGATATTTGGCCACAGGATGTTATTTTGCGGATCTGCATTATGCTTACAGATTAGGAAAGTCTACAGTTATCGAAATAGTACAGAAAACCTGTTACATCATGTGGAACAAACTGCTAAACATAGTAATGAGACAACCAACGAAAGCTAAATGGAAAGAAATTTCGAAACAATTTCAAAAATACACAAATTTTCCAAACTGCATCGGTGCTATAGACGGCAAGCATATCCGTATTATCAAACCTAACGATTCTGGGTCTCTTTATTATAACTATAAGAGTTATTTTTCAACTGTTTTGTTGGCCGTATGTGATGCAAATTATTGTTTTATTGCAGTGGACATAGGCGCATATGGAAAAAGTAATGACTCCACAATTTTTAAAGACTCTATTTTATATAAAAAACTTGTCGAGAAAACTTTAGATATTCCAGATCCAAAGCCAATATCGCAAACAGATGCAACCCCCTTACCTCATGTCATAGTAGGAGATGAGGCGTTTAGTCTGTCTGAAAATATAATGCGCCCTTACTGCGGTAGATCTCTAACAACCAAAAAAAAAATTTTCAACTATCGCTTATCCAGGGCCCGGCGTTACATTGAATGTTGCTTTGGCATCTTGGTAAATAAATGGAGAATATTTCATAGACCGTTGAATGTGGATATAGAATTTGCAGAAAACATAATTAAGGCTTGTTGTGTTCTCCATAACTACGTAAGGTTAAGGGATGGCTATAGGTATGATCACACTCTCTACGAAACATCTCTGAATAATTTGAACAATGAGGCAGTGAGGCCTAATGCGAGATCATTGAGTATAAGAGATAGATTTGCTGATTATTTTGTAAACGAAGACAAACTCCCTTGGCAAGATAAAATGATATAGTTTAACAATGTAAAATCTATGCAAATAATAATATTATTTAATAAAGTAATATTTACTTACCTAAAGTTTTTTTTTTCTCTTCGGAATCACCAACTTCACAAAAAATTTCCACTATTTCTTCCCAGTTCCTACGTTTAATGGTTCTATTAGAATAATCTGATGATTCCATGTCCCATAGAGCTACCCTTTTCTCAATTTCGTCGATAAAAAGTTCCGTGTCAAAGTTATCACGCTCCATTTTGATCTAAATACGTCCACTCGCCACGGACACGCGCGTAGTACTGGACGCAGCACAGGCGCCCGAGTACCTCGACTCGCACGGCGCTCGCGCATGGGACGCGCGAGTCGAGAGTCCCGCTCATTGCACGCGTTTTACGCGCGAGTGAGGAAACGCGCGTAGGCATCTGGACGGGATGTATGTAGCACTAGTACCTCGGTTACGCGCGAGTGTCAACGCGCGAGTTCACTCGCGCGTAAAACGCTTCATCTGGACAGGCTCTAAGTCTACCGGTTCAACTTTTTATACTAAACTTTAATTAATCAACATGAAGACATTTACAATAACACAAAATCAATCTCTGTTGGACATCAAATAGGAATGACAATGTCAATCGGATTTAACGTTCAAAAATGTGTCACTATTAAAAGTAATTTAAATCAAAAATAATGAGTAAGTATTGATAACAATTCTGGAAAAAAATTGTCACTATTAAAAGTAATTTAAATCAAAAATAATGAGTAAGTATTGATAACAATTCTGGAAAAAAATTTCCCCAAATTATCTTACATTCCCTTTTTAGCTCGTTATAGTATATTTTTTTATGAAATACGAAACACATCTTTAATCAATAATGATTTTAATGCTATAAGCCGAATTTGAAGTAGATCAGACCAAGGAATCACGTTGTCCCATACAAACTTTACCCTTCTTTTTTATACCCTTGGAGGTGGAATTTGCAAAAATGGTAAAATTAGCTTCTTCAAATTGTAACAAAGAACGCTCGTGCTGAGTTTCATCACCGTACCATGAACCGTTTAGGCAATAATCTATACTTATAATAAATCTGTAGAGAGGTCAATTCTGTACATGAAATATATTTTCAAAATAACTATCAGGGGGTGATTAGTGATCGATACTGATGCCAAAAATGCAATCAGTAAAATTTTTGTCTGTCTGTCTGTCTGTCTGTCTGTCTGTCTGTCTGTATGTTCCTTATAGAAACAAAAACTACTCGACGGACTTTAACGAAAATTGATACAATTATTCTTCATACTCCTGGGCAGGTTATAGTATACTTTTCATCACGCGAAAACGAATAGGAGCGGAGCAGCAATCAAGAATGTTTTGAAAACGGGGAATATTTTTTACCGTCTGAGAGCTTCCGAGGCGTACGCTGCGTAAATGGTTACAGTTAGGTAAAAATTGTGTATTACGAAATTGTTTCTCTTAAAAAGTTCTAAAAAAAAGTCCGCGACAGCATATGTCTATCTTTTAAGGTTCGCTCTCAGTAACCTAATTTGTCTATCTCTTAAGGTTTGCTCACGATATAATGAAACTGAAGAGTTTGTTTGTACTAGGATCTCAGAAACTACTGGTTGCATTTCAAAAATTATTTTACAGTTTAATAGTCCATTTATTTAGGCTGGCTAATGGCAATATAACATCACGCTAAGACGAATAGGAGCGGAGCAGCCATTAATAATGGTTCGAGAACGGGGATTATTTCTTTCTTTTGAGAGCTTCCATTGCTGACGCTGCATAAATAGTTAAATTACGTAAAAATTTTATGCTACAAAATTGTTTCTCTTAAAAAGTTATAAAAAAAAGTCCTTGACAGCATATGCCTATCTCTTAAGGTTCACTTCCAATAACCCTCTTATTAAGTTTTAAGGGTCCGTTCACACAGACCGGCTCGGAGAGCATCGGCGCGCACTTTTGTTTTCACACAGACCGGATCGTATACGCTCGGAGCTGGTCGGAGCGGAGCCGCCAACTATTTCACATAGACCGGCTGGAAGCGATCTGAAAGCGGATGCGCTCGGAGCCGGTCGGATGCCCTCGCAGCCGGGTGGATTCACTACAAAGGCAGTACCAGTATCCACGCAGTCCAAGTTTTGTTTTCGGTGTTAACGTGTGCTTTTTGGAACATGTTTGTAGATAGCACTGATGAAGAAATATATTAAGTTTTTATCAGTGATGTTTTCGTATAAGTACACACAACTGTTCTGTTTAAATTGTGCTATCAAAATGGCGGTCGGCGTGGGGCGGCGCGCACGCAATTGGAGCCGATCGGCTGCGCGAGCGGGAAAGAGCACGCAATCGGCGCCGATCGGCTGCGCGAGCGATAGAGCATGCAATTGGAGCTGATCGGCTGCGCGAGCAAGAAAGAGCATGAAATCGGAGCTGAACGGCTGCGCGAACGAGAAAAAGTACGCGATCGGAGCCGGTCAGCTCCTCTTATTATTTCACACCAAGCGCGTTCAAGCATTCTTAATGACAAAAGCAGTGCACATGCAAAAATAAACCTTACTTCAAACACTAAAAACTCTTTTTTCAACGTGATAAGAATCTGCTTAAATAGGACTTGGACTAGGTACCTACTTTTTAAATCAGCCGATGGGTAGGTAGGTGGGTATCTACCCCTATCTAATGTATTATGTATAAAAATTACACCTAATTATGTTTGTGCTTTTTTTTGATACGATAGAGTTATGCATGTACCTACCTACCCACTGAAGTAAGATCGTACCTACTGTATCACACACAAGCTCTAGTAGCTTAGTGGTACATTTAGGCTAAGTTTTTGTTTGTATGTGATCGAATACCTACCTAAATAAATAAAAAAAAGAAAGGCCTTATCTGTCTGTGGGTGTGTGTAGGTATGTGTAATAGCGCAGCCTAAAGATCTTCTTTATACTGTGGGTAGTGTGTTGTGTGACCCGCAACTCGCTAGATCTCATCATAGATAAATAAACCTATATATAAACCGATGCTTAGACATATCCCTTACCTACTAAAACCCACAATTTCCAAGAGCGTCCACAAATAGCGCGACACGTTCTCCGAAGTCGTCGTGCGATTAATCTCCGTCGCATGTATCGCGGCTCGCATCGGTCTGTCGTGGCTCGCGTTACGCGGAACACTCTGGAAATAGGCGAGATGTTGTTTGCTAGGGGTGGTTGATAGATTTACTGAAACCAAAAACTGCTTGGGTATACGAATTTTGACAGTATTTTATTGAAAATATAGCTTTTCTAAGTATGGGTATAACTAGGTAGGTAAACAAAAACTGGGTAACTTCCACGTTCATATTAACTTGCTCACTTAATTTTCTTAAACCCGTTTTTAAGAAAATTACCTAAGTAGGCCTACAAAATATTTATTAATAATAATAATAACAACAGTTTCAGTCGCATTTAATAAGGTAGGTAGGTACATTAAATGCGATTGAAACAAAAAACTTGAGAGGTGTCAAGGGACACCCGAATGGAACGAAGTTCCTTTCAATTAATTAGTGCAGGAATTGTAATAAAATTTTATTTTAATTTTAAAATTTTATTGTACTTAAACAAAAACAAAAACAAAGAAAAAAACAAAAACAAACAAAAAACAAAAACAAACAAAAAAACAAAAAACAAAAAAAAAACAAAAAAAAACAAAAAACAAAAACAAAAAAAAACAAAAGTTAGCGAAGGAATTGTAATAAAATTTTAATTTTTTTAATTAATAATGCTATTTTTTTTATTATTAAACCCCATTTTATTACCCCCCTCCCCCCCCCTTCCCCCCCTCCCCCTCCACTCTCCACCCTTCCGCCTTCCGCCTTCCCCCTTTCCCCCCTTCCCCCTTTATTAAATCCCCCCCCCCATATTACCCCCATATTAAAGGAGGGTAGAGGTACCTCTACCCTCCATACTATAGCAAAAACATATAAACGGCCGAATTGAGTAACCTCCTCCTTTTTTGAAGTCGGTTAAAAAAGTGTCGTTACAACTTTTCGTGAGAATTTTTTCCGTCTAGCCCCCTTTCACAACGCGCGATAAGGAACTTCGTTCCAAAAAAAGTGACAAAGCGTAGGCGAAAGTTCAAAATTAAGGAACGTAGGTACCTATAGGTAACCCAAGACCACTCTAACTCTATCATTCTTTTATACCTTCACAAGTCATAGAGCACACCATGGTGTTTACCACCTTGAACGGTTTCGAAGTTTGATAATATGATAGTTAGGTAGGTACCTACCTGCTAAAACACATCAAGCAGTGTAGGTAGGGTGTAGGTATCCATTCTGTTACATCTACATATAGGTAGGTAGCTACTTTCATTTTCCAATAGAGGACGTCACGCGATTTCAAAGAATTTTTCAAATCGTTTCAGTAGCTAGTTTCGGAGCCTATTCGTAATAACGAACAAGCAATCAGATCTTTCCTCTTTACCTATAATATTTTTATTTCCATTAAGAAATCCACATTTATCTACCTACTAAAAATAATTTTGTATCTATCGCAATAGGTACCTACCTACCTACCTACCTCTACATTTCTATAGGTTTCTCATATCTCATTTTACCTAGGAGTTGGCAAAGTGATGACTTAAATCACTGTCATTTGCGAGTATCAACGCAGTTCTAAATGCGGCGCGATGCGAGGCGGAACTGCGCCGCGCCGCTAGCCAGGCCGTTAGATAAATGTCGCAGATAGAACGCTGATCGCACGATTGTTGGCGGCTGGCGTAGGTACCAAGCATAGAGCAACGAGACCAGTAGGTACAAGCAAGTACCAGTACCTACGCAGTAACTATTATTTAATCTGTGGTACAAGGGTAGGTACAAATCTGACTGTCATATGTTGCGGGGGCAAATGGTTTTTATTTACGCCACTACAAAAGTAATCCGCGTAAAAAAAAATGTGGTCAAGCGTACTCCTTCAGGGATACGCTTTGGCAGAGAGGAAAATCTCATAGGTCCTGCAATACCGGGATACCGGGATCCCGAACTACCGGGATCCCGCAGTATTTTTGCGGGACCAGTCCCGCACGTAAATCGTGCGGGATCCCGCGGGATTAGCGGGACTGTGCAAAGGTAAACGCCATGTGTTGTTTTGTAAGCGAAAGCGCGCAAACTGATTCGGTTTCAGTAAGTTTTTTGTAATTGTGACGTAATTTATAACCTAATAACGTACTTATTTGTTTTTAGTGATTTAATCAGGGAGATTTTACTTTTCTTGTACTATCCACAGTTAGAAAAGTATTCAATTATCTCGTACATTGCTTGCTGGTTATCTGTCATGTAAAGTTAGAAGTCGTTTGGCAGACAAGAATTTTGACATGCTATTTTTTGCGCAGTTTTAAAGTAATGCCAAAACTACCCATTTTATCTGCCTCTAATAATTTGCAGTAGGTATTTTATTACTTATATGTATATCCGTTTAGTAATCTCAATACATAAGTAATATTCAATAATTTATTTTTCCTTGTGGCCTCGCGTACCTACTCAGTGTTCTGTAGAAGATCACTGCAGTAAGATACATTTACTATGGCCGGTCCTTAGATGGGTGACCACTTTGTGACATTTATTTGAGCATTGCTGTGCTTCGGAAGGCACGTTAAGCTGTTGGGACCGTTTGCCGGTAAAATGGGTTGAAGTCCCGGCTTGAAAAATTTCAACAGCAAGCAGTCGCAACCTGCAACTGTTCATTTCAAGACGGATATACGGCTCACGCGAAATCTTGAAAGGTGAAGTGTGGACACATAATATGCCTCTGCCTACCCCTTCGGGGATTAAGGCGTGACTATTTTTCAGTTCTTGATGCATGTATGATACAAAATTCTATTCTTTTCTCAATGACTTTCATAAATATGCGGGATCCCGCGGGACTGAGATCTCTCAGTCCCGCAAATACCGGGATCACAATGTTGTTGCGGGATTGCATTCCCTAGTCCTGCACATTCACACGAGAATCTTGTCGAGAACTTCTATTGGATCCGCATTCGGAAAACAAGGCGAGAACACGGCGAGAACTTGTGTATCAAATCCACGTTCACGTTTTTCGTGCTTTTTTCGTGTTCATCAAGAATCAAGAATGTGGAGCGCACATCAGCATGGCGCCCGTCCTGATAAAAGTAATAGATCGTTGTTGCTCTATGGTCGTAAGTACCAAGAGTAGTCGCATCGTGAAGGTACTTATAGGTAGAAAGAAAATGAAACGTCCTGCTTTGCTAAATTGTTGGTCACTTTTTTTTTTTTTTTTTTTTGTTCTTGGACTTTCTCGGTTTGAGAGTATGCCAAAGTCAAGTAAATTTCATTGTGAAAATATAAATCATTTTCATGTTATGATTCTTCTTATGAGCAGCGTATTCATGTATGTCCAAGTTTGGACTTGACTAAGTTATACTCTAGTAAGGCAGTGGTACCTTACTAGGGCTTGCTGTGGAATTCGTCGACAAACCTAAAAACTCGCGTTTCACTGCGCTTTATCACTTTCCAACACTTTTGCACGTTGTCGGACCTTTATGTTTAATAATCCACCATAAATTACACATAAACACTCAAAATTACACTAGTTTTGGAATATTATAAAAACACAATGTAACGCTTGTCTGAAAGTTTCCCGCCGAATCCTGTTGGTCACTTTATGCTGTTCGAATTACAAATTGGTTCCATTTTTAAGCCGACTTCATAAAATTTAGGTATAGTATAGACTATAGAGATATTAAAAATTCTCATTGGACAAAGAGGTCTTTTGCATTGCATTTAGCTAAATGAATATTTAAAAAAAAACAGAGTTTTCTTTTTAAATATTTTTTTTACGGTCCTTGGCTTCAGCTTTACTAAGAGGTTGCATAGCGTGTTTTATTTAATTTTGCATTACCTATCTATTGATGAATTGCTCGAGTGGCAAATATAGGTATTCATTTAGTGCTGTTGTAGGTAGATAGGTACCCGATGTGTTATTTCTTTATTTCTTTTTTAATTCATGAAGCTTATTATAACTTTTATAAACCACTAGCTGATGCCCGCAGCTTCGCCCGCGATGGTGCTGTATGTGAAAAATGATTTTCCCGCTTTTCTGTTGAAATTTTTCCTGAATTTTCTTTGCTATAAACCTCGCGGAGCCCGAGACCTATCCAACGAATGCAAAACCGTGGAAATCGGTTCGTGCGTTCTGGAGTTATAGCGTCAGGAAGGAAAACCCGACTTATTTTTATATAATAGACTCAGTATTGCAAAAGAATATAGAAGTTAATTTAAAGGTAAAAGAAAATCAGCGGCATTAAGTTAAATTAAAAATAGTTGCGGGCTCAGGGTAGAGTAGGTAAGAACCTAAGTTACCCCACGACTTAAGTTTCCTAATAACTCTAAGCGAAGTAACTACTTACTCCAAAACACTAACAAAACTCCATCAAAACAAAAACAAAAGGTGAACCAACAAAGGATCATAATTCGCGTGAAAACACACACTTCCCCCTCACACACACACACACACACAACAATTCCTACATACACACACGACTACATACAAAGCAAAACCTACCACATAACGACACTGAAGTCCAGTAAGGCGATTACTGACCCCCCTCTCTGAAATTGATCCCCCGTCTCCCCCCCTCGGGCGGCTTTGTGATGGCCCTTTATCCCGGCCTCCGGTGACTTACGATATAGTCTTGGAATTTCAGAACGTTCCTTTATTTTGGCGGGAAAAGCTCTGAAATTGTTGCACTGTGGACGGAAATTTTGGTGTTGAGGGAGGAAAATGCGTGGTTGAATAGAAATTAGTTTTTGAAGTAGATAGATAACAAACTATTTAATTGAGTTTAATAGAAAATTATTAGTACTACGGTTTTCTTTTTATGACTGCTATGGCGGTGAACTGATTAGATAGTGACAGCCGTGCTTGGGGACTCGGGTTCGAATTCCGAATGGAAATAAATAAGTATTTTTGTGATCTGTATAAGTTTTTTTCCGAGTTTCCGATAGTTGGGAGTCCTGGGACATCCTTCCGAGGGTTTACCCGGGGCTCCCAACCATGGGCTGTTGGGCGTAACGTGAGGTTTTTAGTCGGTAGGTACGAGTCCGGCATGGCATCCATGATGGATTGTCCCTCACGTTAAAAAAAAGGCTGCTTAGAGATACTTAGCATAGGTAAGCATTACATTACAATTCTTCTATAGGTAGGTAGGTACCTACTAATATTATAAAGAGGAAAGATTTTATTGTTTGTTTGCATCAAATAGGCTCCGAAACTACTGAACCGATTTGAAAAATTCTTTCACTGTTGGGAAGCTACACTATCCCCGGGTCACATAAGCCATATTTTATTCCCGTATTCCCACGGAAACGGGAGCTACGCGGGTGAACCCGCGTGACGTCCAGTTGTTAAACAAAATCTTGAGAAATTTTATAATTGAAGGATTAGGTATGGAGAAGAAACGCATGAAGCCTTTAACTAGTTTAATGAATTTTAAACATCAACGAATCTCTACTATACTATTATACCCTGACGGCCAGCAATGAGGCTAGACTGATGAGCCCGCAGAGAGTGATGGCCGTCAGGGTGATAAGAGGATACCGCACGATCTCCGGTGAGGCGGCATGTCTCCTAGCCGGGACCCCTCCATGGGACCTGGAAGCGAGAGCCCTTGCGTCACTGTTCAGATGGCGCAAGGAGGCGCTGGAGCGGGGCCAAAGGCCTGCGTCTCGAGAAATCGAGGCCCAGCGGACCCTGCTCCACCAGGAAACCCTGGAGACATGGAAGATGCGACTTGAGCAACCAAAGGGGGGATTCGCCACAATCGCGGCCGTCAGACCGGTCATGGACGAGTGGCTGGAGAGAAGACACGGTGCTCTCTCCTACCGGTTGACACAGATGCTTGCCGGGCACGGTAGCTTCGGTAGGTATCTGTGGCGAAAACACCGGGAAACCACGGCCGAATGTCAGCACTGCGAGGACCGCAGCGATGACACGGCGCTCCACACGCTGGTGGAGTGCACGGCGTGGGCACAACAGCGACAGGTCCTCGTAGTGGGTCTGGGCGTGGACACCCTCTCGCTTGAGGCCATGGTGCGAGCCATGCTCTCCAGCGGGAGTAAGTGGGACTGCGCCGCCTCGTTCTGCGAGCAGGTCATGCTCGCGAAGGAGGCGGCGGGCCGGGTGCGGGAGAGAACTCTCCCACCCGAGTTCCACAGTCGGCGCCCCGGGCGCCGCCGACGTGTCTTCGCCGAGGACTATCGGCCTCCATGACCGGGGGTCTGAGGACGGTGAGAGGGCCGCTCACCGTCCTTACAGAAGCAGGCCCATGACGGCAGCGTGACGTGAGCACTCACGCACGCCCCCCCTTAGAAGCGGGGTCACACCCGAAACCCCCCATAGACGCGGGATTGCACCCGAACCACCCTCTGGGCGAGGCCGCATTGGCGGCCGTAGGTCTGTTGGGAGTCACGGGACATCCTTCCTGAGGGCTTACCCGGGGCTCTCAACCATAGGCTGTTGGGCGTTACGTGAGGTTTTTTAGTCGGTAAGAGTCCGGCATAGCATCCTACGAGGATTTTCCCTCACGTTAAAAAAAAAAAAAAAAAAAAAAAAAAACTATACTATTATATCTAATACATTATAGATAGAGATCTACTATAATATTTATAGATAGGTATTCAACCTATGTATCAATATCATGTCACCTACTTACACGACCAATTTTAATAGGATTTTACTAATAACTTAAGCATGCTGAGCATTTAAAAATATAATCTTACTGTGTGTAACAGGATAGGATACGATGACTCTAAAGTTCATAACAGTTGACCTGACTAATTCTGGGGTGTAGAGGAAACTTGACCAAAAAGCGATACCTTTTTTTAACATGTGGAAAATATTCAAATAAAATAAAGAAAAAAAATCCGCTTTTTTTAACGTGAGGGAAAATCCATCACCATCCTACCGACTAAAAAACCTCACGTAACGCCCAACTGCCTACGGTCGGGAGCCCCGGGTAAGCCCTCGGAAGGATGTCCCAGGACTCTCAACAGACCTACGGCCGCCACTGCAGCCTTCTGCCTTAGATACTATGCCGGACTCTTACAGACTAAAACCATACGTTCCTTACCTACTGCCTACGGTTGGGAGCCCCGGGTAAGACCTCGGAACAGATAGATAAGCCCCAGTAAGAGGCGATACCCATACTCCAGTTCTAGACAGAAGGCCAGGCACATCCTGTCAAGAACTGGAGTAGGTATAATGTGATTTGCAAGGTTTATTGTGAAGTGCTCATGTATTTCTGGATTTTATAAGATTTCAGGAATTCCTTAACACCAGATTAGCATTGTCAGTTTAGTATTTTGTTTTTTTGACTATTTTTTTTGATTGTTTTTTAGGTACATTATATGTTGACTCGTAAATCTCTAAAATTTATAAAAATGTTATGTGCGTATGTGAATGCTTCAAAAACTCAAAATGTACTAAATCGATTGAGCTCAAAAATCGACACGATATAGGGTAGGGTGGGGCTAAAAGGTCCATTTTACGTAAATTGCCTTGTAACTATTTATGTATAAGGTTCATTAAAATAAGTTTTCTAGCAATGGATACCGCTATCCTCCATTTACAAGAAAGAACAAGTGAACATAGGTAATGTCTATCTATAACCTAGATATTTGCATTTTTTAAAGTCGAGTCGTATGGTCCCTTTTGCCCCACGGGTGGGGTAAAAAGGACCAGTACTGGGGTATAAAGGACCAGTACATTTAAATAGTTTTTTTTAAGGTAATAGCAGCAAATAAATAAATGGAAACTATTTTAAATCAATCAGTCTTTATTTTAATTAAAAAAACTAAACAACATTTCTTAGCTTATGGCACTATGGAATCTATTTTAAATCAATCAGTCTTTATTTTAATAAAAAAACGAAACAACGTTACTTATCTTCGCTGGCACATTATTTCAGTCTTAATTAGTTGAGCTTTTTACTCGTCATCTGAATCGCAATTAATACATACAAACCAAATCGTGGTGATTCTGGTTTTTTTTGAGGCGTGCAATAAATCTTATTTGAGAAGTTTTACTAATTTCATAGTCACAACAAACTTGACGTATGGATTTATTTTCGTTTGTGACTAGCTTTAACCGCACGTTGCATGATCTGGACAGACTTTTTACCTCTCTCGGTGGTTCTCTGGTAATTACGCATACTGAAAAGAGTTATTCCTAAATTAAATTAGAAATAAAACCGTTTGTACTCAACTGTACCTATATTCAAGTTTCATATAAACCATTCTCAGTAATTTAAGGCCAACACGCCGGTACTGTCGCGTGCTAAAGCCGCAAGCGCGGAGGAATGTGACGGAGGGGGTAGGTAGGGGTACTCCCACCCTACGGCCATCTCCTACGGCCTCGCGACGTCCTGTCACTGACAAATGGCCCGGAGGAGAACTCGACCCCGGCACCCTCTTGAGCCGAACGGTGTAGTACTGCAGATTTTAGAAAGATTTGTTTGAGAAGTTTTTTTAGATTGGCAGTGATAATAATGACACAGAGATGTAGAAAACAATTGTATTTTACTAATAAGTACTAGATTTGTTCGGCTAATTTTATAAGGGTTAGACAAGAAAAGTTTTTTGAAAAATAAAATTGTCTTCTACCATTAATTTAACTTGACTCAGGTTGGCAGATAACTTTATTCACTCTTTTTATCCTTGTTGACACAAAGAGTCGGTAGTCAGTAACTAAGGACCTTATAGATAGATAAATAAATAAGAGAGATTTTAATGTTAATACCTACTATAATGTTGATGATGAAGATAGGTATTACGTATAAACAAGTACCTACCTACTAAATCATTTAAAATAAAGATTTTTTTATATGATACCCAACATAAAGTATATGGTAAGCTATAGAATTACATATTTACATTCGTCCATGACATTTACTATGTAACGAATTCTTCTATTAGAACTTTTCATGAAACTTGGCTTAAGTAGGTACCTTGTTTTGGTGGCTTTTTGTTACGTACTACTGCCTACGGTTGGAAGCCCCGGCTAAGCCCTAAGAAACATTGTTTTGGTGGCTTAGAAACTGAATGCAGCATTATAATATTACCTACGTTGTCTGTGGTTTGGGACAGATTTTTGTGTTATAATATGTAAGAATTTGTAGTCCTTTAAAGATGTAATTAGCAAAATATATGTTTTTCTATTCCTATTCTAGTAAAAAGTTCATAAATTCGTTTCAAATACTATTAAAACGCTAGCTGCAGCACTACACCGCTCGGCTCGCCAAGGGGTGCTATAATTCGTTGGGTCGGGCGTCGGCGGCGCTTATCTCTGGCGCTGGCTGCAGGCGCCTCCAGCAGCGCCTCTGCCTCCACTCTCTTGTATCGGCAACTTTCGATAAACTACATTCCTACAGCTATTATATATAATGAAATACTTGGCGTACATTGTTTTGGTTGAAACGGAATTTAGTATGATAGTTTTTAGTGGCATATAGTGTTGGTTTATGTGGCTGAGGACATAATTTAAAGTTTATGTTTGTTGAGTATAATAACCATGTGCAAAACCTTATAGATATTACCTCTTCAGGACTATTAATGGCACTCCATTAATAGTCTAGTCCTCCATTAATAGCCAATCGAGTACTAAATCAAGACCACACAACTATGCTTTAGGTCAAGGATGCTAAAGAAAAGATGTTCCCAGAACCACGCCATTGATTCTGATGGCAGAACCTCGATCAATTGAATTTTTTATTGTAAGTAAAAAGAAAAAATCGGTTGTCTGTAAAGTCGGTTTACTGACGATAGTTGAACGTTACAACTCAGCCTTAAATGGAACGCCTCAGAGCGAGGTAACGCCGCATACGTCATGTTTTTTCATGCGTGCAGCCGGCTCCATCGAATTATAAGACGTTGTAATGTCAAAACTTATATACAGACTCTACACTACAAAAGTCGTAAGTAAAATCCCCACAAAAGCCTGACTTACACGCCACTAGGCGTCTACCTCGACAGGGCACCGATATTAATTACATACGGAGTGTTGTGCGCGACTGTACATCGGTGTGCACGTGACGTTGACATAATAAATATGTCATTGTGGGTACTACCCGTACTACCGCGGTACTACCTACCTACTACTATTCCACCAAGCGAAGTTGACGATTCAAATATTACGAAAAATCACTATATTCGATCGAGTTTTTTTTTTGTCCTGAGCTACATTTATGAAAACGGAACATGAGCGTGGTCTGCATTCTTGCGGACGGTACTAAGGCGATAACGGTACCTACCTGATGTAGGTGTAGGCGGTAAGGGATCATTCCACGTGTTCGTCAACTTCGCTTGGTGGAGTACTACTAGCCTTCAACTGGGTCGGTTTTGTGTTAGTCGACCAAATCATTATTGTATGGAAATTCTTCATGGATGCCATGCCGGACTCTTATTGACTAGAACCACACGGTTACCTGCCACTGTCTACGGCCGGGAGCCCCGGGTAAGCTCTCGAAAGACATCCTTAACTAAAATCTTCAAAGAATAGCCTGAGAGCGTCGCAGTGAGGAGGCCATTTTTCTCGTAGAGTAGACGGCCGATGGGGCACTAGCTGGTCGAATAGTGTCCGCGTACGAGAAAACGCCAAATGGGTTCGGTAGGCCTTCGGTAAGTCCTGTGGTATCCTTTCGAGGGCTTATACGGGGCTCCCAACCGTCGGTTGTTAGGCAGGAAACGTAAGGTTTTATAGTCGCTAGGAGTCCGGCATAGCATCCATGAGGATTTTGCCTCACGTAAAAAAAGAAATCCTTCGGTAAAGTGGACAGATGGTATGATAAAGTTCGCGTGACCCTGCTGACTGCAAGTGACACAAGACCGAATATTGCTGTTTTGATCTGGGAAGGAGAAGTTTTGAGAGAGAACAGCAGGAGGCAAACCCTCTTTTTTTTTAACATAAGGAAAATAATACAAGATTTTTTTAGTTTTTATTTTCAAACCATCTTCCCAATAATCTTCTGGCAAAGGTCTACCTACCTTTTCTGCATAAAGATAATGATTGTTAACTTCATCATGTCGTTAAATGCGATTATGCAAAAACGATCCATTGAGTAGAGAAGGCAACTCTACTTGGTTGTCCTTCTCTACTCAATGGATTATGTGTGTGTGTGTGAATGGATAGTCAGGGGAAACCTATGTCTAGTTGGCTGTCAACCAAATAAATCATAGATTGCCTTTTCATAGGTACCGGTTGCCGGGTAACTCTGAGCCTGGAACGTTAATTCGAAACTCGTTTGTTCGAATAATCTGTTGACAGAATCATCTTTGGCAGACGTCTCCTTTCATAGAAAGCACGGTTGGCAGAAATCACTACTCGTAGAAAGCACAGTTTGCCGAAGTATTGGTTGAAAGAATCATTATTGCACAGATGTCATGGTTGTTCGAAAGCACTGTAAGCAGAAACCTCTGTACATACCTAGATAGCACTATACCTGGCAACCGGTACGTGTGAAAAGGCACTAAGGGGGGTCATCGTATCAATAGGTACCTATATGTATAATGTGATACTGCCTATCACCTCAGAAATAGATAGGTGTAAGTATTTGTTATAGAAAAATTCAACACCGTAATGATATGGAGTTTTTACGGGGCAATATCCGTAATCGCGAGTGCTTCTCATAAAAAGAATAATAGTATTGGGAATAGTCGATTGCTATAATCAGGCTCACTTACTACACACAGTACACACATATAATTTTGATTCGCTGATGTAGCAAATGTTGGACATTTGAAGTGACTAGCTCTGCGTGTGACTTTACTCGTCTTTTTACAAAACTATAAATAACTATTAGGCCACGACACACCTACCACGACCAAATTAATCGTGTGTTAGTAGCAGAAGGTGGTGTCAAGAGCCGAAGGCACCGACGTGCATGCATGAAAAGAAAAATGAAAGTTGAAGAAGCAAGTGAGGTGTGTATGGACCGTGCCGTGTGGCGCTCGGTTCTTTCTGCCTACTCCGCAAGGGATTTGGCGTGAAGATAGTAGTAGTAGTATAAATAACTATTCGGATATGCTTAGGTATATTGTAGTCCTAAAAACCTAACCATCTAAGTTTTCTTGACCAGCTGTGCTTGTGACTTTGCTCAGCTTTTCACGTAGGCTGTTTGTGTGTAGGTATACTGTGTCCATCTTACTAATATTATAAATGCGAATGTTTGTGAGTGTAGATTAGTGGATGTTTGTTATTCTTTCACGCTCAAACGGCTGGACGGATCTAGCTGAAATTTGGTACAGGGATACATTATAGTCGGGAATAGCACATAGGCTACTTTTTATCCCGGGAATAAATTCCTACGGGAAGCGGGAACGGGAACAAACTTTACGCGGGCGAAGCTGCGGGGTTCAGCTAGTACGTTCATAATACCTATCAAAAGGGTGGCTCGAAAGGACATGACTGTAAAACATCTTTCTTAGTTATGTCCGGGTTCCAAAAACTCTCTATTTAAAAACGTCGCCAGCATTAAAACTAGCTAGCAGGTAATCATTCACTCCAGATCATTTCACAGGGTAATATCGATTTTTTTTTATACCACTAAGGTGGCAGACAAGCATACGGCCCACCAGATGGACCGGCAGTCACCGCAGCCTATGAACGTTTAAAACACCAGAAGCGACACACTCGCGCTGCCGACCCTATAAAAACCTTCTAAGATCCCTTTTGAAGAACCATTGATAATTATTCTCTTTTAGTGGTATCTATCTAAATGAAACCTCATAGGTAAACTTTACCTATCTACATAGGTAAAGTAGTAGGTAGGTAGGTATAAGGTTTTGAACAAATGCATCAGTAAATGGTTGGAATGACTGGCGTGGCTCGTTTTCAATAACGCCGAAATATGATATTTGGCAACTGCTACTACCAAATAAAAGTAAACTAGAGAGCCGGTAGTCGTAAAAATTTGAAAACCTTAAGCATTTCTTCTTCTTAGAAACTTTAAAAGTACCTAAGTCAAAATTCAAGATATTCTTAAAAGTTTTCTCAATTTTCTTAAAAGGTGTTCCAAAGTTTTCTCGCTTCTTGTATTAAAATATTGGCAGATTTAAAGTTACGTGGTGGAGTGGAGAATTTGGAAGGTATGCTTCAGGATAAGACGAGAAAACTTACAAAGGTGGGTCAGCCAACGGCCAGTGTCACAGACACACCCGAAGCTGGGCCCTGGGCGAAAGGTCTGTTGGGAGTCCTGGGACATCCTTCCGAGGGCTTACCCGGGGCTTCCAACCATAGGCTGTTGGGCGTTACGTGAGGGTTTTTAGTCGGTAGGAGTCCGGCATAACATCTATGATGGATTTTCCCTCACGTTAAAAAAAAGGTGTTTTTTTTTTACTCGTGGAAATCATCAAGGATGCTACGCCGGACGCGTACCGACTAAACCCACACAGTGCCCTTCCATTTGCCTATAGCCGGGAGACCCCAGGTACTCCCTTGGTGGGTTAACCCCAGAGCTGAACTAGGAGAGCTAGCTACCTCCCAGTATGCTGGAGTTCCGCACGTTCAGCGATAGATGACCATGCCTTCGAGTAAACCTATTGTTTCAAGAAACAGGCAATTCAGTTATTTAACACGTAACCTCACTAGCGTAGTGTCTTTTTTTTATACCACTATGGTGGCAGACGAGCATATGGCCCACAGGATGTACCTACTGGTAGTCACCATAGCCTATGAACGTTTGCAACACCAGGGGCACTACACTCGCGCTGCCGACTCTATAAAACCTTCTAAGACCCCTTTTGAAGAACCTCATACTGAAAGCGTTTGGGAAAACCGAGGCAGGGAGGTCATTCCACAACCTAAGCGTGCGCGGAAGAAAGCCCCTATCGGATCTAACCGTACTCGAACGCTCCGGACTTAAAGTTGATGAACTCCCTGTCTGTAGCATCTTACGCCACGCTCCGGAGATGTATGAACGTTTGTTACATTGTTTGCATGCTACGATGGTTCGGGCATGTGGAGCGAATGGGAGATGAAAGAATGGCAAAACAGATATACAACGTGAAAGTGGATGGACGTGGGAGTCAGGGAAGGCCACGACACACCTACCACGACCAAATTAATCGTGTGTTAGTTGAAGGTGGTGTCAAGAGCCGAAGGAACCGACACGTGCATGCATGAAAAGAAAAATGAAAGTTGAAGAAGCAAGTGAGGTGTGTTTGGACCGTGCCGTGTGTCGCTCGGTTCTTTCGGCCTACCCCTCACGGGATTTGGCGTGAAGATGGTAATGGTAATATTACATTTGCATTAACAGACGTTTCCGTCCTTCCGAAAGCCCGTTCGTCCATTTGTTGGTCCGGTTACCAGTACAATGGAAACCGATACCTAAGTCAGTTTTAACTTCCCCTGTTCGTTATACGGCAATGAACTCACCACCTATAACATAGAATAAACAAGAAAGCCGTGAGACGGTCTCACCCGACTGCCCCTCTCTAACACGTGTATTGTGAAAGTTCAATCCGATTGACGTTGTCATTTTATTTCAAACTTTGAACAGATGATCCACGTGACCTAGTGACGTAGTTTAATGCGACAGAGTCACAGACTCCAGACAAAGTCTCGACATAAGCCCCTCTGCACTCTATTTTATAGAGATGGGCTAAAATGCAACTTATGAAGTGTACACGTATAGTTTACCTGTGCCTACCTCTTTAAGTAAAAAGGCGTCACTATATGTAGGTATATAAGTGGTGTTAAAATGAACTTCAGGTTTCGAAACAGTAAATTCAAATACAACCGGAACTAAAGCTCAGATGACGACAACGATGGTGAAAGAACAAACACGTATCGTGTTTATAATATTAAGGATAAAATGCCCGAAGTCTAGTCGGTATTGTAAAAATATAGTATTATATAAATAAAAATGTAAAATAAGATATGCTATGAAAGTGGCGTGGGGTGCTCGTGATCCTTTTGAATGTGTACTGTGTGGGATAGGGAAAGATGTGGAGTTGATATCAATTTTTTTTGCTAAGTATATTTTTCTTAAAATTCATTTTTATCTAGCCTGCTACTTCATTTGTATGCTCGTAAGTTTTAGCTTGAAAGGAGTAGGTTTAAGGGGGACAGAAATATATTTTTGTAATTATTTTTGTTTTCATGTACCTAAAATAGTCATATCGATACTTTTCTATAAGTATGAGGGCAGAAGATTGGACTGAATAGTAAGAAGCAACGGCAAAATAGGTATAACGCCAATTGCCAGCGGCAATATTTTTGTTTCAGACAACCTCTACAGAGCATAATTATGTACCTATGAGGAGGAAACAGCGGCGTTCGTGTTTTTAAATTTCCCTGGAGTTTTGTGGGACCAAACGTCACGGTAGTGCCTTTTATCTCTGGGATTCTGAACGAAACTAAGATGTTGATCTTTTTCCAGCAACTGAACTCATAGGTAGGTAGTGAGAACCCATTCGCCCATAGGATTGCAGCTCGCGGAAACATTCACCGAGAATCTAGAGTAGATATTGGTAGGTATATTCATAGAAAAACTAGTAGAATTTAGTAAATTAAATTCTCTCATTTGGGATCTCTAAATACCTACCCAGATAATTTATCCCGCAAGACGGAAATATACCCAAAATTTGTAAAATAAACTCAAAACGCCGCTCTACAACCCTGTTCCCAGGGAGTGTTTCTTTGGCCGTAACAATCTGAGGCGGCGCCACGGGTCAGCGGAGACCCCCCAACTTCTTCCCCCCCTGTGCGAGTGAGGGTGTCTGTGTTGTACGTCTACGTATGTGTGCGTGTCATGATACGTGAGAGGCAGAAAATTTGCCGCTTTATGCAAGAGTATAGGTTATTGCAGAGTGTAGAGTGTTCTGTGTATACTTAGTAGATTCTAAATAATGGTTGCGACTTCGTCCACGTTGAATTCTGTTCCCGTTCTGCTTCTCATGGGAACATATTCCCGGAATAAAGCCTATGTATTATTCCAGACTGTAATCTATCCCTGTACCAAATTTCAGTACGATTCGTTCAGTCGTTAGAGCGTGATTGAGTAACTAACATCCAAACATCTTCACAAACTTTCACATTCATAATAGTATGGACACGAAATCACGTAGTATATTGGGTGCGCAGAGGTGATGCACACATTATCACAATGCCAATAGTTTTGCAATTTCGTAGTAGGGAGCAAGGATTTATTGCCGTCAAAATCATTTACCACTTTTCAATTTGACCAATTTTCCAGTAGCCAATACAGTACGGGTCATCACACTTGTATAAGATGGTGTTAGGCACAAACTCATTTTCAACTTGCTCTAACTTTCACATCTACTTTTTAGGTCTTTTCCAATACTTTTCTCGCCGGTTAAATGTATTCTTGACTTGGAGTCATATTGGTAGAGTTCTTGGGTGCTTATTGTAGCTAAACTATTGTATTGATGATCAGAAAGTCCCTAAAAGAATAAGGTCCTGTTTTCTGGCTGACCTTGGAGTTCCTTGGTGACCTCAGACAATTTTACAGCATAGAATAGAACGTACATTACGGGGTGGAGTGGAAGAAAATTGAATAACCTAAGCCTTTAATGGCATTAATAGTATGGTAAAGGGTGGAGAATTTTAGCTTGTTTAGATGAGGTTCAGTAGTTCAGGACGAAAAGGGCTTCCTAGGGCTTACCCGGGACTCCCGAGTCCCGACCCATAGACTATATAGGTAAGCCAATTTAATTCAAATGAGTTTTTCTTGCATTTTTATGTATATATCTATGTATGTGTCTTTATTGTACGAATAAATAAATAATAATAATAAATGAATGTGTGGTTTTAGTCGGTAGGAGTCATCCATGTAGGATTTCCACACGATAAAAAAAAGGCTGACAAAGTCATGGCTTCAAATTCCATCTTAACCAAATTGTGATATTAGGTATACTTTCACTTTAAAAAAATTACAAATAATATACACCTAGAAGAAAATAATTATTTGCAAACAGCTCTGTATACTTCACTTTGTACAGGCAGCTCTATTCCACTTTAATCCACTAAACAAATCCATCGATGAATTTGTTTCCACTTTTTTTCCACTCTGATTCATCGATGAATGGCAAAGGTAAAATTTGTATGAAAACTTGTAACACATCTGTAAGATCCACGTTCGGTTAGTCTTTGCACTAGAAACATTCATGTAGGAAGTTACCTTTGTTCGCCATCGAATTACAAGGGTGGCCGGTGTATTGGGAGCGTGCTGTCGTATTGTACACTTTTCGACCTCAAATTTGGCTACTTCTACAACGATCTACCACTCGTAATTAATTTGGGCTAGAAGGTTCTGAGAATCAAAGCTATATCACATCTGTAAGTGCTACGTTCCGTTAGTCTTTGCAGTAGAAATATTCATGGAGGTACTTATTGTTCGACATCGAATCTCAAGGGTGGCCAGTGTATTGGGAGCGTGCTGTCTTTTTGTGCGCTTTTGCACTGCACGGCACGGAGTTACTGTGATTTTGAACGGCAATTTTAACGTTTCAGCTACTTTTACAACTATAACCTACTCGTAGATTCATATGGGCTAGGTGGTCCTGATACTCAGAGCTCTATCACATCTGTATAGAGCTTCGATCTAATAGTCTTTGCACGAGAAACATTAATGTATTGTTCGACATTCAATCTCAAGGGTGGCACGCTTGCAACACACCGGTGTTGCAAGCGTGCTGTCATTTTGTGCGCTATTGGAGTCCACGTCACGAGGCTACTGTGATTTTGAACAGTACTTCTACAACTATCACCCACTCGTAAATTAGACAGTGCTGAAATACAAAACTGAGACACATCTGTTGTGCTACGTTGTGTTAGTTTTTGCCGTATTACGTTACATATACCTATTGTTAGACATCGAAGCTCAAGGGTGGCCGGTGTGTTGGAAGCGTGCTGTCTTTTTGTGCGCTTTTCGACAGGGTAACCATGATTTTGAAAGGCATTCTTTTTCACTAAGGTGGCAGGACTAGCGCACTGCCCACTCGATGAAAAGTGGTCACCGTAGCCTGTGAACTTACTTGTAAAGCCTTTTTGGTGTTTAGAAACACCGAGGCAGGGAGATTATACAACAATCTAAGCGTGCACGGAAGAAAGCAAAAGATGAGATAAAAACTATTTTTTTAAGAGGACGTATGACGCCAAATAGACTATTATCTTGATCTAGATCTCAAGACTCCTGAGGTCTAATGAACTAACATTACAACACAAGCAACTTCAGTTCATGAACTAAAGATCTACTAGCCTGAAAACACGATTACTAAAAAAAACCTCGATACTTTTAATTTTTGAAAACACCTCGTTTTAGTTAAACTTTAGGCTGGATCTCTATAATTATCTATTATTTAGATATTATTTTTAATGTATAAGAAAGACAATACTAAAAACTTCATTTACACTAGTCGGTTTTTTTTATATTTATAATAGTTTTCTTTTCATCTGTAATTATCTGATTTTTAGCTTTCACATCATTTCGCTAAACGCGCTCCAAACCTTCTCTCTCTTTCTTTCCTCGCGAAATCTGTATGCGCTATCCTTTACCGATTACGTTTAGTCTGGCTGTGCGCCTTGTAGGAAGCGGACCTATGCCCGATTGCGACACACAATGCTCAATTACGACATCGATAGATCGATTAAAAAGCTTTTGAATTCCTGAAGTTAGGGGCTATAGGTGCATAAAATCTTAATTTGTGTAAATAATAAATGTCACTAATTATAAAAGTAATACATATAAAGACCAAAAAATGACTAAAAAGGAACATAAAAAACTTTTTTCGCTCGTAGAATGAAAGAAATAAAAAGCTAAGAACCGTATTGATTGTTTACTATCCGATATAAATTTTCTTCATCTTACTTAGTTTCTTCACGATGTCTTGTAGAAACTGGGGTGTTACTTTTGAACCTAGGTCGGTATGATTTGGCATATTATCTCCTCGATATTGTTGCCACCGAGAATCATCCGAGTTCTCAATGGCGTTACGGAATGCCTGTACCAGGACCTCGTTCGTTGGTCAGCACCTGCACTGCTTCAAGTGACGTCGGCTTGGGCCTAGTAGATTTTCATGGGGCCCAGACCTTTTCTGCATATTAGCATCTGCCCAGCTGCCTTTAAGCCCAACCATATTTCAAACCCGACGCAGCTTTTATTGGCTGCCAGGTCCCCATTGGCAAAGTTGAGAGCGACTGCTGTCTTACCTCCCCAAGTCCGATAGGTTGCCTAATTGAACTGGGCGCTTTCTAGGAACAATAATAATAAACCGGCCAAGTGAGAGTTGAACTCGCCCATGAAGGGTTCCGTAGCAGCAAGTAACATAATATAAAAGTTCGTGTGGTCCGTTGTAACTTTCATTGATGTTCGCAGTGGTAGTGATTTTTCTCGGCGAAAATTGCGGTATATGACGTTTAAAAAAAAAGAACTACCTTCTTGATTTCGTTCAAACCAATTTTTGGTAGATTTTATGACAATGTACATTATATATATTTTTTAGATTTATCATTCTCTTAGTTTCGAAGTTAGAGGAGGGGGGTGACACATTTTTCCACTTTGGAAGTGTCTCTTGCGCAAACTATTCACTTTAGAAAAAAAATGTTATAAACCTCAATAGCATTTTTGGGGACCTATCTATTGATACCCCACACGTATGGGTTATATTATGAAAAAAAAATGAGTTTCAGTTCTGAGTTTTCTGAGTGTTCTGAGTTTCAGACCCCAAAATTAACTGCTTTTTTTCTCGTTTTATACAAAACTCTTGATGTGGTTCACAGAATACATCTACTTACCAAGTTTCAGCAGCATAGGCCTTATAGTTTCGGAGAAAATTGGCTGTGACAGACAGACAGACATGACGAATCTATAAGGGTTCCGTTTTTGCCATTTGGCTACGGAACCCTATAAATGTCATACAAAACCCAGAAACCGCCACTACTAGGAGTGCGAGCGAGTCGGTGCCGGAAGTAATTGCACGGAACATAAAACAATGGAGTCGGCTAATTCAAGTACAAATTTAAAGACAGTGTAAGTATTTTAAAAAATCTTAAGATATAACACTGTCTTTAGGCTTTCGATTTAATAGTAGAAAATTGCCGGTGACATTTTCAAAACAAATTTATTGTTTAAAAATACTTGTTGATTCACATAAAAAAATAATCATTTTATTGAAGGTACTAATGAAAGAAAAATGAGTTTTTACTGAATGATGATGCTGTTGGGCGCAACAGCGCCAGGTCCTCGTGGTGGGTCTGGACGTGGACACTCTCTCGCTCGAGACCATGGTGCGAGCCATGCTCTCCAGCGAAAGTAAGTGGGACTGCGCCGACTCTCTCTGCGAGCAGGTTATGCTCTTGAAAGAGGCGGTGGGGCGGGTACGGGAGAAAACTTTCCCACCCGAGTTCCGCAGTTGGTGCCTAGGCATCGGCGATATGTCTTCGCCGAAGACTATCGGCCTCCATGACCGTGGGCCTGAGGACGGCGAGAGGGCTACTCACTGTCCTTACAGAAGCAGACCCATGACGGCAGCGTGACGCCCTTAGAAGCGGGATCACACCCGAAACCCCCCAAAGACGCGGTATAGTATAGCACCCGAACCGCCCCCTGGGTGAGGCCGCAATTGTGGCCGTAGGTCTGTTAGAAGTCCTGAAACATCCTTCCGGGGGCTTACCCGGGGCTCCCAACCATAGGCTGTTGGGCGTTACGTGAGGTTTTTTAGTCGGTAGGAGTCCGGCATAGCACTCATGATGGATTTTATCTCACGTTAAAAAAAATAGTATTATTAGTATCTTTTTCTGCATTCAGTCTTTTCAAGAAGTGGAGGCACTGGCGAGTGCGTGTCCCTCTCGGAGACTTTGAAAGGATAAAGAGTGAAAAACTGGAAGATGAAAGCGTAAGGAGTATGTATGTAGGCTTAGTCAGTGAAAGGCTTGCAAACTCGAGCCTTTCCGACTTAGATATGGATGAATGCTGGAATATTATGAAAGAAAGTATAGTGGATAGTGCAAAAGAAGCATGTGGGAGTGCAAAGAGACACGAACATTTGAAAGGTGATGCCTGGTGGGATGCAGACGTTCAATCCTGCGTAGCAAGAAAGAAGAAAGCGTGTTTGGATTACGTCTCATCTCATCATCTTGCCAGGATTTGGGATTGATGGTGCGCTGCTTCGTGATGTGTAGTCTACATATGTGGGATGTACGGCATGTGTGCGGGTGGGCGGCAGCTCCCTGGTCTGACGTCAACATTGGCGTCAGAGAGGCGTGCTGTCAGCCCTGCTCTTTGTCCTGTACCTGGACGATTGTCTTAAGAGAGTAAGATCGATGAATGTTGGATTGCGAATGGGTGACTTACTTGTGAATGTGAACTGTTTTGCTGTATGCAGATGATGCCGTGCTCATAGCCGAATCGCCATCAGAACTACAGTCTCTAGTCACAGCGATGAAAGATGATAGTCTAATGAGAGGCTTACATTTAAACGCGACTAAAACGAAAGTGATGGTATTCGAAAGAGAAGATAACTGTAAATGATGTAGTGCTGGAACAGGTGGATAAGTTTGTATATCTTGAATGTGCATTAAGCAGGGATGGACGGTACACCACTGATGTAGAAAGGAGGGTAACTGCGGGAAATAGAGTGAATGGAGCGTTAGGCAAACTTTTGGGTACCAAAACCCTAAGTCAAAATGCCCAGCTCGCAGTACACAGTGCGGTGCTGATACCTACGCTAATGTATGGAAGCGAGAGTTAGGTATGGCAGGAAACGCATGAAAGTAGAATAAACGCGGTCGAGCTGCGTGCGCTACGCAAAATCTGCGGAGTAACGCTCGCAGATCGCGTTCGGAATGAAGATGTAAGAAAGAGAGTTGGTCTGGAAGAGAGTGTCGGTGTTAAAGTAAGGAAGGACATGCTACGATGGTTCGGGCATGTCGAGCGAATAGGAGATGAAAGAATGACGTAGGAGTCGGGGAAGGCCACGACACACCTACCACGACCAAATTAATCGTGTGTTAGTTGAAGGTGGTGTCTAGAGCCGAAGGAACCGACGTGCATGCATGAAAAGAAAAATGAAAGTTGAAGAAGCAAGTGAGGTGTGTATGGACCGTGCCGTGTGGCGATCGGTTCTTTCTGCCTACCCCGCAAGGGATTTGGCGTGAAGGTAGATAGATAAATAGTATCTTTTTCATTATTGTTCTTTTACAGTAAAAAAGGATTATTCGTTCTTCATAATTTGCCTTGATCCGGTGGTGCATTCGGTAGTATAACCGATGGCCGTGCTGAGGCCCTGATTTTATTCTGGGGTCGGGCCGAATATTCATGTGATCCACAAAATGATGTTTCTGAGTTTGGGTGCTCGATAGTCCGTTTGTTGAGGAAGGTTTATAACATTACACTTCAACGAATAGGAGCAACTATGAATAAAGTTTCGAAAACGGGAAAATTTATACCTTTTGAGAGTATACGTTGCGTGCGCTAAGTAAATATAATTGAAGTTACATAAAAATTGTGAATTGCGAAATTGTTCATTTTAAGTTCTATAAAAATTCTCCTCCTATTTTTATAAGTAGTATAATACGGTCAATTTCCAAAAAAATAAAACCAAAAACCGAGTAAAACTATTCACACAAATATCTACTCCATTCTATTCATTGTTCGCCAGTGCGTTGTGATCCGCCCCTACTTGCGTTACTATCATAATCTGTAACCGACTGACGCGGCGCCGCGTGAATATGGCGCGCGATCTGTAGCAAAGGGGCGCGGGGGTAGCGGCAGTGAATCATGCGATTTGGTTAGGGTCAGGCAAGCTCTTAAATAGTAAACTTTCGTCTACGTGCCTGTTCTTTTGTTATTGATAGATATACTTACCTACTTCCTACTTACTTAGATTTCGTGGCTGACCTTCGAAAGTATTTTTATCACAGAGAGTAAACCAAGGTTCATACAAAAATCTTCAACAAATTTATAATAAGTAACAACATTTCTGCGTAAAACTTGAAAAACACTTCATTAACATCTGTTAGTAAACTTTATCAAGCTTCTTCTTCCGTTGATCCATTAAATAAAGTCCTGAACTCCTCAAAAGGCCGGTATCCAACACTTAATATTGCGGAAGAAAAACAAAACTTTTGACCAACCACAACGAACTAAATTTTATTACAGTTCACGATATTTAACGTCTTCACAACAAATCGTATAGGTAGCAATCGGATAGTGTAAAGAGAAAGAGGCCGTATACTGACTACTAGCCTGGCTACGTTCTCATTGGATCTCCAAGTTTGAACCTCATCTAAGATTATTATGACCCTTTGGACCTCCTACGTACCGTTTGAACCGTCAAACTTGAATTTCGCATGATTGTACTTTAGGTCCAAATAGATCCTTTATTAAACAACGTGTACCGCTGAACCTCATTTATGAAATGTCCTATAAAAAACTGAAATACAATCGTTCACGAAAGTGAAATAGGTACTTGACAAAAACTAGTGGACGTCACCCAGTTTCACCCGCGTGGGAATAAGGAAATAAAATATAGTCACCTATGTCACCCGGGAATAGTGTAGCTTCCCAAGAGCGAGGGAATTGTTCCAATCGGTTCAGTAGTTTCGGAGCCTATTCGATGCAAACAAACAAACATTAAAATCTTTCCTTTTTTATAATATTAGTAGATACCTACAGATAAAACACGATACAAACCAATATTTTAGTAAAAAACATTTTTTTTTCTCACATTCCAAGAATACCGACACGTAATAAGGTACCAGGTACATGAATGGACCGACCAGAGTACTTAACCAAATCTTCTGTCAACCAAAACTTTCACACACTTAAAATCTAGACCTAACAGGAAGAAAAGTCGAAAAAAGTAATTTCAGATATCGTGAAGTGTAAAAGTTTCCAAGTGTGAAACTCCGGGAAGTAACAATTAAGATGGTGCCGAGGTCACTTGGTAACTTTTATTATAACTTTTTGAAATATGGACTGGAGTTATTTGTAGCTGCTAGTTTACGTTCGTGGTGCTTCTCTTTTGTGACCTAGGATGACATGCCTCTTTGACATTTTTAGTTTCCCAGTTTGTAAGCAGGAAATCAGATTAGATACATATTTCTTTTTTTAAACTCTGTACTTTAAATTTTAAATACGCAGAACTGCATATTTTGATTAATTTCAATGTGGTTCCAAAACAGTAGTTTTTTTTTTGAGATTTCGAGCTCAAACTCAACAGTTTTGAGTAGGTACTATTTCCATTTCTTTATGTTCTCGATGACAGTTCGATGACAGTTCCTGTGAAAACTTGTACGAGCGTCTTTTTTACATTATGTATGCATTATTTTATAAAAATATGACATTTACGCACGTACAAGGTTATACCTGACTCTAAGAAACTGATAGGGATTAAGCTATCGATAAACATAACACGATAACAGATCCGATATTTTTTACAAAATGTAAGAAACTAAACTACTTACCTACTGCCGGATACTTTTGTACAAATTTATTACCTAGTATTATATTTCAGTACAAGATGTTACACGTGTTAATTTTTGATTGATAATGCCAACTTCTTTAAAATTTTCGAAGCGGTTGTAAAATAAGCAGGTGTAGGTATGTACTCGAGAATGCAACAAAATTATTATAATGACAGGTACATAATCTTTCTTTATTTAAATCCGATGAATCGTCACTGTCCCTCGATGAGCTCGCTCCAACATTTATTTTAAGTTCCTGTACATCTACATTATCGAATGCCACATGAATTTCCCAATCCGACGCTATGATGTTTGGCTTCTTCTCACGATTTTCTCCCAGTTTTCGGCATTATTATATTAGTTCTATTGACTTGTACTGGCAATGATAGATACTATTTTTGATCAATATACAATATTCGATCGATATCATTACTTATTTGGTCACAACACTAAAGCTATCAAAAAAGAAATGTCATCGAGAAAATAAAGAAATGGGAATAGTATACAAAGAGAATACAATAATACGTAAGAATAGTATAGTAGATATAACCCCGGTAGAGTCACAAAAATTTTGACAAATATAATTTTTTTTTTTTAAATTTTATTTATTTTATTTTATGATGAGTTTGATACAGTACCGACGGTAGTGGAACTGCGAGTGACTCTGATAATACCGCATCAGATATTTTTGTATTATGATAGCTAAACCAAAGCGAAGTCTGTTTTACAGGTTCTTCGCCTTATAAAATATTTTAGTCGCCTGTTCTTGTCTGACTGCAACGAAAATTAAGATTCAAGTATCGCTCAACTTATGATAAGGTAAGACTACCATCAATCAATCAATTAAATTAGCCTATTGCAATCCACTGCTGGAATTCTCTCTCAATTCCATTTTGATGGAAGGCGTACCACGCTTGTCAGCCAAGAAGCGGGATTACACCCGAACAACCCCCCAAAGACGCGGGAAAGCACCAGAACCCCCCCCCCCCCCCGACTAGGTGAGGCATGAGCAAGGCACAGTGGTAGCCGTAGGTCTGTTGGGAGTCCTGGGGTATCCTTCCGAGGGCCTACCCGGGTCTCCCAACCATAGGCTGTTAGGTAGATACGTGTGATTTTTAGTCGGTAGGAGTCCGGCATTCATGAAGGATTTGTCTCACGTTAAAAAAAAAGTCAGTCTGGCTGGTACTGTGTCTCAAGTTTCCCTTCTTTTCACCAAGACCCTCCAACCTACCCAATCTAAATAAAACTTCTTGTACCTCAATATATCACATCCAAATCGCCTTCCATTTAACGCGTTACACTGAGTAGTCCAGTTAAAAGGAATTATCTCCTCAGCTTCACAGTTCCAACCCCCTCCGCCCCATTCCCTATACAGCCCGCTTCACCCCACTTCTGAGATAACCCCTGCAGGTGGTGGATAGGGGCTCTAAAAAGTTTCTTAATAGACAAAATTTCGCAGTTGGTTGATTTGGTACAAAGTTTACCTAATTGTATTGAATTATTCTAGAATTTATAACGTATCATAATATTATATTGACGAATTTGTATCTACTAATAACATTAAATAGGGACCGGGTGACAGTTATCGTTTATCAACGCTCATCAATCAAAACTCGGGACCTAAAACCCTTACTTTTTCTATGTTAACAACTTTCATAATGTAATGTACCTACTTAGACAAAGAGTTTTTCAAGATTCCACCCAGGGAGTGAAGTGCGATAAATAAAATACACGTGGACGAAGCCGCAGTAGATATTTTCGAGAAAATCAGAATTAGATTTTTTCTAAGGAAAAGAATTTCCCAACCTAACCTATTTCCTTTGGCGATCAATGAGATTTTTGTACTGTGTGCAGTAACTAGGTACGGTACGTAAAAAAAAGTGTGGTTGTCGATGACCTCAAATTATTTCACTTTGGCGTGTCAATGATATCGTGATACGACGATTGTGCTTTGTAAAAAGATGCAAATTGTATGTTAATTATTGGAATCATTGTCAAATCGATTATGTACGTACCTATCTACTTTTAGTTTAGTAGAGCGATAAAAAGTTTGACATCAATTTAAATAAAAAGAAGTTGTTTTCCTTGCAAGCATGATCAATAAAAAAAGTAATTTCAAAAATAGAATCATAAACTATCTGATGCAGCGATTTATATTTTACAACAAGCAATAAATTGGCACAAGAATTCTGCATACAGCCTAGTAAACTCAAACCCTTTAACCTCCTTACTCCCAGTAAGGGGGTTATTACACCTACGCGGTGCGTATCCCGGCTATTTTCCGGATAATTTCCCACACTGGCTGGGAGCACGTTGAAAGGCCTTCGTTGACGTCAAACAGGCAGTAGAGATAGGTTTATATCACAGTGTTCTAGTTTAAATTTTATTGTGTCTTTCGGAATTTTGCGTCATAGGTACGTTTAGGATGAAAAAGTAGATTAATAAAATTACTTGAATCTTGGAAATATTATTATAAAAAGCAATTTCTTTTTATGATAACTAAATCATACGTCAGCTACATCGCCCTAAGACGTATGAGGTGGAAAAATTCGTTAGATGCGAGTAGGTCTTGATGGCATGCCAGAAAACGTACCTAGGTTCTAAGAATTTTCCACGTTCAATAAATGGAAACTCTATTTCCTCATATGTGTCATGTCATGTCTCTATACATCAAATATTTTACAGATGTTTAAACTTAAATGCATTTACAAACTAAAGGTACCTTTAGAGATATTGTATACGTGCAGTCATCGATTTCAAGTCGCATTCATTGTGAAAAGTTTAAGGTACGCTTCGGACCAAATTCGGCATAAATTGGACATAATTGCGGTACCGAAGTGCCTATGTTACTTACATAAGGTCGTGTTCATATTGTCAGTCGTAAAGTAGGGTACCTACTGACGATAAACAATTATTAAATAAATTTTATTTTAGAGCATCCCGCAGCCCCGCCCCGTTTAATTTTGCTGAACATCATTACAATCCAGCAATTTACTGGTAGGTACCTCCTTAACTTAGGCACAGCACGTAAGTAAATCAGAGTACCTACAAACTGTATCTACGTTTTTGCTCAATCGATTTAGATAAAACTTGAAGCAGTATTGAAGCTGGAGTATTGACGAAAGCTGATAGAAAAACATCTAGCGATTGGGGTCCACTCTCACAATCCACGAGACTATATACTGTGACTCTCAAGTTGACCCATGATGTAAAATCTATGAAAAACTAGTCGAAAAATGAAAATTAGTTCGCTGTATTTTGCGTTCAACCCGAACCAAATAATATAAAAATAAAATGGTTTCTAACAAACGCGGAGAAAACAAACTATGTATGGTCCGGCAACTTCTAATTCAAATTTATAGGAAAGTTTTGACTTCAATTGACTTCGAAAAGAGTCAGTTAATAAAACAGGTTCCACGTTTCTGCACCGAGCTAGGTAAGTTAGGGTTAATTTGACGACAATTTTAATTCAATTCAATTCCCGATTACGGATCGACGAACGAGACGACTTGAATGCGTGGATAGAAAAATACGGGTGAAATGTCTTTTGTTACTTTTGCCTATTCCGAATATGAAATAAGTAGATGACGTTTCACCAGTGTAATTTCGTTCTATGATCGAGAATTGCCCCTGAGGTAGCGATTTTTTCAATTATTAAAGGTACCTGGTCTACATATAGGTTATTGAAACCGGCCTTAATGAACACGTTTTTTTAGGGTTCCTTACCCAAAAGTTAATAATAGGGACCCAATTTATAAGACTTCGCCGTTCATTTGTCTGTCTGTCCATCGAGAGGCTGTGTCTCAGAAACCGTGATAGCTAGGGAGCTGAAATTTTCACAGATGATACACATATTTCTGTTGCCGCTATAACAACAAATACTAAAATCAGAAAAATAACATCATTTAAGATATTCTCCTATACAACAGACGTTAGGTACTATTTGCCGTTTTTTTTTGGTACGGAACTCCCTCTTGGAATCGCACTTGGCCGGTTTTTATTTCACCGGAAACCAATCATTTTAAATGAATAAAATTATTTGACGTAGGCATGTCTATTTCAAACGATCCCTAACATTCTATCCGCAAACCAAGATGGATGCCGCTTTATAAACTACCGAAATGTCACTTGAATTTGTTTCGCGCTGTTGCCTCCGGAAACATTCGAAAAAAAATATCGGCACAACTTTCGAGCGATTAATTCGTCATTTGTACAGTAACTAGTTTCGAACTGTGATCGTGGTGGTTTTTGAAGAAACACCGTTATTTTATTTCAAAATATATTTTTTAGATGTTTTGATTATTGAAACTGACGTCACGCTGATATACAGCTCGTACTGTATTCAGACTGCAGAGATAGTATTTCTGGATGTAGGATTGTAGGTATAACATTATGGCTTATCATGGAATTTTGTTTCACAAACAGAATGGTTAAAATGTTTCTCCAATTCTGTTTCTGTTCTTATGAGAACTTATTGCCGAGATAGAAAGTAGCCTATGTACCTATTATTACAGATTATAATTTATCACTATACCAAATTTCTGCCAAATCCGGTCCGCCCTTAGAGCGTGATAGAGTGACAAACATTCAGACATCCACACATTTAGACTCACAAAATTTTACATTATAATACCTATGTAAATATTGTAAGATCGACCCTACCTACCTGTCTACTATCTACCTACAGCGAAGATAATGTATTCCTACATGCTAACAAATTTTGTTGTGTAAAACCATAGATAATAAAAATGAAGCGCGTATGTACCTATCTACATATAAATGCTCATGTTAATGTTAATTAAATAAAAAAAACTTGTTTCAAAACTATTTTTGTCAGCACGAAATCAGCTGCTCGGACAAAAATTGTTCAACCATTTTATCGAATTACAAATTTATAACTGGAAAAAAATAGATTAGAACATACGCTGATGCGGGCAGTTTCACTTCAGTGCCTGATGAAAATTAGCCTATTTGTTCCATACAGTTTTATTTTTTCAAGATTACTTGGGTGAACAAAAGCGAACGTTTACGAATTTCCCCAACATATTTGATTGATTTTTATTCAGTTGGTCCCAGTGGTTAGTAACATGGATGAGCGGTTTGATTGCTTTCAACCTTAGGCAGCCACAATTAAAATGGAGTCATTTTAATAGGTAAATTTGAAAATTCAATTTCATAATTATTTAACCTAAAACTTACAAAAAAATAATAATAATAGGACAGGGATTCGCCTGATGATTTTAATTTACATATCTTTCAAGACCGTATCGATTCTTTCACTTTCTCATTCATCATTCTCATTATGAAGATAAAACTGACAGACGTCAAATGTTACCTACCTATTAAAATGACGCCACTTTAGGTCAGCAGCCAAGTGTGAGCCTCTGGACGGGATGGCGATTCTGGATTCATACATATAAAGTCTGGATTATACAATTTGAATGCAAAGACGAAATTTACTATTGAAATGATGATTGTATCTAATAATCACGACAATAGATTAAACAAAGCACATTTCACTAGACAATTACCGTCTACGCTTACATGTCGCATGGTCTAGAATCACCGCACTATTTATATTTATTTTGTTATTCAATTATTTGAAATAATGTTTTCAAAGTAATTGCAATGATGTGGAAATGGAATGCATTAATTTACAAGTATTCACGAAATCTGAAGTGCGTCAGTTATGTAACTATTTGGTTCCATTGTATGCAACTTATCTGATCTAGGTTTAAAATATGTTTGTTTGCTACCTTAGTATTATTTATAAAGGTACACCGGAAAATTTACTATTAATATTCATCTGTATCAACCGCTCATTACTGACCGCAGTGATAGTAATTATTGGTAGCATTAATCTACTATTCCAGCAATAGAGTTTCTGGTCTCTGCCATCTGGCCGTATCCTCCAAAACTAGAATAGACACCTGCGTGGCGCCAGCACGTCCGTTGGTCAGCAGGTGACCAATGTTAATTATTTATTGGGTAAGTACATCCTATTAATAAATATTTGAACATGGGTCATTCCACAAATCACTTTCCTGTTCAAATAAAGAATGAATTTTTCAATTGGGCATGGGTGGAATCCGGAACCTATTAAGAATAACTAAATTACGGTATAATATTATACCTAATTCAGTCATTTCTACGAAACGTTTCGGTGACCAAGCTAAATGATCTCGATAAAAACCAAAATTGCAAATTCGTTTTTTTTAATTAATCAAGCATAGAATCGAACTAAAAAAAACATCTTGACACAACTATCTCTGCATTGCATCATTCAGTAAGTAGTAATACCACAGATTATATAATATATTCTATAGTAGCACCGATTATAGAATATATTCTAGTAATACCTACCTATCTGCGTTGTATGAGTGAGAGTGGCACCTCTGTCTGGCACGCCAGAGAAAAGGAAGAAGTTGATGACTCCAGAGCTCTCGCCTTTTTTTTCGGGTGGAATCTTCATGGTTGCTATCTATCTATCTAAGGCTAGGAGTCTCGGGTACGCCTTTGGAAGAACCCCAGGACTCCCGACACAAACTTTGTCCACCATCGCGGACTATCCCCATGGGTTTATCCCACTTCTTTGAGGCTAGTCGCTAAGTGCTATACTACTCCAAGGGTTTCACCTTTTCACACGGAATTGGCCGCTTCGTTGCATAAAGATCTACACTTCAATAATTATATTAAAGTACCTAAAGGAAAAGTAAAACATCATCGCATTGCCAATTTAAGCGAGTGAATAATACCATTTAAACGTTCAACACACTCCATTTATTCAACATTGTCACTTAATTTTAATCCCGCGTTGGCCATTTGCAATTTAGCTACCTGAAGAAATTGCACAGCCGTTCGCCCACAAAACGCATGACAGATTATCCAACGGTGCAGAAACTAAACGCAATACGGCAATATTAAAGAGAGCGCCTTCATTATGTTGTATTGGATTTTAGTAATCCTGGCAAAAAATCGCCAGGATGCACACGACATTTTATAGTTTGACAATTTATTTAACATTCGTAAATCGTATGAAGCTTTCATGTGTAATTGTCAAAGATACTTGCCAGCTACCTAAAGGTGCCCTTTTAAAAAAAATAGTCTCGATACTTGAAGAGCCCGAGTCTTATTCATTTCATTTATCACGTCATGAGCTTAGGAATGATGAGTTTGTTGCTGTAATAGTATTACGTTTGAAAAAAAAACCGAGCTCTGACAACTGGTAGGTCTATTTTGAGTAATGTCGTTTTTATTGCGTAGGTGGTTTCTTTTATAAACTGACTGTGCCTAACTAGGCAAGGGGAATTCGATGACACAGGCTATGAATACATTTTTAAAATACACAGAACATATAACACAAATCAATAAGAACTCTATTTTGAGTACCTACGTAACTAGTTAGGTATAGCTAGAGATATTAGTGTTTTATCGAATGGTTCGAATATGACGAAATTGTTTGTAAAGAAACTGGACTTGAGAGACTTACCTACCTATTAAATATGAACAATATGCACCTACATGTTAAGTACCTATTGGTCTAAGAGCCCATGAACATCTACCAGTATGTATTTGACCAGACCTGAGGTTTTGTACACTGAGACTCCTATACCTACCATGTATTATGCAGTGACTCACTAATCTCTAAGTGGAGCACGCGACGACTGCGCAGCCAGGACAGGTATCGATTTTTGACTGGGTTTAAATGCATTTGACCAAGTTTGCCGTTTTTAAAAAATGAAAATATATTATTATTATTATCGGAAAATAAGAATGGCAGACCATTATCGTGAGTTTTACTTAGTGGCAGACGATTTTGAAAATGCTCAAAAAATTTTTTTTTGAAAGTATTTGACCAGATCTGCCATTGTAACATTTGATTGATTAAGGTCTTAAAAGCTTATATTCAAAAAGGCAGACTTCTACATAGAGCATTTACATAAAAAAATAGTAAAATCTTAGTGACTACTCGGTCAGATGAATACGCATTCCGTTCGCTGTTTTACATGAATATCAATATAAATACTGTGGGACATTCAGACACAACGCCATCTAGCCCAAACTAAGATAATATAAGCTTGTGCTATGAGATTTAGACAACTGACAAACATACTTACATCTTTCTTAATACATAGGTAGGTACTTACACATTATACATAGAGACACCTAAACCCTGAAACAACTATTTGTGGGTCAAACTAATATTTGTCCGACCCATGAATCGAACCTAAGACCTCAAAGCGACAGTCTGTTTTACTAACACCCACACCAACGGCGCAGTCGTCAATACATGATATATTTTACTTGCGAGTTCCAATATCACTGTATTTATTTTGTATTTTAAAGTAAAATAGTGTTTTTTTACTCTTTAAATTTGTCACGACGAATATATTACCTACTAATACCTCCACGTATATATTTCAATTAAAATAGTGTTTTTTTACTCTTTAAATTTGTCACGACGAATATATTACCTACTAATACCTCCACGTATATATTTCAATACTATAGATGTTCCTGAGTAATTTAGAACAGCAAATGTTTACTAAAAATTACCTGTTAAGAGCCACCTGACGCTAATCAGTTTAAAGACGATAACAGATATATTAATTTCAGCGTACAATAAAGTGAGCGAAATAAATTAATTAAAAGAACTGTAATAATTAAAAAACAACATGTGTTTCGAAAAAAAAATACAGACGAATTGAGAACCTCCTCCTTTTTTGGAAGTCGGTTAAAAAAACAACATGTGTTTCAAGTTAATTAAGATTTACTATTGTCTTTCAGGTAATTATAAAATACATTTTAAACCAGACATCAAGTATAGAAGATCCAGCTTAAAATTCACGACATTTTTGACAAAAAAAAGAGTTAATGTAGTAGACCTTACGACTCCAGTAATATAGATGATAGTCTATTTAGGGTCATTTGAACTCTTGAGCATTTAAGATGAATGAAGATTGGTGTATGTATATTGTAATGCATGCATACATTGGCAGCGCTTTTCCATATAATGGTATTCCATTTTTTTTTATTAATGCCTCTTGAAGAATCTGTATCATTTTATAAAACCAAGATGAAAATAAAAATATGATGTTCTCATGTTCCCATTATTTTTTATATTTAATTTGGGCAAATAGTAAATAATGAATATATTGCAACCTTTCAAAATGGCGAAAAATTACGATACGAATCGCAGCTTTTTGAATTTGCCTGTTAGTCCTCTAACTACGAAACATCGATATCGTCCAAATAAAATCGATCTGAACTAAAGTTTTTCTTATCGCACATTACGGTGTTGTTATTAGGTGCTCTGTGACGGCAACATCTAAATTCAAATACCTATTTTGCTAATTTCTCTGAGCCCATGTTCCCTCTTAATTTCATTTAACACTTAAAATTTTGACATGTCGAAATAATAACAAAATATAAATAGTAGGTAATCGATATTATTTATCAGCGTATACCGTATTATTTAAGATTCTTTCATATTAAAATTATAATAATAAAATATATACAATTAGAATTATAAAACTTTTAGAAAGACAAATTATTTACAGATGCGTACATTTTTTACACAGTACTTATCATGTGATCCCAAAGTAAACTAGGATTACCTTGATTGTGTTATGGAAATCAGACAACAGAATATTAATACTTGAATTTTTTTTTTTGTAAATACCTACATAGAAACACCCAGACTCTAGACAAATTATATTTGTGGCTCACATAATTTTTTGTGGCATGTTGGGAAACAATCCACGACTTCGTGATCCGCATTTGGGCTTTACGATCTCTAGACCAACGAGGCAATCATATTTAATAGTTTTTCGGAGTTCAGGTGTTTCTATGTAACTTCTAAGTATAATATGTACCTATGTATTAAGAAAGATCTAAGTAGGTATGTTTGTCAGTTGTCTAAATCTCATAGCACAAGCTTATACTATCTTAGTTTGGGCTAGATGGCGTTGTGTCTGAATGTCCCACAGTATTTATATTGATATTAATGTAAAACAGCGAACGGAATGCGTATTCATCTGACCGAGTAGTAGCTAAAATTTTACTATTTTTTTATGTAAATGCTCTTGTAGAAGTCTGCCTTTTTGAATATAAGCTTTTAAGACCATAATCAATCAAATGTTTCAATGGCAGATCTGGTCAAATACTTTCAAAAAAAATTTTTTTGGGCATTTTCAAAATCGTCTGCCACTAAGTAAAACTCACGATAATGGTCTGCCATTCTTATTTTCCGATAATAATAATAATATATTTTCATTTTTTTAAAACGGCAAACGTGGTCATGTGCATTTAAAACTAGTCAAAAATCGATACCTGTCCTGGCTGCGCAGTCGTCGCGTGCTCCACTTAGAGATTAGTGAGTCACTGCATAATACATGGTAGATATAGGCCTCTTGGATATCGTGCCAAAGCTACGGCAACGCCAACTGTCGGTTAGCGGCGACAACTCGAGGTCGTTCTTGACATAACAGTGAACATTTATGATTTGCATATAAGTCGCTGCAAATTTGATATCATTGTTTTGTTTAACGTAATAAGAAATTGTTTTCGTAATATTATGAACCGTACTATAATCAAGTGTGGATTCCAGAATATTCATGCAGAATTCTTTCTGAAAAAATCTGTGTCGAAAGTTCGTAGTTAGTTAGTTCGTAGTCGTTAGTAAATACACGAAGCAATGAGATATTCTTTCAGTTTCAATGTAATTTTTTGTACGTAAATATTTGTAGGATTATCACATTACTAATAACACGATGATCAAATCAATTAATTATAAATTATAGGGCATAATAGGTAATGAAGGAATAAGTATTGGTCATTGAAATTAGATTATCAGTAAACTGCATTTTTCATATCGGTTAAAGGAACATTAACATTTGCTTGCATTATAAATGTTAAATTAGTAATATATAATCATTGGTGAAGACTATTTCATAAGAGGAAGAAGAATAATTTCGTACTATTTCAATAATAATTTTATTCATTTAGGTACTTATTATTTATTTAATTGTTTTTCATCTATAATATATAATAGATAATAAAACAAGGAAATAAAAAATAACTTGCACGTGATTCTCTAAAAATGTCCATGCGAGATTAAAAATTAAACATAATTAACATTGTGCATGTTTGTTTCGATATTTATTTGTGCTGGTAAAATAAAATCCTACTTCCTACTAATATTATAAATGTGAAAGTTTGTGAAGATGTTTGGATGTTTGTTACTCAATCACGCTCTAACGGCTGAACGGATTGAGCTGAAATTTGGCACAGAGATAGCTTATAGTCTGGAATAGCACATAGGCTCTTTTTATCCCGGAAATTTGTTCCAACGGGAAGCGGGAACGGGTACCCAATTTCACGCGGGCAAAGCCGCGCGCATCAGCTAGTAATTTATATAATAGTAAAATAAAACATACAACACACGAGCAGAAAATTTGACGTTTGTATATATGTTCGATACGTTATAATTATCAAATCGTTATACTATTTATGCTCACATTCTTCTGACGGCTTTTATTCACCTATCTGTTTTTTTAATTTCCCAATTTCGTCTCGGAAACGAATAGAAAGTCAATTCCCAATTCCGAGATTGGGAATTCTTGCACCCCACAACACAACAGTATCTTGTACCACCCATTTTTCGTTTTTTGAGAGACCACTTTTGAACGTTTTTAAGAGAATTACAAACGTAAACCGTACAGCTGACCGCACTCTAACGTCCGCGTGTTGCCTAAATCGGCCACAACGCGGCGCCACTAGAGTTGTTCAAGAGGCGTATAGGAGTCTCAGTGTACAAAACCTCAGGTCTGGTCAAATACATACTGGTAGATGTTCATGGGCTCTTAGACCATATTTGAAATAGGTAATAAAATATAGGTATACCTACATCTACTGAATGCAGAAAAAGAGATTTTCAAGTAGGTACTCAGCTACTATTATTTTTTACAAAAATTCAAATCAAGGAACTCTATAAAATGCATCCAAACAACTTTATACACAATGTTTATACAAATCGCCGTCTTAGATCAATCAGGCGGGTATATTCAACTGTCAACTGTAAATGTCTACAAGCCCGGGGCTGTTCTATCCGTAGACTTGTGGGATACTCGCACTACTCGCAGTAAACTGACAGAATCAACCATAGTGAATAGTAAAATTAAAAAAATAGTGCTCTTTTACACACCAGGAACCAATAAAGAACCGATTATAATATTAATATAATAAATAATAGTGAAATGTAAAATTCTAAACGCTATTCAAAAATTAATTTGAATTGATATTATTAATTTTATTCGCCTGGAATTTATGGTCCGAGTAAAGTACCACCGCCCTACTAGAGTAGAACTTAGTCCAAACTTGGACATAAGTACATAAATACGCTGCTGTTAAGCAGAATCTTAAAATGAAAATGATTTATATATTCACAATGAAAACTTAACTTTGGCATACCTACTCTCAAGCCGAGAAAGTCCAAAAACAAGTAGAAAAAAAAAGCTTGTCCCTTCTGCCTTAGCCACATAAAGTGATTGAAAACAAAATGAATAGTCAACGGAGAACTCTTTGTGTGTAGGAACACCGAAGAACACAATTTTCAAAATTTAAATTTCGGACATTATGGCGTCCATCTTTCCATCCAATCAGTATGAACGGTGCGTCAATTTACTTTTAGGTAAGTACTAGTCAAAGTCAAATGTATTTTCTGACCACGAACTCTGTACCTACTTAAGTAAGTAACCGTGATCACAATGGCGCCTGGAAAATTGAATTCGGAATTTTATTTAATTTGTTAGAAAGTTCGTGACTGAATTTTCTTGTAAGTTAATAATAGTTTTATTAGGGACAAGATTGTGAATAAAATATTCTATTTTTTTTTATTTTCTTTGCTCTATTTATTTTTTTGATTTCTTGGGCTCTCTCGGTTTGAGGATTGCTTTATTTTTAACGAGCAATCTAGTTATCAAAGATCTATAAATGGACCATAGATTTTTTTTCATTGTACACACAGCGCTTAGGTACCTACTTCTCGAAGAGATTGGCGAACCTTTTTTTAGAATTCCTTTTTATATATTCTGTCGCATAAGAGAAATATGTAGTATGTTTTGGCCTACAAACTGACTTCACCAGTACAATTATTTTTGTTCCAGGTTTTGAACCTATGCTCATTTGAAATCCAGATCCTCGAGAGGTGAGCAGTTAGAAAAATAAGACTTTAAGAGATCGGAATATCATGATAAATTAGGTACTTGGGTACTCCGTTACCTACTTAGGTACCTATAGGTACAAATCATGTGAATTTAAACACCACGATGAAATTGGATTCTAGTCTGAAGGATTTGAAAGGTATTTGGTACGGCTAAATCCCAATTCCAAACTATAGAACTTTGTAAAGAAAATAGAAATAGAACAAGCCAGTGACATGACAAAATGTCCAAACAGCAAGAAGTGAACGCGAACACGCGAGAACATTCCATTTTTTTGAATTAAAAAAAAATGAACTCAAAGAACGGCAGACATTCAAATAAAGAGCATCGCGGCGAGTTGGCGCCAACGTTCCGCCGTTTATTTTTTAAAGGACCACGATTCAATTTGCTGAGCGCTGAGGTCACATGTCAGTGCCTCCCGCTAATTAAGTAGGCCGACTCTGAAGTTTCAGATGAAAACTGTTTGAGAACTATTGTTTTATGATATTTTTTTATTGAAAGGATTCGAATATTGACGTGGATAACGTAAGCCTACCGAGGTATATTTTCGTAAAGTCTTGTTGAATTAGAATATTGAAATAAAAAAAAAATCTGGGAGTTGTTGAAAGACAAAGGCGACAGTCTCTAGACTTTAAAGGCCATCACATACGTAGCTATAATATATATTAATATGAAACATAGCAAGGCATATTACGACATATTTTCCATATAAATTTGGAAGGGACCACACACGCAGCTATAATATATATTTCTATGACGTCATTAAAATATGTCGACAGATATAGCTCGGTATATTTTAGCATCTATATATATAAAAATCAATGCCACTTTTCGTTGTAATTTTATAACTGAAGAACGGGCTCACCTATCCAAATCAAATGTTTAGGCTTTGTTCGGACTATTTAGTAGGTGGTTTATGTGAAGTTTGCACAAAATCGGTCGAGCGGTTCTTCATTTATCACATTTTTTGTAACAAATGAATCAATAAGGCATCGGGAACGGGTGATATATTCTCTATTATGTGACGCAAACGAAGTTGCGCGGGTCAGCTAGTATTACTATATATTAATATATATTTTCGTATATTTTCATATATTTTCATATATTTTCATATATTTTCATTTATTTTGAAGATAAGGGATGTTGCATTTCTTCACCAAATCCTTGGGTTGAGGACCTACAACCCCGGGATCCAAGTCAACCTCACCTACGAGTGGTGTACCTTCTGATTAACGGCCTAGAGGCGAAGCGTACGATTTCGGCAGCCTCGCTAGTTAGTTCAGATTAAAAAGCGGCCAAGTAAGAGTTTAATTCACGCACAGAGGGTTCCGTACCAACACTTAGCAAACAACACTTACCAACACTTGGCATGAATTTTAAGAGGCCTAAGTCCAGCACTGGACTGCTATAGGCTAGGTTGATGAATATTTGGTGAGCCGTATTGCCGTGTTGAAATGGACAGAGGCAAATTGTGACGTGGTGGTATCCGTCCATAATTATTGTTTCGGAATGTATTCTAAAATAAACCTACAAAATATATGGGGACCAGAGGTTTTGTAGCAGCAATGCAGCACTGCTGCCGAGCAGTGCTGCTTGCTACAGAGTTCTGACTCATACCTTAATCCTAATGGAAGAAATAAGTGAAGTTCGGTATTACAAATGAAGATCGACAAAACAAATGTGGATCGTTAAAATAAGTGAAGATCGACAAAACAAATGAAAATTGTTAAAACAATTGAAGATCGATGTAAGGTGAAGTCGCAAAGCGTCTATAAATTGACTCCTTTCATGACCTATTTCTTTATTTCTATTTCTCGCACAAAGAATTAGTATGTAATTAAACGGGTTTTTTTGTTTTTAGGAAAGGTACGCTGAAATTTGAACATCCTGTACATAAAATAAGCATTAAAACCGTGCGCTTGCAAGGACGGCCGCAGATCGAGTGAGGGCAAAATATATATTATAGTATGGCTACCGTGTGTGATAGCTTGCTATAATATAATATATATTTTGATATATTAATATGTATTATAGCTACGTTTGTGACGACCTTAAATGTAGGTTTTCAGGATTCGCATTCCATTACGTCAACTTAGATTGAAATTTTATTTATTCCATACACGAAAAGCTTTACCGACTTTCTTAGCTTAAATTGCTAGGTCTTAAATTGTTCCATGGCCATTTTTCCCAGTATCGATTTTTCAATTTATACCCGAACAGAGTAGGGACGGGAAATCAGATCTGAACTCTGAACCTAGACATCATTAATAAAATATTTTATGTAAGTAGGTACGGCAATTGGCCGATTTATAACATCTAAATTATTTTGTACACACATAGTTCAAAATAATTTGAATGTTTGTAATTGGCCTATAATTCGCTGTAGGTATCTACTGTAGCACATATATATACTGTGACTGTAGTATTAGTAAATAAGTAATTACACGTACTAAGTATGTACATAAGATGCGGGAAACTTTCAGGCAAGCGTTGCATTTCGATATAATAATTTTTCAAAACTAGTGTATTTTTGAGTGTTTATGTGTAATTTATGGTAAATTATTAAACACAAAGGTTCGAAAACGGGCAAAAGTGTTGGAAAGTGATAAAGCGCAGTGAAACGCGAGTTTTCAGGTTTGTCGACAAATTCCACAGCAAGCCCTAGTAAGGTAGCACCACCGCGTTACTAGAGTAGAACTTAGTCCAAACTTGGACATACATGAATACGCTGCTGTTAAGAAGATTCATAACATGAAAATTATTTATATTTTCACAAAGACATTTACTTGACTTTGGCACACTCTCAAGCCGAGAAAGTCCAAGAACAAGAAGAAAAAAAAAGTACATATATGATGGGGTTGCCAACGGGACAAGTGCGTCAAGTAAGGGTCGTCATAACAGTTGAAGTCACGAATTAAAGAATTCTAATGCAACTCGTCGCTGAAACAGCATAAAGTTACTTACTCTTCTAAAATAAAATGGACATTCCTGAGAATCTCATGCATGACTCTCAGGAATGTTCATGTTATCATACTAAAAACTCCGAGCACAGAGAACCTCCTGTAGATCCTGTTATAGGTAAAGAATTTGGTGCTAGTAGTTGAAATATGGGTGAAAAAAAACGCACTTAAAACTAAACTTTTCATAAGGCAAACTTAATTACATTTTAATTTAAGGTTAGGTCAAAACAAGGTTCAGGTCATCGGGTTTATTTGACTTGGGGTCGTCCTACCCCACGCGCAATAAGTCAAGGTCTCCACTCCATAACTCGTTTGCTCCATCGACCATCGAGGCATCAGTTCTCCTACAGATGTGTCCAACCCACTATCACTTCTGAAACATACTCTGCGAGCTATGTCGACCACTCTGGTTTTTTGACGAGATTTTATGCCTCAGAGACACCCCAAGCATAATTCGTTCCATTGCTGGCTGTGCATCTTTTAAGGCATGGACTAGCCTCACTGCAAGTGTCCACGTCTCGGCACCGTAGCTCATAACTGGTAGAACGCTATGTACTACTATAGAATATATTATATAATCTGTGGTACTACTACCTAATGATCAAATATACATAAAATATAGGTACGCCTTTATACCCGAAGGGGTGGGCAGGAGCATAGTATACCCCAGTTGAAAATTTTCAAGCCGCCCATAAGTTCCTCAACTTAGCTGAACGATTGTCATTTTACTGACAACTTGGGTTTCATTTCGAGTTTTCCTTCTCGTCGCTATTAACCGTTTTGCGAAAGTCTGTCCTTAGTCGCTTCTTACGACACCCTCCGCATATATAAAAGGGGTAGCGACATTTTGTACTCTTGCCCGTCGCCACATGGGGCTCCAATAACCAATGTGTCACCCACTACCACGCTAAAACCTTCAAACCACACACAAACAGCCACACATACAGCCTACATTCCCCACATCAACAATCGATATAAATAATTCAATTACATTTACATTCAGGGGTAATTTCTGAAATACTTTCGATTTCACCAGATATCGTCGACAAGGCGGCGCATGAGTTATTTTATAGTGAAGTTGCACCGCAGGGCGTCCAGCGGCACGTCTCAGTGTTGGACCACCCGTCTCTACAGGGTTGCCAGCTCAGAAAGTTTCTTCCAAAAAAGTAAAAAGGTTATCATGTTGGAGTATTGTTTTAGATTCGTTATTGTGTGCAAATGTAGGTAATATTAAGAGTTATAGAGTTAGTAGGTTTGTAAAATCTGCTTTAGGTAGGTATTTGGTTGATTGAAAATAGCGTAAGATGTAATTGGGTAAGTGATTTTTGAGTAGATATTAGGTATTTGAGTACCAAATTGTTAAGACACAGTTTAAATAAGTCCCTAACTATCCTTTTATCGTATGTAGGTAATTAATGATGAAGAGTCTGGGTGTTTCTATGTATAATAGGGATGTATTTAAAAAAAGTATATAAGTATTAATATCCGTGGTCTGATACCCATAACACAAGCAGGTTATTCCTAGCTTAGTTTGGGATCAGATAGCGTTGTGTGAAAATGTCCGTGAATATTTATTTATTTATAATTAATGATAATCTTTGAACGGGGACGCGGGCTCTTTTGATAATTTGCGTTGCGATACAATATTAAATCAATATCAGCATATGACAATCCACTGCTAGAGATAGATCTCTCTCAATGTCCTCTTAGAAGCGGGATCACACCCGAAACCCCCCAAAGACGCGGGATAGCACCCGAACCACCTCCTAGTCGAGGCCGCAGTGGCGGCCGTGGGTCTGTTGGGAGTCCTGTGACATCCTTCCGAGGGCTTACTCGGGACTTCCAACCATAGGCTGTTGGGCGTAACGTGAGGTTTTTTAGTCGGCCAGGAGTCCGGCATAGCATCCATGAGGATTTTCCCTCACGTTAAAAAAAAACATTTCTCTCATTACAACACATGGTCCTTCGTCTTTCGCATCTAGCCCTTTGCGACCTCTTTCAGGTCGTAAGTAACGTAACGACAAATTTGTAAGTGTACCAACCCTAACGAACTAAGTAGCTTTACCAAAATCATAAACTTTTAATAGACGATAAGATTATAATAATTAAAAATCTATCCAAACGAGCCGATATATTTAATGTACAAATTAAATTAAGGGGAGTGGTTGACAAAGTTTGCGAAAAAGAGGTGCAGATAAAGACGTTCTTCTCGGTATTAGTATACGAAAAATGAGAGCCAAAAGTAGATTTGAAATCTACAAGATGTGTTCCAGAAAATGGTTTCATCAGAAATTGTGTATTTATTATAAATAACTAGTAAAACATCACTGAACTAGCCCACAATGTTTTAGAAGAAGCCGTTTTATGACATGTATTTATTAATGAATGATAATAAAATTTATATCAAAGACTAAAGAAAACATAGACGTCTAACATGGTTTTCTTCAATTTAAAATTAGAATAAGTTTTAACTAATTATACCTAATAATGTATTCAAAGAATACATCACATTGCTTGCTTCCCCGCGCTCGCCCGAAAATCTAGTGCGGGGGGAGTCGTGTTGCTAGACGGACGTGTGTCGCTCTGGTCTGCAAAATATTCTCGTAAAATGTTATATTTTCATTCATGTACAGAGTAATGCGTGTAACAGAGCCAGAGCCCGAGTTACACAATGCATACTGCATTACATGAGAATATAATGCATTTCAACTTATTTTTCGTATTGATTTATTAAATTACTTCGAAAGGTTGTCATGCTTATATTGTAAGCGGTACTTAATCATTTCAATATAATTAAATGAAGAAATATTTGTGGACATTTGCACACAACTTAAGCTATTATATTATAATCTATTATAATATATTATAACCTTGTGCTAAGGGATATAGACAACTGATGCGGGGGGAGTCGTGTTGCTAGACGGACGTGTGTCGCTCTGGTCTGCAAAATATTCTCGTAAAATGTTATATTTTCATTCATGTACAGAGTAATGCGTGTAACAGAGCCAGAGCCCGAGTTACACAATGCATACTGCATTACATGAGAATATAATGCATTTCAACTTATTTTTCGTATTGATTTATTAAATTACTTCGAAAGGTTGTCATGCTTATATTGTAAGCGGTACTTAATCATTTCAATATAATTAAATGAAGAAATATTTGTGGACATTTGCACACAACTTAAGCTATTATATTATAATCTATTATAATATATTATAACCTTGTGCTAAGGGATATAGACAACTGATGAAAATACTTATATTATAGTTATTATTAACACACTGCTTTTTTGAGACACTGCTCTCAACCTAAGCTGAAAGAATTGACTCTTTTAGCTTAGTACGTCTTGTGGGTCGCCACAAGTAGGCACCATCTACCGGCAAATTGGTTAAGGTATAAAAGTGAACAAAGTGAGTGCCCGCCGAGTTTCTTGCTAGTCTATATCTTTACATAATAATAAAACTGTTGAGGGCCGAGAGTCTGAATATGGAAGCTATTTAAAAAAAAAAGAACGCGTTCTCTAATCGATACCTACTTAAGCCAAAATGAAATTTAAAATTTTCATGTCCGTCTGTATTACGAATACGTATCACGCCGAAACTACTGATTTGAATGAAAATTGATCCGAGGAAGTTCAGGAGTTAGAGACATCTCAACTTCTCTAAACCTAGAATTCAAGAGTTCCTTTGAATGTGAGGGTAAATCTAAACCTGCGTGTTGCTTTATCATTTTTTTCATTCAAATTGATTCTGTAGTTTCTACGTGATACTTATTTGGGATACAGACAGACAGACAGACATGAAAATATTAAATTGCATTTTCGGATTCAGTATCGATTAGAGAACATCCTTCAATAAAAATTTTCAACAGACTCTCGACCCTCAACAGTTTTATTATAAGTATAGATAATTCAGGCCGCGCCGAGGGCGTGGACTGAATTGTTTTAGAATCTATTCTAAAATTTTCCACGGGCTTAATCATTAAGCTCTTAACTATTAGAGCTTAATGATTAAGCCCCGTTTTATTATTATGTTTTATTATTATTGAAGGATGTTCTCTAATCGATACTGAAGCCGAAAATGCAATTTAAAATTTTCATGTCCGTCTGTCTGTCTGTATCCCGAATAAGTATCACGTAGAAACTACAGAATCGATTTGAATGAAACTTGGAACAATTAAAACTTATAATCCGAGGAAGGTTCCTGGATACTTTGATTCCGATATTCAGCGAGCTTCCTTTGGGAGAGGGGATGAAAGACAATATGGTGTTTTAGTTGTAATTTCACAATGCGTGGTCCGATTCCAATTTTTTTTTCAGTGTTATAACGGTAGTACTTTAAGGATTGCTTCACAAGTTTCAGTGCTGAGGGTTTTGTAGTTCAGGAATTAGAGATAAAAAAAAAAAGGAAAAAAGAAAAAAAAGGAAAAAAGGAAAAAAAAAAAAAGAAAAAAGGAATTAGAAATAAAAAAAATAGAACTTTCTCAAAACCTATAATTCAAGGGTTCCTTGGAATGTGACGGTAAATCTAAACAGGCGTGTTGGCTGAATCATAAAAGAGCTTAATGATAAAGGCTGTTGTAAAATAATTCAGTCCGCGCCGAAGGCGGGGACTGAATTGTTTTAGAATAAACTTAATCTTTAAGCTCTTTTATGATAAAGCAAACAGGGCCGTTTCACACGCTGCTTGATGAGTCTGATGAAGAAGTGCCTCTCCTTTTGCAAACCTTATGTGACGTAAACGAAGTTGCGAGGGTCAGCTAGTTTTACAATATGCTTAATCTTAAAATTCGTTTATGATTAAGCAAACAGGGCAGTTTCACCCGCCGGTTGATGAGACTGATGAAGAAATACCTCATGTTTCATACACCTTAAGCGTCGTAAACGAAGTTGTGAGGGTCAGCTAGTTACATACATACATATGGTCACACCTTTATCCCCGAAGAGGTAGGCAGAGGCATATTATTATGTCCCCACGTTTCACCTTTTTAGAATTTGTCTCACGTAATAGGTGGTGAGCCGTATTGCCGTGTTGAGATAGACAGGCGCAGGTTGTGACTGCCTGCTGTTGAAATTGTTCAAGCTGCCAAAAAGGCCTTCAACTTGGCTTAACGATTGCCATTTTACGGGCAACCAGGACTAACGGCTTAACGTGCCCTCCGAAGCACGGAAACGCTTAAATAACTGTCACAAAGTGGTCACATGGATGGTCACCTATCCAAGGACTGGCCATAGTGAAAGTTGCTTACTACAGTGATCGTTTACAGAACACCGAGTCCGCAATGCCACGAGCGCTTCTTATTTATACATATCTAGCTGACCCTCGCAACTGCGTTTACGACGCTTACGTACGTACATATTTTTGTTGGTTTGTAATAATAAAATGAAATGAAATTTTGTTTCTTAAAAGGAATAAAAATTTCAAGCAGGTGGAAAACTCCTTATGTCTGTATATAAACGTTTGTTTTTTAATTTACTTTTAGCCTCTCGCTATAAAATAGATTGCAGGGGGGCTTATGGCGAGACTTTGTCTGTAGTTTGTGACTCTGTTGCATTAAACTACGTCACTAGGTCATCTGTTCAAAGTTTGAACTAAAACAAAAATGACAACATCAATCGGATTGAACTTTCACAATAAATGTTTAAGATAGGGGTAGTCGGGTGAGACTTTCTTGTTTATTTGGTGAAGCCAGGAACGCATTTCCGCTACTATTTTCTTCTTCTTCCGTGGTTCTTTTACTCTGATGTCTCTGTAGTTGCGCTACTCTATGTTGGCGAGTCATATCGCCCATATGCTCAAGGTCGTTAGCCCTGGGTGTGGCCTTAAGATTGAATCTTCCAGGAATGGCGCCATAGAGATTGTCGACATATTTGTTGAGTATTTCGATCGAATGGTTGATCACATTATCACCACTGTTATCTATATGTATACTAAAATTATAAAGAGATTTGTTTGTTCGTAATCGGTAAACTCTGAAACTACTGAACGAATTTTAAAGAAAGAAAGAAAAGTATTTACTCTTGGCCCAATACATATAAGGTTTCAAGTATAGGTACATAATATGCTAAGTATCTAACGCTTAAATTAAAATAAATAAATATACTTAATCATCAATATAATACTTAACAAACTCAATAATAAAATGAACTGTAAAATAAGAGAATTAAAAATAAAATATATGAAAAAGTATGGGCTAGAAACTTAGATCATCTAACCACAGGATGCGCCTTACTTAAGCATTCCTTTCTGCCAAGCCAATAGACCATTTGGTCTATTGGCTTTATAAAAAGCACTGTACATCAGTACATCATTTTATATGCTTAAACTAGTACATTTCATTGTAGTTGACTGTACAGTAAAAATTAACACACAACAGCCATTACGCGTTTGTCGATTAATACATTTTTAATATATACACTCGAGAGCAATGAATCCGGGTCACTTAAAGAATCCTAAAAATCTCGGAAACTAAAAATGCTAGGTTAATGCAATAAATTGTATATAATAGACAATGTAATACTCCTTAAATGAAGGTATTAAAACTTCTTAGTTATTGTAAAGTTATATCATAAAAAAATCAAATTTGAAAAAGGGCCACTTTCGAAGATGGAACTACGAAATTACAGCATTTGGTGTTGCTTTTGTTTGTAATCTGTCATTTATGTGGGTACATAAACCATGTTGATAGTGCTCTATATTCATTAATCAAGCTGAAATTATGTCGCTTACGCCTGAAGAATGCACCAGAATACTTACAATGCTGGAAACCGGCCGGAGTCAGCGCGATACAGCCAGGACTGTCGGTGTGTCGCTGTCAACAGTACAAAGAGTTCTCCGACGTTACGAAGAAACTGGTTCTAACCTACGCAGACCAGGAACGGGCAGAACCAGGTGTACCACAGCACGAGAAGACCGATACTTGGTGAACACCATGCTTCGAAATCGCTTTCTCACAGGAACTGAACTCACCAATCAGTTTCGACGCCTCGGAGGAAGTAACCCAAGTGCATGGACAGTAAGACGTCGGCTTGCTGAATCTAACTTAAAACCCCTTAGACCTGCAAACGGCCCTAAACTGGAGCGTGGGCATCGTATTTCGAGACTAAGGTATGCCCAGAGCCACGTAAATTGGAGTATTGAAAATTGGTCAAAAGTTATGTTCTCCGACGAATCAAAATTTATGCTCTACAAGCACGATGGAAGACACAGAGTGTATCGAAGACCAGGGGAAAGATTCAAGCAAGCATGCATCGAAGAAAAAGTAGCCTACGGTGGTGGGTCTGTACTTGTGTGGGCCGGAATTTCTTCTGAAAGTCGCACAGAGCTGGTGATCATAGAAAACGGCTCTTTAACTAGCGTAAGATATGTGGAAGAAATCCTCAATGATCACGTTGGTCCATTTATGGTCAATTTAGGTGAGGATGCTATATTTATGCATGACAATGCCCGACCTCATACAGGTAGGATTGTGAATGACTACCTTCAAGAGATGAACATTACTCGTATGGAGTGGCCAGCGCGCAGCCCGGATATCAACCCGATCGAGCATGCTTGGGACGAGCTAGGCAGATGCGTAAAACAACGAAACCCTCCCCCAATCACGCTTCGTGAGCTCAAAATTGCTCTCACAGAGGAATGGGAGAATATTCCCCAAAATCGTATAAGGAACTTGGTGTACAGCATGCCAAACCGCGTAAACGCAGTAATGGAAGCACGAGGAGGCAATACGAAGTATTAAAATTCAAGAAAATCGTAATAAAGTTCAAAAATTTCATGTTTCCTATTTTTGTTTTAAGGAGAGATCAGCAGTTTTTTCTTTATGTAATTTTGTGTTAATAAAATGTATGGTGACTCATATTTTTTTTACTTTCATTTAAGGAGTATTACATTGTCTATTAAATACAATTTATTGCATTAACCTATCATTTTTAGTTTCCGAGATTTTTAACATTCTTTAAGTGACCCGGATTCATTGCTCTCGAGTGTATATTGAAATTTTATGTGTTTGTGTTTCCCCCTTCACCCGCTATGACTAGCAGAATATTTTTGTATGCGGTGGTTCACAAAATGCTAGTCCCGTGATATATGGTCTATGGCTAGAAACGGTTGCCACCTCAGCATAATGCTACACGTAAACATAGTTGTGACGTGCAGCGCTGATTTTCAGGTGGCACCATAAAGAAGGGACAAACGTCACGCACGCTATAAAAAAAAACAAAACACTAAATATAAATTAAACTAAAATATTCACAACAAACAACCCCTACCACAATTAAATTCTAAAGAAAATTTAAAAATTCTTGCCTATTGAATAATCGTGTATATAAATCTAATATAAATCTTGCCTATTGAATAAGGGTGTAGGCCCTACCAACACCTCCGGGCCCAAGTCAACCTCACGTGCAAGCTCGTGCACCTGCTGAACAACGGACGAGGCTCTGACGTCGGCGGTCCATTTCAACACGGCGATGGGCTCACCACCTGTTACGTGGGACCGAATTGTACACGGTGAAATGTGGGCCGGTATAGGCCTCTGCCTACCCCTTCGGGGATAAAGGCGTGAGTATATGTATGTATGTATGAATAATCGAAATGATGCCAGCGGCACCCTCACAGTCCGTATTCTGACAGTGGTCCTCTGTGATGTGCCTCTTCAGGCTTCGCTTGAAGAACCCGGGATTGTAAGATTAAGGAAACACATGCGCGGGCAGGTCGTTAAAGTCTATAAGGTGCTTGTAGTACGTCACAGGCAAAGGCGTGGTGCATACCTACTCACCAACACTTAGAATATTGCGTACTGTAATCAACATTACTTGAAACTACTTATTTTAATATTTCAGTTAAAGTAGATACGTCACAAGGACTGGGGTCAGCCATTTCATCTATATTTTTGTTTTTTACATTGCAACCCAATTATTTATTAATTTTACAGGCACCTTATGAGAAGATTTAGTTTCATCATTGTAATTATCTGGGCGCACTACCTGGTTTAGTCAGAACTGGAACATTATCTATACATATAATAAAATGATAGAAAAGCCAAAACTGTACATTGAAAATATTAACAAAAAAATACTCGCCGGGTGTTCTACATAAGATACCGAAGCTGAAAATATAGTTAGAATTTTTTTTGTCTGTTTGTCTGTTTGTCTGTTTGTCTGTTTGCTTTGCTTTGTCCGGAAGGATCTCGAAAAGTACTGAACAGATTTGGTTCAAATTTTGCACAAATATTACTTAGGGGTGTGGTCTTAAAATAGGCTATATATTATTACGCCACGTATCCTAGGGGCTAAGCAGAGAGCAATGAAATGTTTAAACCGTTGGATTGATTTAACTAAAACGTAGCAGGAATATTAGTAGGAGATAGGTTTTACACTCAGACAACATATTATTACGCTAAATTTTTTAGGAGCTCGGCAGAGAACAATGAAAATCTGTTTGTATATTTTTGCAAAATACAGAAATTACTGAATAATTTAAATTAACCTTTTATTTGAATAGCAATCTAGAGGTAGGATCTTTAAATAGGCTATATATCGACACCCCCATGCAATATCATTGTAATTCAAATTTCTTGTTTTTCAGTGAGCGCGAATTGAAGTTTTGAAAAATCATAAAATTCTACTGTTATCCTATGCAGTTACAAAAAGTGTTGTTACTGCGTATATTTTAGCTTAACTATTTATAGGTGCTGTAAGATTAACGAAAAAAACACGTTTCTTGACTTACGTGAAAAGCAATAGTTTATGACAGTACATCGATTACAATGAATAACATTGTAACTCTGAGTTACAATTGAGATCTTCATCAGACTTTTTTTTATTGCACTGCAAAGTGATTGTAACTCAAACTTACAATTATTTTGCATGGGAAATTTAAGCAGTCTTGCAAAGTTTATCATTGTAAAACTTAAGTATCATCATAGAAATAGTAGAAAACCTTTAAAGTATACTATAAAGTCAGTATGTATATAATATCTACTATATTAGTTTTAGAGTGGGATTAAGAAATGGGCCTTTTAATTTTTTTTATTTATTAATATTCAAAATAATGAACTATTTTCATCAGCATTTTCATACTTAGACAATTAAATTTTAAACTCACACAATTGTTTAATTTTATTTATTTACTAGCTGACCCGCGCAACTTCGTTTGCGTTAAATGAGAGTGAGAAAGAGAGAGGTATAGTATTATTAATATTTCCCGTTGCATTTACTCCCGTCGATTCGCTTGCCTATATTCATTAGAGCTGACCCGCATAATTTCGTTTGCGTCATATGAGAGTGAGAAGGAGAGATGTGTTAAATTGACGTTATGTTTCCCGTCGCTTTTACTTCCGCCCAACTGTTTTTTTGGTATGGAACTCATCGTGTGCGAGTCCGACTCACACTTGGCCGGTTTTAATCGTTCAGTTGACTGGCTACCACTGCAGACCACGTTTACTCCCGTCGCGTCGCTCATACTTTAAAGAGGGTTATTGTAAGTTAACCTTAAAAGATAGGCATTTGCTGTTGAGGACTTTTTTCTATAACTTTTTAAGAGGAACAAATTTGTAATACACTATTTTTACGTAACTTTAACGATTTGTGCAGCGTACGCAATGCAAGCTCTCAAAAGAAAGAAATTTTCCCCGTTCTCGAAACATTACTCATGGCTGCTCCGCTCCTATTCGTCTTAGCGTAATGTTAAATCACCATTGGCCATCCTCAATAAATGGACTATTAAACTGTATAACATTTTTTGAAATGCAACCAGTAGTTTCTAAAATCCTAGCACAAACAAACTCTTCTGTTCTATAATATCGTGAACGAACCTTAAGAGATAGACAAATTAGGTTATTGTGAGCGAACCTTAAAAGATAGACATATGCTGTCGCGGACTTTTTTTTAGAACTTTTTAAAAGAGACAATTTAGTAGTACACAGTTTTTACGTAACTTTAACCATTTACGCAGCGTACGCCTCGGAAGCTCTCAGACGGTAAAAAATATTCCCCGTTTTCAAAACATTATTGACTGCTGATCCGCTCCTATTCGTCTTAGCGTGATGTTATATAGCCTATAGCCATCCTCGATAAATGGACTATGAAACTGTAAAAGAATTTTCGAAATCCAACCAGTAGTTCCTGAGATCCTAGCGTTCAAACAAACAAACAAACAAACAAACAAACAAACAAACAAACAAACAAACAAACAAACAAACTCTTCAGCTTTATAATATTAGTTATAGCCTATAGCCATCCTCGATAAATGGACTATGAAACTGTAAAAGAATTTTCGAAATCCAACCAGTAGTTCCTGAGATCCTAGCGTTCAAACAAACAAACAAACAAACAAACAAACAAACAAACAAACAAACAAACAAACAAACTCTTCAGCTTTATAATATTAGTATGGATTTATTTAAACTTCATGCACAATGTACATAGGCCGACTTAATGCCATAGGCATTCTCTAACAGTCAACCATAGTGATGCAGAGACAAACAAAGTAGGTGTATAATCTTGTAGAAGTTAAGTAGAGAAAAGTAAGACTTGGAAGCCGTCGGAGCTCTATAAACATCTAAGAGTTACTAAAATGCACGTCTTGGCAAAATCAAGAGACGAAATCGTTCAAACTCTTCCAAAGGATAAAAATATAGCAGAACTTGAGTCACGCCTCCAATTCCACAAGAAATTCATGGTGGGTTCGCAGACTGGTCGAGCGGGGTTGGGTAGTATCCGGAGACAAACAGATAAAGACATTACAAAATCTTTTCTGGAGCAGGATGAGAGCGATGCCTATAAGGTGCACGCGACGAACCTGGAGATGCAGAATGAATGGCTTACTCTGGGCGAATTTTGTATTCCCATGGCCTTGCAGTCGCGTACCTTATTGTACGACTGGTCGCCGGCTTTGCTTAGATTATACCTGAACGCGTTTCAATTGACCCTCTCCGACCAAAGTAATCTGGTCAGGTGGGGGAAAGCCGCAGATAAAACATGTAATGCACGTGGAGAAGCGATTGGAACTGCTAGACACCTGCTGGTAGGTTGTAGGACGTTATTAGACCGAGGTCATTACTCACGCCGACACGATAGAGTATTGGAAATCATACGTGAGGCTGTCAGTTTGGCGGTAGCGAGAGTGAAATAGGGATTAACCACAAACAAAAGAAATGACATTGCGTTTGTAAAGGAAGGCTTTTCAAAGAAAGTACCTCAAAAGCCATACTCAATTTTGATGGCTGCCGCCGATTGGACTATACTCTCAGACACGTATGAAAAACACTACAAAATCCCAGAGGATGTGTGTGCCTCGTCATCGAGACCCGACATATTCCTGTTTTCGAGGATACACAGGCGTGCGGTGCTCGTGGAGCTGACGGTGCCGTGGGAGACCAACATACCAAAGGACCACGCCATGAAGACAAATAAATACTTTCACTTGTCCAATGAGTTAACCAAAAATGGCTATGTGGTTAAACTCTATGCCGTAGAAGTAGGAGCAAGGGGAATTCCAGCTAAATCCCTGTATAATTTATTTAAGGACCTTGGATTGCCAAGAGCTTCGGTAAGCTCTTTACTAAAACGAGTATCCAAAGCGGCATTGATAAGATCTTACCAAATCTGGTTGGGCAGGGGGGGGGGGGACATTGTTGACGGTGGAAGGTGATCGTTTATGCGCTTAGTAAGGTGGCCACCCTAAACCTTCTTGAATGGGTCGCAAGTCCCAGACGCCGTCAGGGTGTTCCCCCCTGTGCCACGCTATGGACCCGGCACCCGCACGGAGAATCCATGGAATGCTAAGAATACGGTCTCTACATTGGGTTCGAAATTACCCTGCAGTAAGATTGTAAATAAATTTACAATGTTGTTGCATGTCATCGGTTCAATGTTTGTGATATTCATAATTTTGTAAATCAAGTTACAATGATTATGGTCGAAAATTCAATTTTTTTAACGAGTTACAATGCCTTGGCCTCTCTCATAGCTCAAAAACGAAGGGACTTAGAGTTACGTTGATTACACCAATAAAAAGGATTTTTTTTTACAAATTGCCACAGTATTGTAACTCAATTTGACAAAAAAATGAGTTACAATGTTGTTGCATGGGCGTGTCGATATTATCACGCTACATATCCTAGGGACTAGGCAGAGGGTAATGAAATATGTAAGTATGTGGATTGATTAAACTAAAACGTTGCAGGAATATTATTAAGAGATTGGTTTTACACACCGGTTACATATTATCACGCTAAATAAAAAAAAGAAAAATTAAAAAGAGAAAAATTAAATTCTGTGTTTGCTACGATATCCAGACGACTGATATACATACTTATATATTTCTAAATACATACATATTATACATAGAAAACACCCAAACTCCGAAACAAACATTTGTGGATCACACAACTAATTGGAACAACCCAGAAATCGAACCAAGCCCTCCGGCGCGACAGGCGGTATCACTATACCGACTACGCCACAGAGGCAGTCAATGAAATTATATTTCATATTCTTTCATATAATTATTCTAACGGCTTGACAGACACAAAATATATTTGTTTATGTATTTACGGGCAACAATCAAAAGTACCTAACTGTAAAGATTAGTAGTAGTAATTTATGGGCTTGATAAAGAACAATAATCAAATTCATTAGAGTACGTGTTTGTTTTTAAATATGCATTTAGTATATAACATAATAAGTAAGTTTATCAGTTTTATAGATCTCATAGCTCACACTAATATAAATCAAATTCAGGCTACGCTATACTATTGTACAAGCCATGTAATATGTAGTATAGGTACTTTTTTATAACGTGAAGGAAAATCCATCGTGGATGCTATGCCGGACTCCTGCCAATTAAAAAAACCTTACGTAACGCCTAACAGCCTATGGTTGGGAGCCCCGGGTAAGCCCTCGGAAGGATGTCCCAGGACTCCCAGCAGACCCACGGCCGCCACTGCGTCCTCGCCTAGGAGGTGGTTCGGGTGCTATGCCGCGTCTTTGGGGGTTTCGGGTGTGATCCCGCTTTTAAGGGGGGGGGGGGGGGGGCGTGAGTGAACGCCTTCGGCGCGGACTGCATTATTGTACAATAGCCCTAATCATTAAGCTTTTTTATCATTAAGCCAACACGCCAGTTTAGATTTACCCTCACATTCAAAGGGATCCTTGAATTCTAGGTTTTGCGAAAGTTGGGATGTCTCTAATTCCTGAACTAGAAAACCTTTAACATGGAAACTTGTGTGAAACATTCCTTACAGTATTCCCTTTATAACACTAAAAAAAAAATTTTGGAATCCGAAAACGCATTGAGAAGTAACAACTAAAAAACCGTTTTGTCTTTCATCCCTTCTCCCAAAGGAACCGCGCAAAATATTGAGATCAAAAGTATCCTAGAACCTTCCTCGGATTATAAGCTCTGATTGTACTAAGTTTCATTCAAATCCATTCAGTAACTTCGGCGTGATACTTATTCGGAATACAGACAGACAGACACACATGAAAAATGTAATTTCATTTTCGGCTTCAGTAGACTCTCGACCCTCAACAGTTTTACTATATGTATAGACTAGCTAACCCTCGCAACTTCGTTTACGTCACATAAGATCTATGAAAGGAGAGGTATTTCTTCATCAGACTCATCAAGCAGCGTGTGAAACTGCCCTGTTTGCTTAATCAAGAAAGAGCTTAAAGATTAAGTAAGTCTATTCTAAAGCAATTCAGTCTGCGCCGAAATAGCCATAACCATTAAGCAGCTCTTTTATGATTAAGCCAACACGCCACACAAACGTTGTTTATAATGAACATTCTTAAAACAACTTTACTGAAAAATGTTGAGCTTTGGCTACAGTGACATGGGCAAATAAATTAAATCACCTTAAACATAATAAGTACATGCATACGGTCACGCCTTTATCCCCAAAGGGGTATCGAGGCATATTATATGTTTACCTTTTTTTAATTTGTCCCACGTAACGTAATAGGTGGTGAACCGCATTGCCGTGTTGAAATGGACAGGCGTTAGTACTGCCTACTTTTGAAAATTATTAAATCTATAAGGTCTTCCACTTGGTTTAACGACTGCCATTTACTGGCTACCGTTAGCGTTAGTGTTATCGTCTCAACTCTTCCGATTATGCGTAAAGTTTTCAGTCTGTGGCCCTAATCTAACAAACGTTTCGTATTCGCGCTTCACCATACTACTTACTATTATAATTAATTATTAAAGGGGCTAATTAATAAACACGTACGTCATACCGGCCTTGGACCCACTAAAACCATGAGGTCTCTTCCTATCCATCTAGCGCAATCCTAGGGTATCCTCTAGAGGGCTTACCCGGGGCTCCCAATCGTAGGCTGTTAGGTAGGATACGTGTGGTTTTTAGTCAGTGGGAGTCATAGTACATTCATGTGGGATTTTCCTCACGTTAAAAAAATCCATCTAGCGCATAACTCCCCGGGTAAGTTGGAGGATGTCCTAAATTTGTTCCCACATTTTGGTTACGACTTATCCTAGAGGCTCAACTAGAATACGGTTCAAACTTTGCTTATAACATAATTTCCACGTGGACGAAGTCGCGGGTAACAGCTAGTTTAGAATGAATCTGTATACTTATTGTGGAATTGGTTTACCTAGTTTAGTTGGGTAGGCAGGTACTACCTACTTATCTACCTAACTAAGTTTAGTTACAGTGTAAAGTGCTATTAGATACCCACCTATTTAGCGACTAATAGCATTATATACTGTGCTAATAAGTAGGTTCCTACTTATTTGATATTAGCGGACGTCACGCGGTTTCACCCGCATATCTCCCGTTCCCGTGGGAGTAGGTACGGGAATAAAATATAGCCTATGTTACTCAGGGTGAATGTAGCTTTCCAATGGTGAAGGAATTTTTGAAATCGGCTCAGTAGTTTTTGAGTTTATTCAGTTTACCTATACAAACATACACACAGACATAAATGCAAATTTTTCCTCTGTATAATATTAGTGTAGATAGGTAGGTACCTACCTATTTTACGGCTTAAGAGCGTATATACACACATATTTTGAACTTGCTTATGTCCACGAAGGATATGAACAGGAATATGTAATGCCCACCTTATAACATTATGTATTTTGTCCACGTAATGTCTTACATACTAAATTTGTTAGTTGTCAATTAATAAAACATCAGGCTTGTTTACGACCTCCATTTTATAGTCAGACAGATGTGCTTTAAGTCACCTCATAATTTCTAATTATGTGTATAATTATTTATTTAATAATTACCTACCTACTATTAAATATTATAGACGATGTATATATCTTCGTAACTGTAAAGTTCTCGCCATAAAATAAGTTTTAGCCCCTCTCTATAAAATAGAGTGCAGAGGGGCTTATACCGAGACTTTCTCTGTTGCTGAGACTCTGTCGCATTAAACTACGTCACTAGGTCACGTGGATCATCTGTACAAAGTTTGAAGTATAACAAAAATGACAACGTCAATCGGATTGAACTTTCACTTTCACAATAAACGTGTTAGAGAGGGGCAGTCTGGTGAGAACGATCTCACGGCTTTCTTGTTATATTTTTTGCTCTAGAGATCATCTGTACAAAGTTTGAAGTACAACAAAAATGACAACGTCAATCGGATTGAACTTTCACTTTCACAATAAACGTGTTAGAGAGGGGCAGTCTGGTGAGAACGATCTCACGGCTTTCTTGTTATATTTTTTGCTCGGTACTCAAATTGTTTTTTGAAATAAAAGTAGAATATTTCATTTCTAGTAAAATCAGCTACCTATTTTCCAATAAGAATCCTGTCAAAAAACAGTCCAACCGTTTGGCAGATAATCTGCTAGGATTCTTGGTTTTATTACTTTGTATCTATACCTTTATTCACCTCAACAATCTTACTTCTTACTAATATTATAAATGCGAAAGTTTGTGAGTGTGGATGTTTGTTACTCTTTCACGCTCGAACGGCTTAACGGATCTAGCCGAAATTTGGTACTAGGATAGATTGTAGTCTGGAATAACACACAGGCTACTTTTATCCCGGGAATAAGTTCCCATGGGAAGCGGGAACGGGAACATACTTTTACGCGGGCGAAGCTGCGGGCATCACCTAGTTAGGTATAACGATTGCCCGTCGATAATTGTTGACTAATTTTTGTCCGTTTCAACACGTTCAATTGGCATGGCAGCGCAAGTGTCAGGTAGGTACACATCTGGTATTACAAACTTTACCAGTTACGATCAGGTGGGTCGTATACATGACAACCACCCTAGTAGTACAAAAAAATCTAACACAGAAACATTCACATAAATAATAATCAGATTACCTTATCGGCTAGTAGATAATTAATAAAATTAACATTATTATTTGGACATGCCTTGTTCGTAAGGGTACTAAAACTATGATACCCTTACCCTTAAGGACAGATGTGTTTTAAGTAATTTCTTTATGATTTAGAATAAAAAGTTTCTTAATTTATTACCTCCTTCTTTTTAAGGACTATAAAGTGGTTCTTTGGTCTATTGGCTACAGTGCCTGGCTAAGAAACCAGAAGTCTTGGGTTTAATTCCTACTCAGGATAAATCTCTTCGTGTGATGATCTCTTGCTAAGACAAAATCTCAGACTCTGTACCAACCTGTCTGACCACTGTGGTGCAGGAAGCCTCACCACCCTCCCAAAGGGGAGACCTACGTTCAGTGTGGACTACGTTAGTAGAAGAAGAGGAAGTCAAGAAGACCATCAGTTCTATAATGGAGGCTAACAGGCTTTGTGTAATAATGTTTTTTTTTTATACTGCTTAGGTGGCAGACAAGCTTACGGCCCACCGGAAGGTTGGTAACCGTAGCCTATAGACGTTTGCAACACAAGAGTCGCTACACACGCGCTGCCGACCCAGGCGCAGGTTGTGACGACCCACAGTTGAAATTTCTCAAGCCGCCCGTAAGGCCTTCAACTTGGCTTAACGACTGTCATTTTACCGACAACCAGGACCAACGGCTTATCGCGCCTTCCGAAGCACGGAAACGCTCGTAAATAAATGTCACAAAGTGGTCCACGTGGTGGTCACCCAGCCATATCCGGCCATTTTAAATGTTGCTTACTGCAGTGATCGTTAACAGAACACTGAGTCCTCGGGACCACGAGCGTTTCTAAATTTTTATACTTTGATAAATTCACACCAATATTCAATAAATTCAAATTGTACTTACAATTTGACTGCCTCAGTGGCGCATTCGGTAGTGTTACCGATTTGCGCGCTAGATTGAGGACTTCGGTTCGATTCCCGGGTCGTTCGTCGGTCCAAATATTTGGATGATACACAAATGTTTGTTTCGGAGTTTGTGTTTTCTATGTATTATTATGTATGTGTTCAGAAATATATAAGTATGTCCATCAGTCGTCTAGATGCCATAGCACAAGCTTATTTTAGCTAATTTGGGCTAGATGATGTTGTGTGAAAATGTCCACAAATATTTATTTATTTACAATTCAAAATTGTTTTCAGACGTCTGACACTTTCCCATATCTAGGTACTCGTAACCACAGTATTTTATTTAACCTACGACATCCTTCCAACGGCTTACTCGGAACTCCCAAACGGTGTGATTTTAGTAGGTAGGCAGTAAGAGTCCGGTATCCATGAAGGATGTCCATACGTAAAATAAAACAGTATTATATTATTTTATACGAAACGTTGCGGAAATAAGGTACGAAAAAGACCTTTGATTTTCGTGTGGAAATTCCACATGGATGCTATGCCGTACTTTTACCGACTAAAACCACACGTGCCCTACTACTGCCTACGGTTGGGAACCCCGGGTAAGCCTTCGGAAGTATGTCCTAGGATACGAAAAAGACCTGATAACCATTTAGTAACATTCGTGAAAGCCTTCTAAACGAAGTTGGGACGAAAGTAAATCATTTCATAGGCTAATCTTCTCTATTTCTGGGACTTCCAACCGTGTCCTAGACAGTTGTAGAGCACCGTGTAGTTAAGTTGATCTAGGAGTCCGGCATAGCATACACATAGAGGATTTCCATCCGTAAAAAAAGTCCATATATTATATTCTACAGCGCTCGTGGCCCCACGGACTCAGTGTTCTGTAAACGATCACTGCAGTAAGCATCTTTCACTATGGCCAGTCCTTGGATGGGTGACCATCCATGTGACCACTTTGTGACATTTATTTGAGCGTTTTCGTGCTTCGAAAGGCACGTTAAGCCGTTGGTCCCGGTTGCCAGTAAAATGGCAGTCGTTAAGCCAAGTTGAAGGTCTTTTAGGCGGCTTGAAAAATTTCAACTACAGGCAGTCATAACCTGCGCCTGTCCATATCAACACGGCAATACGGTTCACCACTTATCACGTGGGACAAATGCTGAAAAGGTGAAAAGTGGGCAGAAAATATGCCTCTGCCTACCCTTTCGGGGATAAAAACGTGACCATATGTATGTATGTACATTCTACAAGGAATTATGAAGAACTGTCAAATCTTCCCCACTTCCAGTACCTTTCCTGGTACTTGCAGCATCCCCACGTGCTCTCACGGGCCGCAGCGGCGTCTTTGTCGGCGCATCAAACGACACGCGTCGCCGCGCGCTCCGTCGAATGCGCTGGAGCATTGGCGGCGCCACCGAAGTTACAAGTGTTTAGAGATAATTACTGTGATATGTTTTATTCTTATTCTGAAGCGATTCGTGAAATCGCTCAATAATTTTGTGTCCTGTCCTGATCGCTGCTTTCAGTAACTTATGCTAGGTACGGCTGGTCCTAATATTGGTGACTGCTTTGAGCCATTTTCATCTGCGAGCATATTTCTGTGCTTCGGAAGGCCCGTTAAGGTGTTGATTCCAGTGGCCAGTAATCTAACTAGTAGTTGTTAAGCCCGGTTGATTGTCTCATGGGCAGCTTGACAATGCCACAACCTGCACCTATGCATTTGTGACACACGATTCACACGACACAAGATTTGCTTTGATTGGAACACAGTAGCTGCTTTTTTTTTTCATTTTTTTTCTAAGAAAAATGTTCATTGATATAGTTATCACATAGTTGTGGAGCACTGTCTTTACTTTTGCCTTTTCTTATTTAATTGGTAAAGAAAGGATTGGATGGTTTGGAAAAGCTTGTTGGAACAATGAGTGTTAGGCGTCTTATTAAAATAGGAACATGGAACCAACAGTTTTGTGGAAAAAAAATACCGTTAAGACCAAAGGCCTACCATGAATGTTCAATAAGTTGAAGGTCTAATCAATTTCATCCCATCTTCTTCTTCCCTATGGAGGCGGACAGAGATGCCACATTTTGAGAGATTTTTGCCATTAAAAATGTTTTGTCTTTCGCGCCACAGAATGATAGAATCTTGAAGCGCTATACCAGCACCCGTGTTTCTATCTCTTACAACCCCAAGATTTTTAAGTGGAGCATGAAGAGTCTCACATGCTACGCCAACTCGAGGGCCACCGTCCATAGTCTTGCGGACTGTGAGAGTGGTTTCCAATTCGTAAATGGCATCATGACTGTTTATGAGGAGTCATTTTGCCGACCTGTAAAAGGTATGAATTAGTATCTACTTACCTTGTGATTCAGAAACCTTGTTCGCTCCTTTTCTTCTCACCAATTAAGTATATGTACTTTTCTAAATATATCGAACGCTTACTCTCATATCTTGGGCTAGATCAGCATTAACAGGAATGGAATCTGATGTCATAACGGTGTGGGCGACTTTTGAACATTCATGTATCGAATATTTAGAGATATATGACCTCTTCGTTGTTATGCGGTCCCAGTAGAAGTAACTACCTGTTTACCTACTGGTCATGCTAGCGTAGTTCGCGATGAGTAAATACAAGGCAATTTCATTTAGGAGACCATGGCCCGACGGCGCTGCGTTTTTCTGCGAGTAAGTTATGCTCGCAAATGAGGAGGCACGAGCCGGGGCCTCCCTCCCAAGTATGGCAGTCGGCGTCGCTGTAGGCATACTCTCTGGACTACCGGTACCCATAACCGAATATCTGAGGAAGGCGGGTTGCTTGGCTCGGTTCCATTACTACAGAAGCAGGCCAAGGCGGTGGCGTATCTATTCGCCTCTCGTAGAAGTTTGATTATACGCCTCCAAATAACGGGTGTAACACATGAACCCCTCGAGAAGTGGGATAAACCCCATAGAGAGTCCACGGTGGTGGACAAAGTCTGTGTTGGGAGCCCGGGGGTTTACCCTTCAAGGGGGTAAGTACCCGGGAGTCCTGGCCATTAAAACCGGTGCTTATATTACGCTGATGGTATCCGGTGCAAGAGGCCTTTAAGTGGTTGTGTAGGCGGGGCTGTAGTCGCGCCTTAACACGCTAACAACACGCTACTAATTATGAAATGACTTCCGATTTCTATGATTGTACATAAAGTGCCTATTTCTGTGTAGACTAAGTAGGCTTTTAACTTAACCTTTTGACCTTTTTAGGGTTCCGTACCCAAAGAGTTAAAATGAAACCCCCTTATTTTTTTCAGCGTGAGGAAAATCCTACGCGGATGCTATGCCGCCACTCCTACCGACTAAAAACCACACGTATCCTATCTAACAGCCTACGGTTGGGAGCCCCGGGTAAGCCCTCGGAAGGATACCCCAGGACAAAATGGGACCCTATTCATGAGACTTCGCCGTCCGTCTGTCTGTCTGCCATGAGGCTGTATCTCAGGAACCGTGATAGCTAGAGAGCTGAAATTTTCACACATGATGTATTTCTGTTGCCGCTTTAACAACAAATATTAAAATCTAGAAAAGGGGGGATTAAGAGAGACGCCCATGCAACAAACCTGATTTATGCCGTTTTTAGAAGGGAAAGCAGGAGACCGATGCGCGGCACCCACTCTTCCAACATGTTATACCAAGCTCCCGCCTTAAAAGCAGAAGGAGCTTCCTCCGATGTACCACTGCTGTGGTGGGTCAACCCGAAAGCGTTCGGAACCAGAGGTGGCTCACGGAAAATGCACCCCCTCCAGACAACACCCAGCCTGCTGAGAGCCTTATATGGGCCACCTGGAAGTCCCTAAATAGGTTGCGGTCTCGGGTCGGCTGCTGTAGGGCGAACTGGGTAAGATGGGGTTACCTGGACCCGGGGGACGAAGGTTGTGACTGTGGGCACTCCTGCAGTCGATGGACCACCTACTGTCGTGTTCGCTGTGCCCCTACACCTTTACAATTGCGGATCTGAATCAGGCTACGGACCGCGCAGTCAATCTTGCTGAGTTTTGGGCTGGGCATATGTATCTCTATTTTTGTCGCCATTGACACGAAGAAGAAGAAGAATTAGCCGTTTTTTGGTACGGAACCCTCTGTGAGCGAATCTGACTCGCACTTGGTGGGTTTTTTATTCTAGTGATAGATAGTGACATTTGAAATAATAGTATTCTGTAATTGTAACAAGCTTTTAGCAAACTGATAACATTTTGTAATAATATTTTGTGCATTACTTTTATTTTTTCCACATTTAAATTAAGGTTTACTTAGCATAATGATTGCTTTTCAAAATTATTGCTAATTTGCATGCTATTTTATTATAACGGCTAAATGGGCACGCGCTGATTATGGTTTTGACAGGAAAACTCATTAAAAGCGAGGAGTTTGAATATTTCGGTTCTAATTTCCTTTTCAAAGGGGCAAATGAAGTACCTATATTTTCATTCATTTCATTCCTAATCCGTATTTCCCTTGGTCACGCCATCACGTGTGAATGGCTGGACCAATTTTGTTTATTCTTTTTTGGTTTATTTGTTTTTTTTTTGAGTAAAACTTCTATAAGCGCGACTATAGGCAGTAACTCAGATTTCATTTCTGACGGAAGTAACGCAAAATTTTGAATAGCGGAAATTCGAAGATGCCATCAATGGCAAAGAAGTTTTACGTCCGCGCGTAAAGGCTAAACGCACACACTTTTTTTTTATACTTATACCACTAAGGTGGCAGACAAGCATACTTTCCCAGATAAACTGGTAATCACCGAAGCGTATGAACGTTTGTCTAGTGTTGCAAACGTCCATAGGCTACTGTGACCACTGGCGCTACACTCGCGCTGCAGACCCGGCAAGAACGCCTACTGTATGAAGTTCTTCAAAGACCCTTTGAAGAACTTCATACTGTAGGCGTTATAGTCAGGAACAGGTTTAATTTTAAAAAAACTTGCAGATAGAAATGCTACAAAGTATTTAACCCATCCGAAGACCAGCCAAAAGAAAAGACCATTGAGTCAGCGGCTATGAGCGATTCGAAACGGAAAATAATTCATCAGGTAGGTAATTAATGCGATTTTAAAAAGCTTCTAGTAGAGTCGACTAGTGATCCAAGGGCTGACAGTTTTCTCTCTCTGCGAATAGGTAGGCATATGTATGCTTAGATTATAACGGGTGTTTTTTTTAGAGGTATAGAACTTTAAGTTGCCATAACTGTTTTAACTGGCGGTATTTTTGTCAGCTGTAAAGTCATTTGTGTTTAGTTTGGTTTGGCATTTCATCATGAATAGACTTACGCCTGAACAATGCTTCCAAATTGTGCAAATTTATTTTGAAAATCATGGTTCTGTCCGAAATACGTATCGTGATTTTCATAAGCGAATTTTGTTTAGCGGTGCAGCTCACTTTTGGTTGAATGGATACGTCAATAAACAGAACTGCCGTATTTGGGGTGATGATAATCCTCAAGTGTATGTTGAGACACCGTTACATCCAGAAAAACTGACTGTGTGGTGTGCTTTATGGGCTGGTGGAATAATCGGTCCGTACTTCTTTAGAAACGATGCTGACCAGAACGTTACAGTCAATCGTGACTGCTATAGAGCGATGATTACTGACTTTTTCGTTCATCAATTGAACAACCATGATGTGCAGTAGTAGTGGTTTCAACAAGACGGCGCAACATGTCGCATAGCTCGTGCCACAATTGATTTATTGAAGGAAACGTTTGGTTACCGCATAGTTTCACGTTTTGGATCCGTGGATTGGCCTCCGGGGTCGTGCGATTTTACGCCACTTGACTATTTTCTGTGGAGATATGTGAAGTCGCTCATCTACGCCGATAAGCCCGAAACGATTGACCACTTGGAGGACAACATTCGGCGCGTTATTGTCGATATACGGCCACAAATGTTGGGAAAGTTATCGAAAATTGGACCTCTAGATTAGACTACGTCCGAGCCAGCCGTGGCGGTTATATGCCAGAAATCATATTTAAATTATAATGCCAGAAGATTTTCTTTCGAATAAAGTCATTTTCATATCAATAAAAACAATCACCTTCGTTTTATTTCATTTCAAAGTTCTATACCTCTAAAAAAAACACCCTTTATGTACTGATGTACCTACCTGATCCTATATTGTATGTAGGTATGTAATAATCATGTAAGATGTAGGTAGGTAGGTCGTACCTACTGTAATTTTTTGTAGCAATACACGATAAATATCTCATAAATAGCATGAGTTCGTAGAAAATAATTAAGTAAGCTGAATTTATTCTACACTTCGCACAGCACGGTTGAAAGTCGTTGAAGTAAACATGTTATTCATGATTTACCAGAAAATAATAAAAAAAAATCTTTCTCCATTTCACTTACACTTAAAATCCACACTTTTAAAATACTGCGAACGATATGGTCAATTAATTTCGACCACACATGCGTATCGACGCGATCGCGGGTTCGACTCTCGTGCAAGCGAATTATACGCCTCATGCCGAGATAAAACGGCGGGTATTTACTTTGATGTGCATTTAGATAAGGCTGGTGGTTTCCAGGGTACGATTCCGTTAGTGATAATGGGAATATTCCCACCCGTATTGGCTCCCAGTGTTGTCTGTGACACACTGTCTCAGTAGGTACCTACCTGTGGTCACAGTTACACTCAATACATCGAGAGATGACTGCCTCGGTGACGAATTCGGTAGTGTAACCACCTCGCCTGTCGCGCAGAGGTTCCGGGGTTCGATTCCTTGGTTGGTTCAAATATTTGTGTGATGCACAAAAATGTTTGTTTTGGAGTTTGGGTGTTTTCTATGTATAATATGTATGTATTTAGAAATATATAAGTATGTATATCAGTCGTCTAGATTCCATAGCACAAGCTTATATTAGCTTAATTTGTGCTAGATGATGTTGTGTGTGAATGTCCACAATTATTTTTTTATTTTAATGAATAGGTAGGTTAGATACGGTCATAACTTTTCGCATCAGGTAGATCATCAATCGGTAGCAAATTGTGTAGCGGTGTGTACATAAATAAGTCTTTTACACTAGTTAAACAATAATCAAGGCAGCCTACAGTCGTACACGAAGGATTCCTTACCGAAACTGTAAAAATAAAAAAGCGATTGTTGAATAGAAACTCCTTAATTTTCTTTCAAACATTGAACATTGCAACTGTCTAGCTATCATGGTTCATGAGATATACCTAGTGACGTACAGACGGACGGCGGAGTCTCAATAATTGAGTCCCGTTGGTAAATTATGAGAATGACCTCATTCTATGGTAACCAAAAATTGCACGTGGACTGTTCGCAGTACATTTTTTCGATGTAACGAAACAGCGTAGTACCAAGATGTCGAAGGAACAAAGCTTCCCAGTAAAATCGTTCGCAGTAGGGTTTTTCGATGTAACGAACCATCGCAGTAACAAGACATCGACATCGAGGCGTCGCAGTATGGTGATGTCGGTGAAAGGTTTTCGAAGTACCAAAATTCGATGATACGGCTTTCGCACTAAAGTAGGTAACCCTCTGAATTACATCCCCAGATTCCATTCAGGAGTCATGTAATTCCTTAGACCATATAACACGGGACTAGCCTTTGCGAACCACCGCATACAAAAATATTCTGCCAGTTTTCATACAAGTGAAGGGGGAAACACAAAGACATATAAAATTTCATTGCATTTAAAAATGTATTAATCGACAAACGCGTAATGGCTGTTGTGTGTTAATTGTTATTGTACAATCAACTACAATGCAATGTACTAGTTTAATCATATAAAATGATGTACTGATGTACAGGCTTTTCATAAAGCCAAAAGACCAAATGGTCATGTGCAATGGCAGAAAACAATGCTTAAGTAAGGCGCATCCTATACAACCATACACAGTGTGTCTTCGACGTCTAACATTAGCACATGTAACCAGTACCTACATAAAAATGAATTAATACATAAATAAAGACAAGGCATAAATAAATAAATACAAATGGAGGCTACTGGCGCCACTCGGCGCGACCGATCCTCTTATTGCCCAATATGTGGACAATGGATGCGTGGAGACGCTAATAGTTGTTTAAATTTTGTTGAAATTATAACTGTCTACCTTTTCTTTTACGGTGTGACGGTGACAGATAAGCATACGGCCCACATGGACTGGTGGTCATAGTAGCCTTTGAACGTTTACAACACCAGAGGCGCTACATGTGCTTACCTACCCTGCAAGAACCTTATAAGACCCCTTTTGAAGAACCCCATAGGCCCAGTAAGCGTTTGCGAAAACCTTTTTTTAAACCTTTTTATACCTCTAAGATGACATATATTAAGCATAAGATCAACTGATTAAAAGTTATCACCTATAACTGTTACCAACAGCTAGTGCAGTGGAACACTCGCGCGGCCAACCATAAAATGTCTATACTAAGTATACCAAGGTTAGTTGTATATACCTAAGCGGTATTTGCACATATTGTTGATGCACTTGGAAATCTATACTGTAAATATTCACTAAGTCAAGCAAATTTCGTTACGGCTAATCAAAAGATTGGATTAGCTACAAAAAGTCACTTTTTACTTAGCCAATCCATTTACGAGCATTGCCCTTCTTCAAAAGGCCGTTTGATCTTGGGTGCGAGTAAGATGAGAGGTACCTACTCGTTAAGACAAGTTGAAAAGCTTATTTATCGTCACAAGCTAGAAATATCAATTTTAAGAAGTTAATAGGCTCGATCCGCGCCATTATGAGGGTTTATTCGTCTTTGTCGACTTATTTGTTACCTTCGTCACAAAACTATTTTGTAATTCTGAAATCGGAGCAAGAAAAAAACCAAGTTTAAAGCACCTGCACTATTATTGAATCTGTGCTTTTTTTTTTTTTTTTTTTTAACGTGAGGGAAAATCCTCGTAGGATGCTATGCCGGACTCTTACCGACTAAAAAACCTCACGTACCGCCCAACAGCCTATGGTTGAGAGCCCCGGGTAAGCCCTCAGGAAGGATGTCCCGTGACTCCCAACAGACCTACGGCCGCCAATGCGGCCTCGCCCAGGGGGTGGTTCGGGTGCAATCCCGCGTCTATGGGGGATTTCGGGTGTGACCCCGCTTCTAAGGGGGGGCGTGCGTGAGTGCTCACGTCACGCTGCCGTCATGGGCCTGCTTCTGTAAGGACGGTGAGCGGCCCTCTCACCGTCCTCAGACCCCCGGTCGTGGAGGCCGATAGTCCTCGGAGAATCTGTGCTACTAGTCATTCAACGAGGCAACTCTTTATCCTTCACTGAAGAAAAATAAATAAGTACCGACTAAAACATTGCATAGACATAAAAAAAACTAATATTAAAAACTTCGAACACAGACTACTCCTTGACATCCTCAGTGCCGTGGGCTTATTCGATTTATAAACGCAATATTGTATTTGTATAAAACAATGGGCTTATTATAGGTGGTTCGGTCGTGGTACCATTTTATTTTTTTTCTTTCTACCCGCGAGATGTTGCCATCGCTCCGCCAAAATGTACATTCAGCCTTCTGTTATTAATATTTTGATATATTTTATGTGATTGGAGTGACAGCGATTTTATTTCGGTTTTAGAATTTTCTAGAATCAGCATTTTTGGGGGAGTAATGAAAGTAATGATAGGGATCATATTTTTTGCTAATGTCTGTTTTGAATGTTTTGTTTTACTGTTATGACGGGCATTAATTTCTTTAGTAGTTTGATGTTCTTTATTTAGCTATAGTTGTGCTTGTGTCTGTCAACACCACTACCAACTGATATACGAGTACCTACAGTCCATACGACTCTTACAAAGATTCTTCTAATAGTCCTTCCAGACTCTCTAATAGACGACAGGAGTCAAGGCGAGTGCGAGAGTGACGATTCCGCGTCCTCGTCTCCGCTCGCCTCGTCGCCTCCTAGGCGCTCCGCTCCGTGTCGGTTTTTGGGACAGAGTCAAAGGACACGAGGGGGCGAGGCGAGGCGACCATCCACACTTTCGCGCTCGCTCATTACTTATTCGATTTTTTTTCGTTAAATTACCTATAGGTACTATTAATCAAGGCATTATAATGTTGATAGGCAGATAAAGCCGCTAACTTAGTCACTTGAATCACGTCTATTTTGTAGTAGGTAAACGGAGCGTGCAACTGTATGAACCGAAAGTGTCGAGAGCCTCCAGGAGGCGCCTCGCGAGAGTGTGAGCTAGTAGAGGCGACAGGAGTCTCTAACATCCCTTTTAAACTTAGAATGAAAAGCTTGAGTCCTGTCTGGTAGAATTTCAGTTCAAATTATTGAGTGGTTCTATGGGTAGTCCTTGATGTCAATGCAAGACTTTTTTTACGTGTAGAAATACCGATTTCATGGATGCTATGCCGGACTCTTACCGACTAAAATCATACGGTTTCCTACCTCTGCCTACGGCTGGTAGGTAATGATAACGTAGTATTTGTAACCCTGATAAGATGCATAATTACATAGAGAATCATTCCGAGGGCTTACCCAGGGCTCCCAACCGTAGGCCATTAGGCAGAATACGTGTGGTTTTAGTCGGTAGGAGTCCGACATAGCATCCATGTAGGATTTTCTTCACGTGAAAAAAAAAGGTGCTAAATATTAGCTCCACCTCTTTCTGGAATATAATTATGCGTGTTTGTTTGTATGTATGTATCTTCAATATACTGATTATCAATGCACAGCCGGTGGTCTCAAAGTAAATGAACTCTAAATGAACTTACGCTTACCTGTACCCTGCCTATCAAAAGTAATTACTACAAGCAATACCGATTACAAGCGCACGCGTCGTTTCTTAGATCCACCGCGCCTCTCTGATTGGTTAGTCATAGCGTCCGTCGGTGGAATTCTATTTGTGAGTTCGAATTTGGAATATAGGCCGTGACTGATTTCAAAATTTTGACAGTTTAATATTGTAGTGCTTATTGATTAAGTAACTAATCGGGACAAAATTTACCCACCCATCCAAATTTACAACGGAGCTGGGACGACGCTATGTCAAAATTAACCTTTGACTCCTTTTTAAATGCTAGCTTAGGCCCGGATCGGGCCAGATTATTAGCGCTCAGTAGAAAGGAATCCGGTGATTGGTTGAAAGCTTTCCCTACAGCCAACACCGGAACTGTTTTGGAACCGGACATCCTAAGAATTTCAGTTGGTTTGAGACTTGGCGTCACGCTTTGCGCTCCACATCGATGCCCCTGCGGTTTTAACGTTGACACTTTGGGGCATCATGGTCTTTCATGTTTAAAGAGCGCAGGCCGTTTCTCACGCCACGCTGCGCTGAACGACATCATCCGCCGTGCTCTTGCCACCGCCAATGTGCCTGCGCTCTTAGAGCCAAACGGCGTTTTCAGGGACGATGGCAAGAGACCGGATGGTATAACTTTGATACCGTGGGAGATGGGTCGGGTCCTGGTGTGGGATGCAACTTGTGTTGACACTCTAGCCCCGTCCCATCTTCCTAAAACAAAATTAAAAGCCAGTGCAGCAGCGGAAGCGGCTGAAAATATTAAAATTAATAAATATAAGGGTCTCGACTCATCGTATCGTTTTTGTCCAGTCGGTGTCGAGACCCTAGGTCCATGGGGTCCCAATGCGCAAAATTTTTTCAAATATTTGAAAAAGCGCCTTGTGGAGTCAACTGGTGACCCAAGGGCTGACAGTTTTCTCGCTCAACCAATAGGCATTGCTATTCAAAGGGGGAATGCTGCTAGTCTTTTGGGCACATTGCCACGGGGGCCTTATTTAGGTTTAGTTTAGATAGTAATAATGTAAATATAGATATGTAATAATTATGTTTCTCTGTAATTTTTTACAATAAATGTACCTACTTTAATATAATATAGTAACTGATGTTTATAACTTCTCATCTTAAAACTACCAGAGTGTCCAGTGCCCGGCAAACAACTTGAGCATCGCGTGAGGTGGTGGGAGAAAGTTTGCACATATAGATATTATACTTACGCGCGAAAATATTGTGTCATTGAAAAACGCTATTTTTTTATTATTGGCATGTTATTGTGTTAGCTAATAACTTTTAAGTTGGTGGTATAGAGAGAAAAGAGATCACGAAATTTAAGGTCATTGCTCAAGAAGTTTGCCGGTTACTGTATATGTGTAACTCATTTACTGCCGACCGCCTAGGGATTATAGGCGTGATTGTATGATGATTATCAAATCAAAAAATTTAAAGTTAGGTATTAGAATGATAACTTCTTCAAAAAGTGTCATTTAGGAGTATAAGATCAGAACCATTATCTTTCTTCTTTATTATTTTCTTTTTTTAACGTGAGGAAAATCTATCATAGAATTTAGAATTCTCTTGCTATGCCGGACTCCTACCGACTAAAACACCTCGAATAACGCCCAACAGCCTATGGTTAGGAGCCCCGGGTAAGCCCTCGAAAGGATGTCCCAGGAATCCCAACAGACCTTGGCTACCAAGGCCTCACCTAGTACTAATAGGTAGGTATAGTGAAGATTTCCAGTTTGCTTCGGTAGTTCAGTGACAAGAGCTGTCCTTGTTAACCAAAGCTCAAGGCTCTTCAGAACCAGGTTGTCATTTTCAACGTCAGAACAAGATTGAGTAACAAATGTCCAAACATCTTCACAAACCGTCATGAGACTTCGCCGTCCGTCTGTCTGTCCGTCACGAGGCAGTATCTCAGGAAATGTGATAGCTAGAGAGCTGAAATTTTCACAGATTATGTATTTCTGTTACCGCTAAAAATAACAATGGCTAAAATAAGCAAAAATGGTGGTTCAAGGGGGCTCCCTTAAAAGAAACGTGCTTTATGATTTACCAGTTTACAATGTCATAACATAACATAAAAACTCTATTGCACACCAGGAAATACATTTGAGTAGCTTAATTTTATCTTATTGGTATTAAAATTGGTGGCCTTATCGCACAAGGCAATCTCTCAGTCCTTACAGTCGAGTATTAGAGGATAATGTCATTCATAGTAGGTATTTCTGTGGAACAAACAAGAACTGATATACCTAAATATCCTTGTAGGTAAATAATTTCATATCTCGGCACGGATCGTTAGAAACGCAGCAATGTCAGTAAATCAAACAGTTGTTTAAAAACAGCGTATAATTTGAGGTAACTTTGCCTGGCCATTTCCGCGTTAATAATAAAACACCCCCATTTTCAAAAATACACCACTTGGCTGAACCCTTCATATATTATTCCACAATCCGTTAGGGCGTCAATGTCACGCCTTCTCGACTTAGTTTACAATAATAATGCTAATAATCCTACAAAATTACATCCGAAAACCAACCTTACGCCAAACTAATTAAGTTCAAAATCATTGTACAGAAAAATTGTAGTGAACGGGGTAATATCGCACACTAGTTTGAAGAAAAAGACTTCAAGGTGCTAAACAGTATTTTTATTTAGACTTTCATACACCTTATGTTTCTACAAATTAAGTTCAAATTGCTTTGAATTTTAACTGTGGTAAGTTTGCCTAAGAATAGGTGACAATTTTGCCGCCATGTTGGTTTAGTAGGAAGAGGGGGGGGGGGGAGGTATGGGGTGACTAATAGGAGGTTTATGGCACTTTAATTGGGTTCTCGTAGAGTATATTGATTCGATAGTTCAGTTGAAATCGATAGCTCTTAGATTGTAGTTTACTTACAGGTTTTTTTTTGAATATTCGATTGTCTGTGATTTAATCAGGGCAACTTTTCTCGCAGAGTGATGAATTGTGTGAATGCATTTCACCACAAATAAAGGCTAGTTTATGTTTTGTTCTACCTCCCACAATTTGTTCTAATCTCTCAGAATCAAAATTATTGTTACATTATCTCAAAAATATTTTATTTATTTTACCAACATCAATAATATTGATTAGGAAACGACAATTTCCTTATTTCTGCGAAATGTATGTACGCGCATAACTTCAGAATGGCTGGACCGATTCCGCTAATTCTTTATTTTTGTTTGATATAATTATTGTATGTATAGTCAGGGCACGGGGCTGTATCCAAAAAAAAATTTAAAGATCTATATCGGGTCAGCTTGATATGGCGAAACAAAGTTCGCCGGGTCGGTTTGTTACCTATCGATAGATTGTAATGGAAAATCAACGGAAAATTTGAAAGAATCTTAACCTACTCTCGTCAGTCAAAATTCACCTTTAATATACAAACAAAAATATAAAAAGTCTTTAAAATATGAACAAAGACATACAAGAGTATTTCATATCGTACACTTGAGGACTTCAAGGGCTAATTTTGGCCTCTCGGAATCTCAAGATGGGTTAGCACTTAAGGGCAATCGGGCCTCGGCTGCGAACGGCTGTAGAGCTCTGCTAGTACCTCGTGAGGGGTCAGGTAGAGTGAGGGTCTCCATGACACCTTTAGATGTCCGGCCGAGTCCCTACTAAGGAATTGTAAAGTGAGTTTCAGGTGAGAAATGTAGATAAGGTTTTTACAGTTCAGTTTAGTTAGTCAACCTACTGAATTACAACTAATCAAATTTAATTTAGAGTACTTACTATTTTGGTCTTTATTCCACTGGACAACTAGGGTGCCTGCACTCTCCTGGGGTTAAAAGAGGACACACGACCAGTCAGTCAATAATAGAGGCCGGAGAGATTTGATCTTGATGCACATGAGCGAATGTCTTCTTTTTGATTACATTTTCATATGATGGTAAACTGTGCATTTATCAGACAGTCATCCATACCATTTTATTAATTCAAATACTTATTGTGAATACTACTATATGTGTAATACTACATGGTAGTTTAAATAGATAGTGGAAGTACCTACAACCGTAACATGCCTTTCGTAGTAGGCGTACAATAATTTCACTATTATCATGCAAGATAATAGGTAGATATGTTAATATACGAGCTCTAAATATACATGTCAACGTATAACACTATTATTAGACTGTTCATCCGTTAGAAGAAGACAATCTTGCAAGACGACTCGATTTGGCCTTTTTATGCTTAACTCGGCCGCAGAAGACGGCAGTTTAAAAAAAATATACTTGTGAACTGACGAGTTAAGTTTTTACTACTAGGCGGAAATATTTGCCAAGTTTTTACTAATGGAAATACCTATTTACCCAACTTTCAACCCCGATTATATGCATATCTTTTAGTACATACCTTCTTATTCCAGAGTTACTTCACAGTTGCAATCTTTAAACTACGTTTATAATCATCGACTTACTCATAAAACGTAGCCCAATTTCGGAAGCGAGTTCTTTAATACTAAATTTTAAATCGAGTTCCGGTAGTACCACATCTTTAGCGACGTCCAAGTAGGGTGGCCCCCTCAATCCGGCGTGGACACTAGAAGGGGGGCAGTGTCCCCCATTGGCTTTTGACAGCCCGAATTGCTGCGGAACCCGGAATGTTCTGTTACATTACTGGGATTGTACTGTTATAGATTTTCAGCTGTGATTGGTCTGCAAGATTTGTGATTCTTGCACTGGGTATTTAGTTCAAGACAAAAGTCATGTTTCTAACAAAGGAATCATCTTTGCTTGTCTATCCTCTAGCGGCCCAAGGTCCCTTCTAATACCCTTATTAACTTATGTCTTTACAGCCCAAACAAATATTATGAATTTCTTATTTACCGCGGTCCTTTTTAAGGGACCAAAAACATTTATTTGATTTTTTTTATAAAGTAGCGCCCTAGCAATTTTCTGATTGATTTATCATACTTGTCAATCTATAATGAACTTAATCAACTAAGTTCCCGACCTTAAAAATAAAGACAAAAGTATGATAAGCTAATTTTCATTAAGGCGTCAACATATCGTGAAGGTAAGCAACAATTCAATCCTATTTCATTATAGTTATATTACATTTCAAATAATAAAATATACATGATTTTAAAGATATTGAAATACATTAATTAATTATTTTTGTGGAATTAATAGTATTTATGATAATTTATTGGTAGAAAAGGAATAGTCCCTCTGAATTCCCTTCAGGCCGTAGTTTGCGTGAAGTGTTATATTTTTAGTGCCTTGTAAGGGACCTCGGGCTTTAACAGAGTTTATTAATTTTTACTTGTTTAGCTTTCAGCACTTAATATATAGATGTAGATGATGATAAAGACCTGGAGTTCAAACCTTCATCTATTATGGGCGCGTCTCCACTCACCAAGAATTCCAAACTTCCCCATGATACCCCCAGACTCATCAATAATGCGGTTTACAGGAGGTAGTGGTAGAGACAGGGGCTAAGGCTGAGGAAGTCGTCGCGGAAACGTCTCCAATATCACACTCTATCTATATATATATATATACTATCGCAGCAGGGCCTCTCGTAATTAACATCATCTTAGAATAGTAATGGTTCATAAGAAAATAATATAAAAAGAAATCAAATACATACATTTTGGTTTTATTAGACACGTTTTGAAGTCTATACTCTTTGAAAGTTGATAATATACTATTTTTGTAAACTGAGTGTAGGTACGTTGATCTCCTTATATACTCCTACAAAACTTGATGATTTAGGACTGCATTTCGGCCCACAGTCCCTTTAAATACACTAATGTAATTTGGCAATTTAACTAGTTTAGGATCATTTTATAAAACTTTTCTAGCCCCTGGTGACAATATTAGACCATTAAGAGTGCCTTAGCCTCCATTAATTAACAAATTATTTCTGGGCGTTAATTGATAAATATTTTTAGTCCCTTATAAAGGACTTGGGCCGTAATCGAGAAGTTCTTAAATTATGCGTGGGCCGCTAGAGGCTATACTAATCTATACTTACATATAATAAAATGATAGAAAAGTCAAAACTGTACATTGGAAATATTTAAAAAAAAATACTCGCTGGGTGTTCAACATAAGATACTGAAGCCAAAAATATAGTTAGAAATTTTTTTGTTTGTTTGTCGGTTTGTCTGTTTGTCTGTTTGCTTTGCTTTGTCCGGAAGGATCTCGAAAAGTACTCAATAGATTTGATTCAAATTTTGCACAAATATAAACTAGGGGTAGGGTCTTCAAATAGGCCATATATATTATCACGCTACATATCCTAGGGGCTAAGCAGAGAGCAATCAAATTGTAATTATAACATAATAATCACGCGTACGAAGTTGCGGGCAACAGCTAGTATCATAAAATAGAGGAAAGATTTGATTGTTTGTAACGATTAACTCTGAAACTACTAAAACTATTTAAAAAATGTCAATCTTACCATCAGAGAAACTTTAGTCAAAACTGATAGATTTTCAGTCGGACATCCTTCCGAGGGCTTACCCGGTACCTACTATCGGCCGTATACGGTTATAGGATATCGTGTGGTTTCATTCGGAAGGAGTCTGGTCCAACATAACATTCATGTAGGATTTCCAAACGTTAAAAAAAAGCTAAGTGCAAGTCGGAATCGCGCACAAAGGGTTCCGTACCCAATAAGCGGCAAAATGTCACGTTTGTTATATTTGGAGTTCCCTTTTTTGTGATTTTAGTATTTGTTGCTATAGCGTGAATAGAAATAGGTACCTAAGTATGTAAAATTTTAGCTCTCTAACTATCACGGTGCCTGAGATACAGCCTCATGACGGACAGACAGATGGACGGCAAATTCTCGTGAATAGGATCCCGTATCCACCCTTTGGGTACGAAACCCTAAAAAACTAATAGACTTAGGTACTTTCTTGGCTGTTTTAATAAATGTCTGAAGCCCAAAGAAAACTCGTAAGACAAACAAAACAGCTGTCAGTTCCCAGTATGGAGTCAAGCAGCTCGTCCTATCATTAACTACTAAACATACTGCCATTATGTACACCCTTCTGTGTGTGGCGTGAGAAAACACACGCGGGTGGAATGACACCATGTACTTATTTATGATCGTTGACAATTGTAAATAAGTATAAGAATTTATTGTATTATTTTCAGTAATAATGTTCAGACAATGAATGGCAAACGTGTTAATAAGCTCAAAACTCGAGAACAGGCGGACCGATTTTAAAAAAATAATAAGAAATTCTACTAGAACCGGAGGGTTGATGTTAATGTAGAAATCAAAACAATTGAAAACGCAGGCGAAGTCGCACAGGGCGGCTATTGTATAATAATTTAAAAATGACTGGACTGACTCCGTACATTTTGGATTCCGAAATATTTGCTGAAGCCTGGGGAAAGTTTTCATGAAAAAAATAATTGGAATAAAGCTTAAGAGTTAAGATGAAGTGTGGGCGTAATGCCTTTGCTTGTTCCTGTGAAGACAATGCGTTACCTACTTGTAGGTACTGTCTTTGCGATAAAAAAGCCTACATTCTAAAGTTCTAAATGGTCTTTACATAACTTTAGGGTTAAGAATTTTTAGTGGAGTAGTTTTTGAGCTTTTTTTTTCTTTTTGTTTTTGTAACACCTAGGAATAACTACTGCCAGCAGAATAATGCTTTTCAATTTAATCCCGGCTATTCTTTCTCAATCTATTTGAATAACGCAAGCTGGACAGAGTTGCCAGTATCATGCAGTGTAGATAATCTTCGCAAGAACGGATTGAAACTTGGAGCATTCATCTCCCTCACACAACACCGGGTTCTTCCAGCGGAGTCGATTCTAGTGGCGTCATTTTAACTGGTAACAGTTGACGTCTGTCAGTGCATACATTAATTAGCGAAAGCAAAACGTAAAATTACTCGTATCTGTCATCCTACTATCCTACTAATATTATAAACTAGCGGCCCGCTCCGGCTTCGCACGGGTACCTATACAGTATTTCCCCACTATTTATTGGATCTTATTATACATATAAACCTTCCTCTTTAATCACTCTATCTATTAAAAAAAAAACCGCATCAAAATCCGTTGCGTAGTTTTAAAGATTTAAGCATACAAAGGGATATAAGGACAGAGAAAGCGACTTTGTTTTATAATATGTAGTGATGTGAAAGTTTGTGAAGATGTTTGGATCTTTGTTACTCAATCACGCTCTAACCACTGAATGGATCTGGCTGAAATTTGGTACAGGAATAGAGTATATTCTGCAATCCCGGGAAAATGTTCCCACGGGAAGCGGGAACCAAATTTCACGCGGGCGAAGCTGCGCACATCAGCTAGTTATTACAATAAATATATGTAATCGTAATTGAAAAAAAATTAAGCAAATGTGCAGTTCTAACAAAACGAAAAAATATATTATTTTATGCCCGCCGCGTCGTAACAAGGTTGCGTTAATGAATTTTGATGAACTGTCAAATGTTACCTAATAAAATAACTCCACTTTAGATGTCACCATGGCTTTCCACCAGACGGATGGGATCATTTTTGAAAGCGAAGTATTGACAAAAATCGGTTGTCTGTAAAGTCGGTTTACTGACGATGGTTGAACGTGACAACGTCATAAGAAAATAAAAATAAAAATAACATTACGAAACAAAATAAATATAAAAACATCAATTGATTATAGTGCCATCTGTTGAAAACATTACTAAAATAAATGGAACGCCTCAGAGCGAGGTAACGACGTATTGCGTCATCATTTTTCGTTCGTGCAGCCGGCTCCATCGAATTATAAGACGTCGTCACGTCAAAAAAAAAAATTGAATTGTTTTAAGCAGGTCAAGCTGATGTAAAACTCTTCGCAGAAGGTGGTCGCGTTAAGTTTAATATTGAGATTCGGCGGGAAACTTTCAGACAAGCATTACATTGTGTTTTAATAATTTTTCAAAACTAGTGTAATTTTGAATGTTTATGTGTAATTTATGGTGGATTGTTAAACATAAAGGTTCGACAACGTGCAAAAGTGTTGGAAAGTGATACAGCGCAGTGAAACGCGAGTTTTTAGGTTTGTCGACGAATTCCACAGCAAGCCCTGGTAAGGTACCACCGCCTTACTAGAGTAGAACTTAGTCCAAACTTGGACATACATGAATACGATGCTCATTAGAAGAATCATAATATGAAAATGATTTATATTTTCACAATGAAATTTACTTGACTTTGGCATACTCTCAAACCGAGAAAGTCCAAGAACAAGAAGAAAAAAAAAAAAAAAAAAAAGTTTAATATTCAACTTAAGTTGGAAGTGCAACAAATGAAAAGTACCAATAAAATTTAATTAATACTCCACAAGTATTTTTTAATTAAAAGCCTTTGGTTGTACAATTTCAAAATGGATGCTATAAGAATAGTTCGCAAGTTTACAGGTTTTGCAAACGATTTTTCTTTACCCTAGCATTAATTCCGGTTATGTTTTGTTTCTTTTTCATTTTAGCCCCTCTCTATAAAATAGATTGCAGAGGAGCTTATGGCGAAACTTGTGTCTGTAGTCTGTGACTCTGTTGCATTAAACTACGTCACTAGGTCACGTGAACTTTCAATTTCACAAATAATGTTTTAGAGAGGGGCAGTCGGGTGAGACCATCTCACGGCTTCTTGTTTTATGAAAAGAATACCGACAATCGTAATTCCGCAGAGGTTCCTATGCCGTTCCTCCTTCCAACCAGGTACTTAAGGTGAAAAAGACATGGACACAAGCTTTCAAGACCTGGCAAGTTGTGGCTTGGAACCAACTTTCAGGACAAAACCTCGTAACCATGGCTGCTCAATTTTCTATAACCGATCGCTACTTTAAGCACATAAGATCAGTGTTAGATAATTAGTAGCATTTTCATTTACAGGTGAGGCTCTTACATCCTGGGGACATCCTTCCGAGGACTTACCCGGGGCTCCCAACCGTAGTCTCTTAGGTAGGAAACGTGTGGGTTTTAGTCGGTAGGAGTCCGGCATAGCATCCATGTAGGATTTTTTTTTTTTTTTTTTTTTAACGTGAGGGAAAATCCTCATGGATGTTATGCCGGACTCCTACCGACTAAAAAACCTCACGTCACGCCCAACAGTCTATGGTTGGGAGCCCCGGGTAAACCCTCGGAAGGATGTCCCAGGACTCCCAACAGACCCACGGCCGCTACTGCGGCCTCGCCCAGGGGGTGGTTCGGGTGCTATCCCGCGTCTTTGGGGGGTTTCGGGTGTGATCCCGCTTCTAAGGGGGGGCGTGCGTGAATTGTCTCACTCACGTCACGCTGCCGTCATGGGCCTGCTTCTGTAAGGACGGTGAGCCGCCCTGTCACCGTCCTCAGGCCCCCGGTCATGGTGGCCGATAGTCCTCGGCGAAGACACGTCGGCGGCGCCCAGGCCGCCGACTGCGGAACTCGGGTGGGAGAGTTCTCTCCCGTACCCGTCCCGCCGCCTCCTTCACGAGCATGACCTGCTCGCAGAAGGAGGCGGCGCAGTCCCACTTACTCCCGCTGTAGAGCATGGCTCGCACCATGGTCTCGAGCGTGAGAGTGTCCACGTCCAGACCCACTACGAGGACCTGGCGCTGTTGCGCCCACGCCGCACTCCACCAGTGTGTGGAGCGCCGTGTCATCGCTGCGGTCCTCGCAGTGCTGACACTCGGCCGTGGTTTCCCGGTGTTTCCGCCACAGATACCTACCGAAGCTACCGTGCCCGGCAAGCATCTGTGTCAACCGGTAGGAGAGAGCACCGTGTCTCCTCTCCAGCCACTCGTCCATGACCGGTCTGACGGCCGCGATTGTGGCGAATCCCCCCTTTGGTTGCTCAAGTCGCACCTTCCATGTCTCCACGGTTTCCTGGTGGAGTAGGGACCGCTGGGCCTCGATTTCTCGATAAGCGGGCCTTTGGCCCCGCTCCAGCGCCTCCTTGCGCCATCTGAACAGTGACGCAAGGGCTCTCGCTTCCAGGTCCCATGGAGGGGTCCCGGCTAGGAGACATATCCATGTAGGATACTCCACACGTTAAAAAAAAGGCGAGGCTCTCAAGCGGAACCCGTAGGAAAGACCGCGGTGGTGGATAAAGTCTACCGGGTACCCTAGGGACATCCTTCCCAGGGCTTACTCGGAAAACCCGGTCCTGTGGTTTAATTTCAGTGGTGCGTTACAGGGTTATCAGGTCAATAACGTGAAAAATAAAATATCCTAGATCCTAGCTCTCATAAAAAATGGACCCGAGACTAGTTTCTACGCAACTGATATGCTAAGATGAATCATTTTTAAATATTTCAATTACTAATCGTAAGTGCAAAAGTCCCTATTCACACAGCGAAGTCTGTTTATGCTTCTAATTGTCTGTGTCAACTAGTAATTGACCTTATAGCTTCCTACTTAGCGGGCCAAGACCACCCATGTTATGCATCCGTGGCTCAAGTTATACCGGCTGGTTACGAAATAGCCACTGAAGAACGTGAGACTTAATTTCAGAACGTTAAGAAACACAGGTATCTCGAAGAATTCAAGAAAATTAAGATTGACTCTTTCTATAAACAAAACCCAATAAAATCGATCGATATTGTAATATGATATTCATAAAAACATAATAAGCTGTTTGGATCACAATATGTTTTCCTAGATGATCGGCTTTTGTCTAAGAAACCACCTGTATCCATTTCACTGTCTATCACTTTGAATCGGTTTCCGAACGACAACGCATCATGATACATTTAAAAAACATGACATTTTACATCATCTGTGCTGTGCTCTGTGGGCAATTCTTTTTTTTTCACAGACTTGTCAAATTCAACCTTTTCGAACATCCTTTTTTAATTTGTTTTTTTTTTTTCAATCTTGTCAAGTCAATGAGCGTTAATGTAATGGTAGCCGAACATAAAGGATCTATGTTTTTTAACAGTTCAGTTAATCTTGTAATCTAAAGATGGCGGTGATTTATAAACGATGAGCAGGCGCCGTCCTTCGGACTCGCGTTTCGTTGCTCAAAGTTTTGAATTAAGAATTTTTGTTTATTATAAAACTTTTTAATTGTTAATGGAACTCAATTATGAAGGTCTTAATCAATAATTGGCTTTTAGCTTAAGCCTTCGTCTGAGGACACGGATGCGTTTAATTATCGTATTACGTTTGGCGGCAAAATGAAATTGATATTTTAGTACCTAATCACTTTGGCCATTTTGTCGATGGTATTGCAGGCATTACAATGTTACATAATGAGTATTATTAGTATGATAAATGCAATGACGTAGCATAAAAGAGCAGTCTTAAACCAGCAGCTGTACCTATACGGCATTCCTACTGATGGGCAGCATTGATCCATCCCCTGCGAACGTTTGCAACACCAGATGTGATTCTACCACCCACCATCAAAACGCGCTTATTATGACAATTAATTGGGTAGATATTTTATAATGTAGGTAGATTTTTTTGTTTTACGTGAGGAAATATCCTCATGGATGTCTATGGATGGACTGGCTGGACTCCTACCGACTAAAACCATCGCGTATCCTGCTAATAGCCTACGGTTGGGAGCCCCGGGTAAGCCTTCGGAAGGAATCCCCCAGGACTCCTAACAGACCTTCGGCTACCACTGCAGCTTCCCGTAGTGGAATGTAGGTATATATTCAGCCAATATTTCCAACCATCAATGAAACAGGCATCCTTGATCAATTAATGCTAGCTAATTGACCCCTTTCACTTTCAAAACTTTGAGCACCAATAGCGCCCAAACAAGATCAAAGTGCCGAGATAGTCCACAACATCGATTCCTCTCGACTTAGGCCACGAAAAAACAAAAAAGAACGATGTTTAAGTCTGAATTCCTTTAAACGACGTTTAAATGTTGAACAAATTCATTTGGAAATATTCCACACAAATTTGTCACGAGAATTTAGAAGCATTCTTTGAAGTTTTGGAAGAATAAGTTTGTTAAACGAACCAGACACTGTCAATGTCTATTAAAGACATGGATACTTATGACATTTCTTCTTTTTTTTTCTTTGTTAATGTTATCATTACAATCGAATGTCATTCATGGTCAATACTAATGTCATTACTAACCTCAGGTACACTATTTTAGCTAGGCCCTTACGAGGGCTTACCCGAGGCTCCCAATCGTAGGCTGTTAGGTAGCATAGGTGTGGTATTTAGTCGGTAGAAGTCCGGCAAAGCATCCACGTATGATTTTCCTCACGTTAAAAAAAACATATACCTAGGTAGATAAAAAATGTATAATTATATGAGTCTGAAACTTGTCTGAAACACGTTTATACATTTCTTACTACTCCGCCAATAGTAACTATTTTTATTTTTATTTTTTTTTATTTTATTTTATTTATTTATAAATTATTGTTTTATATTTTATAATATTGACCTGTATCATGCAGGTAGGTACCTACTTCAGAATAGTTTAACTTTCATGTTGGACGAATTTTAAAATTAAAGATTACAAACGAACAAATGTGTCCTCTTTCTAAACAACTCCCAACGAAGCCATAGGTACCTATAACACATTTAAACTCAAAAAAAAAATATTTCGCATAATCCTGATACATTGGGTGTAACAAAATTGACTCTCCAAATTTCGTCACGTGACGTGGCATCAGTCTAGAAACATCATAAAAATTATGAAAAAAAAATCACATGAATACTTTGACCGTAAATCCGTTTTAAAGGTCCTATAAATTTTCATTATCACCCTTTCTATCGCTACTGAGCGGCAGTAGAAAGCGACAACGACAGCCAGACGGGTGTTTCGTGTTTGTTTTGCCACGGTGACCATGTTACCTCGAATTGCCGCGGTAAAAAACGAATTCTTAATGTGCGACAAAAATTTAAAAAAAAAATTAAAAAATTAACCCGTCTTTTTTATTATATATTTGTATTTGATTTCCGATGCAAAGTCGGCTGCGGCCTGCTTGAGAAGAACTGGCAAGAAACGCGGCGGGCTTTTCTTTTTGTGCTCTATCTATGTACAATAATATACAAAATATTGTTTGCGAATGCAGTAGAGCAAGCAGTTCATGTTCACCTTTTCCGACCTTAATCCAATCAGTGCCATCACCGGTAATCCTGACACAAGCACTTGAGCCTCCACAGAAAGGTTTCAGGGCTCTTATCAAGTTACTACTGAACTTGTAGATACATATACCTACCTACTTAAATTCAGGGCCATATGATGTCAACGCCAAATTGTAATAACCGGCCAAGTGCGAGTGGAACTCGCACACGGAGGGTTACGATTTTCCGAACCAATAAAGACAAAAAATCAAGTTTGTTGTATGAGAGCCTCCCTTAATTCCCCCCTTTTTAACCGACTTCAAAAAAGGAGGTTACTCAATTCGACCGTATATATGTTTTTTTTTCTGATTTTATTTTTTGTTAGAGTGGTAACAGAAATACATCATCTGTGAAAATTTCAGCTCTCTAGCTATCACCGTTTCTGAGATGCAGTCTCATGACGGACAGTCAGACGGACGGACAGCGAAGTCTCATGAATAGGCTTCGGCATAGCATCCCTGTAGGATATTCCTCTCTTTAAAAATTCTCACTATTTGCCTCTTTAATTTGTTTCTTTTATTGTCTGACTAGCTGAGCCCGCAACTTCGTTTACGTCACATAAGGTGTATGAAAGGAAAGGTATTTCTTCATCAGAGTCATCAAGCAGCGTCTGAAACTGCCCTGTTTGCTTAATCATAAAAGAGCTTAATGATTAAGTCTATTTTAAAACAATTCAGTCCACGCCTTCGGCGCGGACTGAATTGTTTAAAAATAGTCTTAATCATTAAGCTCTTTTATGATTAAGCCAACACGCCAGTTTAGGATCACTCACATTCAAAGAAACCCCTACAATTAAAATTTTCAAAATATCTAATTCTTAAAAGTGTTATAACTCTTTTATTTCTAAACCGATTTACATAAAACAAACGCTAAATGTTAACTGGAGCAAACCTCAACACAATAAAAAAAACCGCATTGCAATCGGTTGAGCGGTTGCTGAGATTAGCGTGCACAACCGTACAGACAAACAGATATACAGACATACAGACATACAGACAAACAGACAAAAATTCTAAAAATCATTGTTTTGGGTTCTATTGCGTTCATAAAGCCCCCCTATAATATTTTTTCTTATTTATCTTCCATGTACAGACAGCGACCTGTTACGATTTTATTATATGTATTGATTGATGATAAACTTTTATTCTCGTTTAGTACCTACAGTTCGACTGACTGCGGATCACGAGGTCGCAAGTTCGATTCCCACCGGAGACATTTTTTTTGTAATCCATAAACGTTTGTCTCAAGAGTCTGGGTGTTTCTATGTATGATAAGTATTAAAGTATTTAAGTATTAATATTCGTGGTCTGATACCTATAACACAAGCAGGTTATTCCTAGCTTGCTTTGGGATCTGATAGCGTTAAGTGAAAATGTCTTTGAATTATTTATTTTATTTATTTGAATCTTGACTCTTTGCGTGATATTTCCGTTCTCATTTCAAAATCAATCAAAATAAAAAAAGTTGTGCAAACATTTCAGCCAGTCACACACAAAGGTTATCAATTTATGATTTAAAAATCGGAAACGACAGGATACAGCTGTCATCGCAAAATCGACTAAATCACAACATAGTTATACTAAACAGATTATAAATCCCACATCACGAATACTAACTTTCTTCGCTGCCCATAATCATTTACTAAAACGAGACAAAACATTCTTTTTCATACGTTAAAACGAGATAAAACATCTTGGATCCGACTGAGGTTAAATAGACAAGGATAGACATATAGGGTTTGTCGCAGGAGTGAAGAGTGCGGAATATGCCTTGGGTGGTCACCCCCCACGGTTGGTCGATGGCCATAAAAATGAGTATAAAATTGAAACATCAATATAATAAGCAATCAACGGTCTGCCCAGACCTAATTATACAGGGCGAGGGTATGCTATAAATTATTATAAGGCCTTACATACAGACAGTTTTTAAATTTTGTTCACTTTTGTGTGAGTTTATGGTATTCTTGACTGCCTCGATGACGCAGTGGTTGTTATGGTGGTTTATGCGAATGCTGTGCTGAGGACTCAGGTTCAAATCTCGGGTCGAAACATGTATGCATACTCGTAAAACCAACACCCTTCGTTATTTTCTGTATTAATATTTTTTTGAAGATTTGATTGTATGTTTGTTTGTTTGCATCGAACTATCTACGAAACTAATAAACTGATTTGAAAAATTCTCTCACTGTTGGGAAACTACACTATCCTCGGTGAACATAGGCTATATTTTATTCCCGTATTCCCACGGGAACGTGAGCTACGCGAGTGAAACCGCGTAAAGTTCGCCAGTCTTTAAAAATATACACGTAGGTAGCAGTTCTAGCAACAGTGGCAGCGTTCCTAATCAAGTTGTCTTTCTTCAAAACAATTTGACGTCGTCGCCCGCCTTATGGAAAGACATGGCGACGATATCTTGCGATTGGGGGCCTGTCCATACAACTTCTGACAGTGGTCCTCAAGTTGGCGGTCCTTATTGAAAGCTCTTACTTTTTGGGGTCATTATTACCTTCTTAGCAGATATGAAGGAGCTGTTTTGGTTCCATCCAACCGGCTCTGAAACATGCCTCCGACAGACGTTTCTCTGCCGGAGGAGCCGCCGACAGAACGTTTCGATTATGAGTTGTTCACCGACAGAACCTTTCAACTACGAACGTTTCGCCGACAGAACGATAATAATTTTAACCATAATTAGTGAATGGTTAACATCCCGACTCGGATAGGTTAGGTTCGTAGTTATTTTTTTTTTGTTTTGTCAACGAATTCTTATTTGGTAAACGATTATGTCGTCGAATTAATCATTCTGTCGGCGAAACGTTCGTAGTTGAAAGGTTCTGTCGGTGAAAAACTCATAATAAAAACGTTCTGTCGGCGGCTCATCCGACAGAGAAACGTCTGTCGGAGGTATGTTACAGAATCCATCCAAACAAGCTGTGAAGGATTGCACAGTTTGTTTAGTGAAGAAAGACCTTGTCCGTTTTCCCAACTACAACCTAAGCTACTTGTGGAGGATGGGTTTTGAAAGTTCCTCCAACACAAAAAGGGAGGAACCTCCGACCAGTTGATGTTGGACTGTTGGTTATATTCATCATCGCCGCGAGAACTCTGTTATCGCGATGCAGGATTTATCTAATCATCGTTGTGAGAACTTTCAAATAGCGATGCAGGATTTCTGTTGATCTTCGCTATGTGGCGGTCGCCACAATACTTAACTAATTGCTAATCAAAGTAACCGGGAATACAGGCAAATCAATCAAGCAATGGAATCAGCATTTCTTGGTCTACCGCTGAAAATAGAGTCGTAGACTTTTCTTGATCTATTTAGGAAAGGAGTTTGACCTAGCAGTATCACGCTGCCCAGACGGGTTGATACACAGGAATTTCTTTCGAGTTTCTTCCTCATCGCCATGACAGCCGTTGCATCAATGGTCAGGCTGAATTAGACTTCGAAGATCTGGGTAAAACCCATCGTATCCAGGTACAGACAAGTTTGTAAACACTTTGAAAACTCAATAGAAGTAGTCTGTACATTGTAAAAAAATCAAAATAAAATATTGCAAAATAATATTTTCCACTTTGTGAACATGCTATATGTGAGAGTGTCTGTCATAACTATATAATATGTGTGATTAAATTTCGGCTCCCCGAGGCAGCTCCGTGATATTCTGTTTGTTGGTTTTGGGTCTGTTTTTTTGGTACCAATTTTGTGATAGGCTATCTTAGTATGGATATTCTGTGGATTAGGAAATATTGTATAGGTAACAATTATTAAATTTCAATAATAATGCATGGAATAGATATAGTTGCAAACGACAGCTCATTAGCCTGCCTCAGGATGACCTCAGAAAATATGACAATCTGGACAGCCATACCATAAGTAGTTTAAAAAGTGAATTTAACCAGTTATCAAAATCGTAGCACCTGCCTAAAGGATATGAAAAAAAATTGATTAGATAAAATTAATTTTTAAAGAAAATTGCTGTGAACTCTTTTCGATAGGCAAGCTATCATTCACGTGTTTATGTCTCATCTGGTTATAAGATAAATGGAGGTCGAACTTCAGCATCTTCTCTACTATTGAAAGCGCCACGAAAACCGTGTCCCGTGTTTAAGCACACACCAAGTTTGAGGATCCCTAAAAGCAGCGACAATCGACCCGGCGCGGCGGCGAGTGGGGATATGGCCATTGCCGTATGCGTCGGCGCATTCCATCATCAACGTTCTAACAAAAATTATCTCAGCGACACAGCGCAATAATTAAATTGATAATATTGTACTAATCCAACTATTATATATATTATTATATTTGCAAAAACAAGGCGTTTCTCTTACTACCAACCACGCAAGGAGCAAACATCCCGTGTCATATCCATACAAATCTTTTATAATAAGGCTACAAGTTTAGCAGTCTCCACAATCATGATTTCCCATAATTTACAAGCACCATTGGTGATAATTACGGCTTAACCTAACAGCACTGGCGGGCATTATCTGGGTGGCACCGATAGTGTTGCTACACTTCAAATTGATGGTGCACGTTTAACGAGACACGTCTCATCATCACGACAGGACTCTTCTGTCACAAGAATTGAGCTTTCTATAGTAATATTATATAGAGAAAAGATTTGATTGTTTGTTTGCATCGAATAGGCTCCGAAACTACAGGACCGATTTGAAAAATTCTTTCACTGTTGGGAAGCTACACTCTTTGCGGTCAACATAGGCTATATTTTATTCCCTTATTCCCCCGGGAACGGGAATTACGCGGGGTGAAACCGCGTGACGTCCGCTAGAATTTTATAAGTTCAGTCATAGTAGGTTACGCTTGGTATTCTGTTCACGTTCCCGCATATCATGAAACTTATTCAAGGGATTTTTTTTGTTCAACGTGAGGGAAAATTCTAATGGATGTTATCCATCCGACCGACTAAAAAACCGCACGTGTCCTGCTAACAGCCTACGGTTAAGAGCCCCGGGTAAGCCGCCCTCGGTAGGATACTCCTCAGGCCTCCGGTCATGGAGGCCGATAGTCTTGGGCGAAGACACGTCGGCGGCGCCCTAGCCGCCGACTGCGAAACTCGGGTGGGAGATTTCTCTACCGCACTTTAAATAGCACGCCATTTAAACAGTGACGCAAGGGCTCTCGCTTCCAGGTCCCATGGAGGGATCCCGGCTAGGAGACATGCCGTCTCACCTGAGATCGTGGTATTCCAGGGATAAAAAGTAACTTACCGATGTGATATTTCAGATTATAACCTATCCCTGTACCAAATTTCAGTCAGATAGATTAACGAACATCGACTCAGCCACACTTCAAAAGTCACAAACTTTACTCTAAATATTAGAAATGGTAAAGTTTGCTACTTTTCAGCTTACGCTGATATTAACTAAATAGTGCATAGATGAACTAGATTTCAACCCAGTCTTTAAAGATCAAAGTTTTTCCTAGTATCTGTTCTAAAAACTTCAGTACCTATGTACTGAAATTCACTCGACAGGGGTAGACAGTAAGGATACTGTCTACCCCTTGTGATTATAACATTAAGGCAAAGTAAAAGGAGACTCTCCTTTTATAGTATTTAAATTACGAGTATATAGGAATTGTCTATTTTAGAGATCCATAGACTGAAAACCGCTATCTTAATTCTACTTGGGTTGTTACATTCAATTGGCGTAAGTGGATAATTTGGATAGATTTCCAATATGGCGACCAAGAAGGCGTAGTGATCATATTTGGGTGATAATTACCTGAAGCTTGGTGCAGACCAACAGCGCGGATATCTGACTGTGGGTGGTTTCAGTAGGGTTACCAGGTTTAATGTGGATAAGGAAATGTCTATTATAAGAGATGTGTATGATGAGGGAATATATGTATAATTATATATACATAAAGTCGTGCCTATAGCCCCGAAGAGGTAGGCAAAGGGATAATTAGTAGGTACCTGTTCACAAAGACTTCAATGCTCTGTACAGAACTTTTGTCTACTTTAGGTACTCATTAACATAATAAACACGTGTGTTCCATAATCTAGAACATTGTTAATAAATATTTCCCAAAAAAAACAAGCAGTCGAGTAAGGTAAACGCAGGTATTACCGACCCTGTTAAGACAATTTTAAATTCGATGATAACTATTAAGAATGATGATTGATTTCCCACCCAATGTTTTGTTTTTATATGAAACTCTAGTTTGTCTAGTTTATATTTTAAACCCTAAATTGTCCTTAATACACATTATTTTTAAAATAAAAAAATAATTTTGTGAACAAGTCCATTTTTTGTATTACCGACCCATACGAAAGGCTATGAAGCTATTTACCGATTTTTATGAACCTATTACCGAGTGTAGAAAGACAAGATGAATGTAGTCAGGTATTTTGTTTAAATAAGAAGAAACATATTATGGTGCTTTTACAGAAAATCATGTAGGTTTGCTCTAAGTTATTTCATACTACCTTTCATACTATACAAGATAGAAAAAGTCACTTAGTTACTCTGGTCCATGCTGTTTGACTAAGACATTATTGTTGTAAATTAGATTTTATGTGTTTTATCTTCAAATTACTGTTTGTTTGTTAATAAGCTAACGTTTTATGTAACTAGTTAACTAGTGTAATGTTACATAAACGAACAGGATTTGTATAGAATCGGTAATAGCTTCCCGTACTTGCTATCACCGACTCATATAGATCGGTAATAGTCGATATAATACACAATTAGGAAATTGTATTGCCGACTCATAAAAAGTAGATTTTATTTATTTGTTTGATTTTTGTAGCCATAGCAGAGATTTTAAATAAATAATTTTGCAAATAATATTAATTAATGCACATAATGTTACAAAATAAAAAATAATTTTATAATGCTCCTTTATAATAACAATGAATGATTAAAGTTGTAATTCGTAGTAAACATAAAACGATAAAATAAGTAAACTAGACCAAATAGTACAGATCGGTAATGGTGTGTTACAAAGGCAGATTGTATTAGATTTAGATGTCATATTAAAATAATTGCTTTATTGCCACAAATCGATGAGAAAGAGGTAAAACGAAATTTAATATGCATCACAATCACCGACCCATGAGTCGGCAATAGCTCCTACTATTAAAATCATTGAAGGAATTGCCGCTCTATTTAAATGTGAAGTTTTATAATACTATATTAATTAAACTTTATGAAATACTATACGAAATTAAGACCTCAGACCTAAATTAACACATTCAATAATACAGAACAATCATAGGTTTCATACATTTCTATAAAATGTCTTATAATAAATTTTGATTTGCTTACGTGTAAGAACAAGGACTTGTACCACACGATCAGCAAGTTTACTATCGCCACAGAAACAAACGAATTTCGTCTTTTTCCCGGGAGGCTACGCACACTAACGTAAGTATTTACGATACTCAATGAACAAATGTGCGTATTTCGTCAAATGTCTCTAGCATAAACCGTTCCAGGAACGTAAAAATTGCCGGTTAATGGAATGGATCGGTAATACCTGCGAATTTTCGATGGGTCGTTAATAGCTGCGTTTACCTTAATGAAAATTGTGTATGATAAAAAAGTACTCCCTTTCTAACACCAGAAAAAATATTGAATACATATCACGAGTTGAGAAATTACAACTGAAAAATCATTTGTCTTTCATCCATTCTCACATAAGAACTGTGCAGAATATCGGGATGCCAAGTTTTATTAAAATTGATTTCGACTTGATGTCATTTTGGGATGCAGACAGACAAACGTTTTTAAAATTATAATTTCGGCTTCAGTATAGATTTTAGAATGCCCTGAAAATTTCAAAATATCTTCCGATGTACAAATTTTTGTACCTTTACATGGAAGCATGTCCAAACCTAAGATTGTCTCGAAATCTTCACAATATTTGGCAACCCTACTTCACATCTATTGATTGCCATCAAATTGCTCGCTCGTGACTGCTCTCAACCAGCTAATACATCCCTAATGTCTCTTTTTACGTAACCATGTAAAGATTTTAATGTCGTCCATAATTCGCTGTTCTATCATCACTATTGCAATTATACTGTGGACTATGATTTCAAAATGTCGATTTTTTCACATGCAATTGGGGTTAAGCGAGCTTTAATGTACTTTATGGGAGGTTTATGGCTTGTTAGTGATGTAAACACGAGTTAAAAGGTACGTAGGATGGTAAATGACATAATTGTTAAGTACTACCTTGTTCAACCGCCTTCGTCTACATACAATTGTATGAATTATGCCCTAATCATCTACTACGTAATACATTTGAAACGAATGCAAAATATCAAAAAAAAAAGCATTAAGAAATGTTAGCGCCAACAATCTATTAAATAATAACAATAATAATTAAATAAAGCCCATTTTGTAGTTGGCATATTAAATACAATAGTTAAACTCCCATTGTAGGCAGTTCATGGCCGCTCCGACATAAGGCGGGTGTGAATTGTCTGAAATTAAAAATCTCAAAGGGCCTCTGCGTGTTGGACCAATATGTCCCCATGTAATCGTACCGAAAGACCAGGAATCTTCAATAAAAGAAAAAGAAGATACCCGAGAAAAGAAGAGACATAATAATATTAGGTATTTACAGTACATTCGTTTCCTCAAAGTCAAGCATTGAGCTATGCTTTTTTTTTATACGTGAAGGAAAATCCTCATGGATGTTATGCCGGACTCCTACCGACTAAAAAACGTCACGTAACGCCTAACAGCCTATAGTTGTGAGCCCCGGGTAAGCCCTTGGATGGATGTCCCAGGACTCCCAACAGACCTACGGCCGCCAAAGCGGCCTCGCTCAGGGGGTGGTTCGGGTGCTATCCCGCGTCTTTGGGGGGGTTTCGGGTGTGATCCCGCTGCCGTCATGGGCCTGCTTCTGTAAAGACGGTGAGCGACCCTCTCACCGTAATCAGGCCCCCGGTCATGGTGGCCGATAGGAATCGGCGAAGACACGTCGGCGGCGCCCAGGCCGCCGACTGCGGAACTCGGGAGGGAGAGTTCTCTCCCGTACCCGCCCCGCCGCCTCCTTCACGAGCATGATCTGCTTGCTCGCAGAAAGAGGCATTGAGCATTGAGCTATACTTTGAGTTTCCAGGCATAAACTCAGCAGCGAGGATATCAGATTATACAAATGATAGGCAACAGTATTAACTACCTACGTGAAGGCCCTCTACTATCAGTAGCATAAAAAAATATATCGAAAGGCGTCACCGTAGGCCTGGGGTATCCTTTCAAAGGCCGGCCCACAGGGAGATTTTAAGGTACCATTGCTTTCAGCCGATAGGAATCCGACATGACATCCATGTTTGGAATCCGTTAGGATTTCCACACGTAACAAGAAAGCCAGCAACAAATATAAAACAGTTTAGTGTTGAAACGCCCCTGCCTTACTACACTATCGAGAGGAAGTCGACTGCCTCAGTGGCGCAGTTGATAGTGAATCCGCCTGCCACGCTTGAGGTCCTGGGTTCGATTCCCGGGTCGGTTCAAATATTTGTGTTATCCACAAATGTTTGTTACGGAGTTTGGGTGTTTTCTATGTATAACATGTATGTATTTAGAAATATATAAGTATGTCTATCAGTCGTCTAGATCCCAGAGCACAAGCTTATATTAGCTTAATTTGGGCTAGATGTTGTTGTGTGAAAATGTCCACAAAATATTTATTTATTTATTATTTATATTCTTCCGAGGGCTTACCCGGGGCTCCCAACAGTAGGCAGTAGGTAGGGATCGTGTGGTTTTTAGTCGGTAAGAGTCCGGCATAGCATTTATGACGGATTTTCCTTGCGTAGAAAAAAAAAAGAGATGCTACATTCACAAGACAGGTTGCTACTACCTGCTATTGAGTTTTTCAAGTTGCCCACAATCAAGAACGTGTAACGCTTCCGTGTTCTTCCTAATAAAAAAAAATACTACCTCAGCTTTTAATGACTTCTTAACCCCCCATTTACCAATTAACCAGTAAGGGTTGGTTCCAAATCATAACAACTTGGGTGATTTATCGCACAACCCATAGAACTAACACTGGTTTTAACCCGTCGTCGCCACCCAGAGCGTTCCATAATCTCTATATTTACCCATAATCAAGGTAGAGCTATGATTACACGTCAATTTGCGTCCGCGATCATTATTTATATTTTTAAACGAGCAACCAACTCGATAATGAGGTTTCGTATCACGAACCTGAGTTTCGTGTAAGGCTACAGATGTATGGAGTCGCGAGATTTATGAATCATAAAACTTTTTGTAAATTTAGACAAAAATAGAGTATTGTCAAAACTGTTACGAAAAGCATTCAAGAAATCTGTTACTGATCCGACTTCCCATGGGAAAATATTCCTTGGAAAAAAGCAGCCTGTATTTAAGACTGTAATCTATCTCTGTACCAAATTTCAGCCATTCATCTTGTCATTAGTCCGACTTTCTGTTCTATGCTATGTATGTAAGTACTAGGTTAGTTTTAGAAAGTAGGAGCGGAAACAAAAGGCGCATCTTGACATTAATCATTTATTTACTACCCTTAGATAAGTACTCGAGAAAACTGTTTCCCTGGATTGTAGAGTGGGATGTGATACGCCTAGAGTTAGTTGTGACCATAGAATACTAATCACGCACAAAAACCTATAATTCTCAGTGTTCTTCTTTAAAAAAGCCTCTTCCCATATGCGTTTGTCAATCTACTAATTTTAGATATACGCTTCGATTTCTTAGGTTCCTATCTCTATCTAGTAATTAGGCTATGTTACTTCAGAAAAATTATGCGCACAATTTTTAAAATTTGTTCTTTAGCATCATTATCAATAACAAACAAATCAATCTTTCCTCTTCATATATGAAGAGGAAAGATTGATTTGTTGATTGGTTGATTTCTTCTTCAAATATGAAGAGGAAAGATTGATTTGTTTGTTATTGATAATGATGCTAAAGAACAAATTTTAAAAATTGTGCGAAAGAGCAACCAATCTTTACGTAGGTATGGTATCTTTACGTAGGTTATAACCTACGTAAAGATACCATACCTACGTAAAGATTGGTTGCTCTATCAAAACTCTGTAGCTCTGAGAGACTACTCCAGTCACGTCCCTGTTCTAAAACCAGGTGATAATGTGGCGCAGTTAGTTGCAGCCACCACCGGCTCCATGATTATCCTATCACTCACTGCCCACACGACACTATGACTTAATAGCCCGCTTGTCGACAACTAGGTAGGTATGAAGGTACCTTGAGAAATCGGGACGGGTCTGGTAATATTGGTACCGAGATGAGAGAAGTTTATCAACTGAGTTATTATCTGTGTAATTGAATTTATAAGTAATTTGCGTACGTCACGCGGTTTTACCCGCGTAGCTCTCGTTCCCGTGGGAATATGCGAATGCAATATAGCATATAATATTCAGGGTGAATGTAACTTTCCAATGGTAAAAGAATTTTTGAAATCGGCGCAGTTGTTTTTGTGTTTATTCATTACAAAATACAAATATTATTTCCTCTTTATAATATGAGTGTAGACTAGCCTTACGACGAAATAAATACTGAAACGCTTATCTGTAACGTAAAAGAAAGTTGCGCAGATCAGCATCACATGATAAATTAATATACATTTTTTTAAATCGTCCCACCTACGATAATACAACATCTTCAAAATACGTCTCATGATTTGTACAATTCTTCCCCTTCCCCTCTTAAAATATGGTAGGTAGTAAAGTTGCCTAAACTAACGTCTGTCAATGCCTGGTGTGGTACACAATCGTTGTAGAGTGTCCGACGCGCAGGGGTAGCTCGTATTGTATGACCGCCACGCTCCGTGACCGTACATTAGAGTACCGTCTGCAAATTAGACCGCAAATATATGAAATAGTAAAAAAATGCAATATTTTTCAACAGTTTTTTTTTGTATCAATGTAAACGGGAACAAAGTCGCCACTACGAGTGTATTACGTGTTGTGTCCGTAGGCTACAGTGGCAGTGACTACTTTCAATGAGGTGGACCATATTATTATATGCTTCTATAGGTTGTGCGGTTCAAGAAGACGCGCCCCGCTCTTTTCTCAATCGCTTACAATGTAAGTGTCCAAATGGATTTTCTACTATTAACTACGTACTACTCCTAAATAGCACTCATCGATTATTTAGTGTAGTGTACGACCAGAAAGAAAATACGTGTGCAAGATTGTAAAATTGTACAGTAACTCATTTGGGAAAAAAGTGGGGCGCGTTTTTGCAAATTACACAATCTTTAAATATAAACTAGCGGACGTCATGCGGTTTCGCACGCGTGGCTCCCGTTCCCGTGGGAATACGGGAATAAAATATAGCCTATGTTACCCGGGAATAATGTAGTTTTCCAACAGCGAAAGAATTTTCTAATCGGTTCTGTAGTTCGTAGCCTATTCTATGCAAACGAACATACAATCAAATCTTCCCTCTTTATAATATTAGTATAGGTAGATAAATAGTCTGAGCTTTCCAGATTTGGCCACCGATCTAAAATTTTGTGTTAGCCTTATAAAGTTACACATTTGCTAAAATAACGATTTGCTTTATTAAAACTTCGAGTTTCCGTAGATACTTAATAAATTAACGTTTTTATCGAAGAAATTTTAAGATACTAGTTTTCTCCTTTTATTGTTTATTTATTTGTTGTAGTCTTATTTAACACTTTAATAATATTCATACCATATCACACCGAAAAAACTATAGTAAATACACTTCAATTAACAATAAAAATTGCATAGATAGGTAGATATTTTTTTGCTGTCGCTACGCAACAATCACCGCTTATTTTCACTCACATTAGTTTAGTGAAGGATAGTATCAATGAATTATGTGCACTCGCGTGATGTCTTCTTCCCTCTGGAGGGTGGGAGGACTCCCCCTCCCCCCTACCTCACATACCCCCATACTTAGGTGATTGGATTTTTTATAATAATGCTGCTTTGCACCATTGCAGCTCTTTTTTGATGTTCTTGAACGTTTATTGGTCGAGATAGGTAAAATGTATGTTTGTGTGTGTGTATGTGACAGTGAGTGTTGCATGGTAGTAGTAGTAGTAGTTTTATTTATCCATTTTCGGATAGGCAAAGGCAATGTGAGCCTACAGCCTAGTCTTGTATATTTATTATCTCTTCATTTTGCTTTAATAAGTCTCAGTCCTCGTCCTCTAAGTCCAGTCAAAGTCAAGTACAGCCCTAAGTCAAAGTCAGTCTTCCTTCAGAAAAGCGGTGGATACATTTCTGAAAGTTTCTTTGGATTCTTTGTCAGAAACTGCAAAGTTGCGATTCACTGCGTTTTATCACTTCCCAACACTAGTGCACGTTGTCGAACGTTTATGTTTAAGAATTTGTTTAAGAATTGATACACACAAAACACTCGAAAATACACAAATTTTGCAAATTTACAAAACGACGTGATACGATTCCTTCCAGTTCCCGCCAAAGAATCCGTGTTGCATGGATTTTCAGCCAATAGTGTTGAAGGTTGGTTTTTTTGGAATTAGAGAAGGCAAGTGTTACAAATTTGTACCTACATAAGTAGGTTCGTCATGGATGCTATGTGCTCTTACCATAGAGCAACGCGAACGCGCGATGCTCTGTGGCTCTTACCGACTAAGAACTAACACGTTCCCTACCTAATGCCTACGGTTGGGAGCCCCGGGTAAGTCCTCAGAAGAATGACCCCAGTTCTGTTTGGGCTATTTCAAACATTTCGATTATATACTTGATATACTTATTATCGGTATTGATATACCTACGATAAGGAGATTTTCTGAAAATAAAAAGAAAATTGGTTGGTACAGGGTTGAACTTTTACCTAAACTTTTACACCAAAGATAGCAAAAAGTGTTTAGGTCTAGTGTTTAGGTTAAAAGTCTCTAGGAAACATTTAAATTTGAGCTCTTCACCCACCGATGATGATGCTTTTCTATCTTAGTAGTATTTTCTAATATCTTTTAAATGGGATATCTATATAGTAAATCATCTTAAAGTTATCATTGGTCATGAAATTGATAAACTCGTTGGTATTTTACAAAATATCGTAAATACCCCAAAAATCTCTCTCAAAAAGTTTGAAATATGACTGTCGTAAATGCAGCGACCGGGTGGTCTACAAACCAAAGGTAATTAATTAATAAAATTAAGATCTTCCTCACGATATTATCAAGTCATCTTTAGAAATAAAAATGGGGTTGAGAAATAGATTAGAACTTTTTGAAACATTAAAATTCCTTACTTAATAACCAAATTACTCTCAAAGATAGCTAACTTTCATTTTTACAACAAAATTTTAGAACCACAGATCAAAAATATCAACACTATTTTCATAAATCACACCGTAAAGGGATTTTGTCACAAATCCAAATATTTATAACGTTGTAAAACCAAAACGACGGATTCGCAAAAGGGTGTTTAAGACACGTGACCAGGGGTAACGTAAAACCAATTCAAAATGAACTCCCTCTCAAATCTGGTCTACAAAAAATAGATCTTAGAAAGAGTATTGTCCCAATAGTTGAAGATCAATTTAAAATGGTCGGTGGTCAAAAGAGTATTTATTTAATACATTTATAATTTATAACGTTCCTTGTTTGTTGTCGGCCAAAAACAATTTTGAATGCGAAGTGGTTTTTTTATGATGTCCATCAATAAAGTTTATGATTCCATGGTGATTGTAATTGAATTACCATTGTGGTGATAAATTAACTGGATATGGACTTGTGTGGGAATTACCTAACTTAATAATAAGTAAATCAGGTATTTTACGACTCTCCTAAAGAGGTATTGAAATGATAAACTAGCAGTAATAATTATCTTGTTATCTATACTATACTCTAATATTATAAAGAGGAAAGATTTGTTTTTTGTTTGTTTGTTTGTAACGAATAGGCTCCGGAGCTACTGGACCAATTTGAAAAATTCTTTCATTGTTGGAAAGCTACACTCTTTGCGGTGAACATAGACGTCCGCTAGTGTCTTATAAGAAGAAAGTTCTTGTAATATGGAATAAATTGTTGATTTTGTATAGAAATATTAGTTAAAATACTTTGTAATAGGTATGTACGTTGGGTGTTAGGACTATAATATAGGTACCTACCTAGGTTGTTTGATATAGTAAGGAGCAGCTGTTCGAGCCGGAAATAAAAGTAGCCAGTAAATGTGGATAAATTAACTATCAGTTTCGAGCAGGATTCGAACCTGCGTCTTCTCGCATACCGTGCAAGACGCTTAACCGCTCAGCTATCGAAACCGAACAGTTCTTCTACCATAAAGATCTTGGGGCGACGTATTTTTCGTACAACTTAATTTTTCCAATTTTAAATTTATGATTTTGTTAGCAAACTAAGTAATTGCTATTCAAAATTATTTTGAAAGTATACAGGCTCCGAAACCAGGTAGACGTAGAGTTGGTAAGGGACACAGAAATATATCAAGATATATATACAGAAATATATCTTGATTTATTTCTGTGGTAAGGGACTTGGGAGTTTACCATTGTAGGTATCACTTCAAAATGACAATGTAGTATGAAAATGTGGCCACCTTCTTTTTCTACTAAGATCTACTAAGACATGGTGCTCTTGAAACTGAGTCCATTAACCCTAGCAAGTGCCCTTATTGGAAGTCCTGGGGTCATCCTTCCAAAGGCTATCGGGGCTCCCAACCGTAAGGAATAGTAGAATTTTCTTCACGATAAAAAAAAAACTACAGCACTCAGTGCAATTCAGCACCGAATAATACATTCGATCTTCTTGATAATATTCTGCCAAGACAAAAACCCGACAAGTTTATTGCTCGCTCCAAATGTTAGACTTATTAATATAAAGTCAATTCGTAAAAGCACTCTACACCAGATTTTTTTTAACCATATCTAAACCCTGAGAAATACAAATGTGTTAGCCAAATCAAAGTTAATCTACCATGAACACCAGCAAAAAATTAATACAACTATTGTGATCCCCCTTGCGAGGGGAGATGAGACAAATTATTATTTTTCATAATGTCATCACACGAACATTACGCGTCGCAAGCGATGTGTAACCGAAAATTATTAGGCTATTCTGCGTTTTTTCGCACGTCCGTTCTCTTGCGCGGTCGGGGAGAGAATGAGCGAAACGGAAGTTGTAAAGTAGTGATTTGTAACGCACGCGCCGCGGCGCCTGACGTCACTTCCGCAGAGGCCATAATGACGTTGCAGCAAGATACATCGAAATATCTTGTGAATTGTTCCCCAGCTCCCCCTGTCGACTACCCCTTATGGTTTTATTGTTGCTTTTACTTTTATGCTCTGTTTAGCTAAATTTCTCTTTCCATTTAATTACACTGGGAGTAGTAATGTGTTTGGCAGATGACATGGCCCTTAATGACTCGTATAAACGTGTTATTCGACTGTCCATTTTCGCTGTCTGGGTCAGAAGGATGCTGTTAGTTTTATTTAAGCTGATAGGTAGCGAAGTCGGTTGCGCTAAGTGACTTTTTTATTCTAATAGGTGACAAGAAGCGCATATTTTTTTAAAATTCAGAGTTCCATATAGATCCGATACGATTAATTTTTAAACCGTAACCGATACAGGAAATTCTGAATCGACTGGCTGATGATAAATTGCATTTTAACATGAATACTTGCATAACGCAACACAAATCTATGCATAGGTACATTTTACAACAGCACTCCTTCTTATGTAGGTATGACTTACCAGATAGCCCAGCATTGTTGGCGATTTCCAATCCTCTGAGTGGAGCTAATCATCGTAAATTCTAATATAAGTACGTGACTCTTACTCATCAAAGGAGAAAGCGAGACTTGGAGTGGCGATCACAACTTGGAAAACGTGAGGTGGGACGGGACGCCCAACCTCCAGATGAACCGACGTAGCGACGACCTGGAAAAAGGCAGAAAAGAACTGGATGCGGAAAGCTGAAAGCGGTGTGTTGTGGCGTAAATTGGGAGAGGCCTACGACCGGGAGTGGACAGCCATAGGCAGCTTTGATTCTACATATTGGATTCCCCTTCTAGCGACGGGGCACGTGTTGCAACGGAAAAGAGTACAAAATGTCAGTGAGTACAATGTGTCGTAAGAGGCGACTAAGGGAACACTTTTGCAGAACAATCCATTGCGTAGAGACGGAAATCTCGAAATGAAACCTGGTTGTCAGTATAATGACATCGTTAGGTTGAAGGCCTTATGGGTGGCTTAAAAATTTCAACTGCGGGTCGTCAGGTCGCGCGCCTGTCCATTTCAACACGGCAATAGGCTCACAAACTTTTACATGGGACATAAAACTATGAGTTTAAATGTGGGCGTATACCTATTATGCCTCTGCCTACCCCTTAGACTTAAAGGCGTGACTATATGTATGTAGGTATGTATATTCGATCGTGTCGGTAACGATCGATAAAGAAGTTGCACTAAGTACAAGATACTTGGAACGAAGTCTAAAGGTTCACTGTCAGAGATGAAATCCAGTTGCAGAGATCCAGTGAGGACGGATAGCAAGAAACATTTACATATATCTAAGTATCCAATCCGACCAGATATATTGACCTCTCATATTGAATGATCACTCTATTAAATCCAGAACCAGTTTACGTGGTAATCTTGAACTAGGACTTCGTAATTTGAATCGAAGATTACCTGAACTTGGAATAAAGGTTAGGTTACACTGGTAGTAAAGTTCTTGATATCTTTTTTTTTAAGAACTTCTCTGTCTACCCATGACTAATAGTCCTTAATGATTTTATTTTATAACGACAAAATGCATAATTAAATTACATCAGATTTTGACCCTGAAAACAATCTCATACAACTTTCTATGATAAAGGGTCAAGTTGTTTGGGCAAAGTCTACGAGAACTGTAGGTACAGAATACCACATTTTAAAGAAGGTTTCTATCTAAATTTCACAGTGATCTACTGGAGCTTGGGGAGTCGAACGACTGATTCTTTGAGAAGAGTCTCATCGACCCATCCATTTGTAGAGTCTCAGTGTTGTGTGTGAGTGCTTCAGAAGCGAAATGGAACACCGTGCCGTTTTAGTGAGTCTGGTCCCTCTCCACGGCTGGGAGTGACACACAAAGCTGACTTGCTGCCTTGCAGGATAGTAAAGTTTATCGTTTTTTATCTATGTAGCATACTTTTTATGTACGAGTGTGCGTTATTTAGGTAGGTATGTATGTGTATATGTCTGTATATAGGCGTGTAGGTCTGTGTATATGTATGTATGCATATATGTAGGTATGTATGTATATATGTAGATATGTATGTATATATGTATGTATGTGTCTTATGGTTATGTATGTTTAGGCAGTATAATCACTTGATAAATTGTATCTATGGAATGTAAGAAAAGTATAGCAGATCTATAAGTACGCCAAACAACTACCACTCTTTACCTTACCAACTTCTCCATCCAAAGGTTGCCTGGTAGAGATCGCTTTTAGCGATAAGGCCGCCCATTGTTTTGCTATCAGTATATAATGTATGTCATACAATAAAGTGTATAATAAATAAATAAAAAATAAATAAATAAAGTGACCAAATGCATAACACCACATACAAAAACCAAAAAAAAAAGGTAGCAATTTTTTGCCAGAAAGGAAAATTTCGTTACACAGCTTGATCATCTACCTCATTTCCATCGTTTAGGTTAATCTAAGGAAAATGACGATTATATATTTTTTTATCTTATATCAACTATATTCCTTTTTATCTTCTAACTTCATAAATATTTAGACGGGTGAGATGTAAGCGAGCAGCTCCCGTCTGTTTAAAGCTATCTCAAGCGAACACAAAGTTTGTGACAAGAGGGGTGACAGTAGCAATAACCACCCTCGATCGCTTGTAACGGGGTGCGGCGAAGTTTAATGTGTAGAAATACTTTTATTTTCGCAAATTGCATCGACGCTGATAACGCTTTATAGACGACAGGTTACTAGTAATAATTGAGTCAGAAAAACAGCTGTTTTAAAATATTTTATTTGTGAATTTAAGAAATGCTCACGATCTTGTGTCCTTTCGTTAATTTGACCTTATCCAGGCAGAAATAAAAGCACGTTTTGATTGTTTTTTAACTTTAGTGACAGTGACATTGGGTGTTATTTCCAACCTCCTTACTTGCCTAACCTTTCGGCCGTCTATATGTCATCATTTCTACCCGATGAGATTGCCTTAACGCCCTCAATGTGTATTATAGTATCCATAAGTATTTCTACACTAGCAAAAATTAAAAAATAACATTCAATCTCCGCTATTTTTTTACACCCGATACCACCAATGTGTCCACACCTTAACACCGCACCCGTATAGCGCAATCAACCAATCTCAATACTTTAAAAGGCTGTATTGTAGAGCTAAATTTATCACTGAAGTTGATATTTATAGGTACCTTTTCAACTGTTTATGGTGACACCATGATGAATCTTACTATTTTACTAATGTTATTATCCAAAAGCGTCGCAGAGAAGAGTAGTAATAATATGTGTTATACTTAGTTGATGGACATTGAATAAATATAGTACAGGTTTAAAAGAAAGCTCTTTAACATAGTACGCTCTCCTTTCCAATTTTGAACAACATTTGCTCGGCAGGGGTGCCACCCTCATACAGTGTAGAGAATCTTCGCCAGAAAGAAGGAATGGAAAAGATTGTTTCTCTGTTGAACAGTAGAAACTTGGTATACTCTGCCAGTTAACTTATTTATCTCTGTTACAACCCCAGTTTCTTCATGTGGAGATTGAAGAGGCACATCATTAGGCCATCAACGTGGGGGCCACTGCCAACAGTTTTTTACTCTCAAAGTCTATAAGACTATCCACCGCAAAAGTATAGGAATAGGCGAATAAAGGAAAAGTAGAGGCTACCCGTCTGATGAAAGACTACAAAGAGACCAATCGCAATAAATTGCCATGGTTTTCCATCAAGCTGGCGGCGTTATTTTGGCGAGCGAAGTGGTTTAATAGATAAGCTATTTACTTTACAAGCATTCAAAATTTGTAACGTACAATGTATACTTGAAATTGAGTTTGCAAGTTTCTAAATGAGGTCCAGTCAGGGTAACCAAACAGTCGATAACAAACCAACTAATATTTGTTTGCCCTGTTAGTGGTCAAACACTAAAAACAGTAACGAACCCGTAATCCGATTCCAAGTGGTCAGTTTTGTAAAGTTTCAATCGGCAATCAACTGTATCAACAGATCTGTTTCGTGCGCAAACATGACAACCCTAGCTTGGTATAGATGTGTGAGTGCGTGTTTTTATTACTATGTGTACTTGTGTGCTAGATATATCATTGGTGAATTCAAAATTGGAGTTATTTGAACGTTATAATGATATCTTGATTAAGTGCGTCTAATTTTACAATCAGCACTATTTCAAAAGTTCCCAGCTCAAAATAAATCTGGTAATGGCTGAAAATTTATAACTTTGTATAGGTTGGATTCGTTACAATAATCTGCAGTCTGAGCATTACCTAATATATCTACTAGCCGGGAAAGTCTCTATCAACTTCATTAAGAGAGCGTAATTCTTATATTATGCTACTGAAATACATTTTAAATAGATAGGTAGGTACTTACCTTCATTCTTCATACATGAAATCACATCGCATTTCTGCATTTCTTATTCTTTAGCTGCATAGAATATGTCAGAATATTTAAGTTTGATAAATCAATTGCCATTATTATACATCAAAATAAATAACTTACAAGGATAAACAAAACCTCCGAAAAACCGCAATTAATTACCGCAAACAATCGACTAAAAACTGACATACGCATCCCGAAATACAAAACCGTAAAATCGACTAACAAGTACATCACTATTCATCGGTCTTATCAAAAAGGACTTAATCACACAAAAACAGGAGATTGATATATCCGTCTAATTTGACTACGCATTGGTACATTCAATAAATCTGTCATATCATACGGTCTGAACCCCATTGTGAAAACTGCCAACCTAAAAACTCCTTTGAAGGCAGAATGGTGTGTTTCCTGTGCATAAAATCGAGTACTAAGATCCTGCCAATTAAAAAGCTTTGAGTGATGTGGGTCTACAGTTCTTAAATCAGTTTAGTCGATTTTAATTATGGTAATCAGGATGTCCTTCTCAATGTTGTTTTTTAATAGTATTGTTAAACGAATGGACCGCAATTGAGACTAATAATTGAGGTTTATGTTAATTGAATTTTGTAGTCGTGTTATCATTTTATGGTAGTTGTAAGGCGGCGTAGCATAGATAATTATAGTGTTGGCTTATTTTCTTTTTAAATCATAGTTGTTTTTTTTTTACATTTAATTACCTTTCTTAAGTACTTTAGACATAGGTACAGCTAAGATAAGAGTCCATATGACGCCAAATAGACTATTACTTTGATCTAGATCTCAGGACTCGTGAGGTCTGCTGAATTAAAATTTAAACACAGACAACTTCAGTTCATGAACTAAAAACGTTCTAGGCTCGAAACACGATTACTGATAAAATCCTCGATAGATTTTTGGGTTGAAAATACCTCGATTTCGTGAAATTTTGAGCTAGATCTCGTATGTTATAAGTTGTTTTTATAATATAAAATATTTATAAGAAAGACAATAGTAAAATCTTCATTTGCACTAGAGCATTTTTTTCATATTGGTTATAGTTTTTTTATAATTAATTTATTTCGTTAAAAGCGCACAAAAACCGATCGCATCTTTCTCTTTCTTGCACGCTAAAATGTATATCTTCTATCTTCTTTTAACAATTTGGCGTCTGGTAGGCTCTTAAGAGTACTTTAAAATAGTCGCTCTGTGTTTACTAGTATGAATAGGTGGATACGCAAAAATGATTACCTATATTCTAGCATATACTTAGGTAGGTAAGTCAGCGATCCTATTGTTGCCAATGCCTACTTTGTCCTGAGGTATCCTTTCGAGGGCCCTGAGGTATTCTTCCGAGGGCTTACCCGGGGCTCCTAACCGTAGGCTATTATTAGGACACGTAAAGTTTTTTAGTCGGTAGGAGTCCGGCATAACATCCATGGGGATTATACCTCAAGTAAAAAAAGTCTTCTTTTGGTACCTATTAACTGTCAAATACGTCAGATTAATTTCAAAGATATATTTTCTCCCGACGACGGTTATTTTGGCCTATTTGTTCACCCTAGTCAACCCCCCACTAATAAAAGTACTTTACACAAATTTATCTCCATAAATAAAATAAAATTATGACAGTATCCATTTAGCTACACTCCTAATCTCAGAACCCCTTTCTCTTTTTTCTGTCCTCACTAACCTGCACCTAGCTTTAATGATATGTAGTAATAATATATATTTACTAACCAAGTGGAATTTCAATTGGCTAAAATCTAAGATTAAATTTATTACTTTGACTGGTAGAGTCTAAAGTTCGAATTCTAGGTTGGAAGAAAAATTTAGGTACAAAATGTTTTTGTCGGAATTTAGGTGTAAAAAATATGTCCCGAAAGCAGCCACGAGAGTAGGCACGATCATAAATTAATTGCTAATAAATTCTACTAAATATTGAGATGTCCTTAGTAGGAATGTGTAGTACTTATCCACAAAAGACTTTATAAGGATCCAACGACTTTTTAAGTAATTTCAGTAAACAAACAGCCTGGTCAACCGTCCCCTCCATTTTTCTCAATAAATATGCAAACCCACATTGTGTGTAACCTATTATGGCACATAATTGATTCACGGTGTGTACCTCCAAGATGTAATTAATTATATATTTTGTGCTAACATAATGTATTAAGCCGCCATTATAACGCTATTATGGGTAATTGTATGCTTTTTTTTATTTGGGTTCCGTAGTCAAAGGTCTTCTTGTTTTAGAAAGAAGCAAAAGAATTGTATAACTTTTTCTATTTTTATTACGGCTATGACTTGTTTCCAGAGATAAGTTAGAAAGTCGTTTATGTGCAGAAACACTAATTATAAGCTAGAAAATAGAGTCCAGACTTCTAGTTAGACTTAGGAGTTAACCGCGCCTATTGCTTGGATAATCGCAATGATAACATACATGGCATTTTGTTTAAATTTAAAATTATAGAATCTATACTAATATTATAAAGAGGATAGTTTTGTTTTTGTTTGTTTGTTTGTTTGTAACGAATAGGCTCCGGAACTACTGGACCGATTTGAAAAATTCTTTCTCTGTTGGAAAGCTACACTCTTTGCGGTGAACATAGGCTATATTTTATACCCATATTCCCACGGGAACGGGAACTACGCGGGTGAAACCGCATGACGTCCGCTAGTTTTCTTATAAAAAGAGGGCAGATACGTTATTTTCAAATTCGGAAATCAATATCAATAGTAGACATAGCTCATACTTTGGACCGGTTACTAAACCTTTCATTGGTAAAAATGTAGGTATATATCTAAGTATATGCAATCAAATCAATCAATCAAATCAATCAAGTCTATGGCAGTCCACTCCTGGACGTTGGCTTTTCCCCAATTTATATGCCTCAGAACCACATAAATATCTATACATCTTGGTATACATCTATACATTACTAACGGACGTCACGCGGTTTCACCCGCGTACTTCCCGTTCCCGTGGGAATACGGTAATAAAATATAGCCTATGTTCACCGCAAAGAGTGTAGCTTTCCAACAGTGAAAGATTTTTTTAAATCGGTCCAGTAGTTCCGGAGCTTATTCGCTACAAACAAACAAACAAAAAAAAAGGAAAGAAACAAAAAAACAAATCTTTTTTTACTCTTTATAATATTAGTATAGATAATAAAATGATAGAAAAGTCAAACTGTATATAGATAATATTAAAAAAAATACTCGCTGGGTGTTCAACACAAGATACCGAAGCCGAAAATATAGTTAGATTTTTTTGTCTGCTTGTCAGTTCGTCTGTTTGCTTTGCTTTGTCCGAAAGGATCTCGAAAAGTAGATACTCAATAGATTTGATTCAAATTTTGCACAAATATTAGCTAGGGGTAGAGTCGTCAAATAGGCTATATATATTATTATCACACTACTTATCCTAGGGGCTAAGCAGAGAGCAATCAAATTGGCATTATAACATAATTTTCACGCGAACTAAGTCGCAGGCAACAGCTGGTCAATAATAAAAATAATATTATGTAGTGTGGCGTTCGACTTCTAAAATCGCGAGTGATTCATTAGACTGAAAGAAAGTTTGAAGTCATGCAAAGTAGGCTTGGGAAAGTTTTTGAATGAAGATTACCATCAAGAGACAAAGAGACAGGGATGTGTTGCAAATGTGACAGATAGCCTGTGACATGACCACTTTTGATTAAGTATGCTTGTCTCAAACAGGCCACCTGTCCAAAAGTGGTACAAAAAATAAACATGCCGCGCATTGAAGTATTTACGAATAACAATAATGTCATACCCTTATACGGAACCCTTGAAAAATTAACTTCACAATTCCATGACGGAATTTAATTCATAATTTTTTCGCCTTATAAACATGGTCCACGTTCCGTAACTAATATATTTGTAACACACCATCGTACTGGGATACTATTATTTCACAAACTAGGGTCTGCAAGTAATTTTACAACGGCAATACTTCTATAATTCTTCTTCATAATCATTACAGGTAGGGCTATTAAGTCGTAAGGTATTTTTATTGCTAGAAATATGTCGTAAAATACATTTAAGTCACGTAGTTTTAATGTATATGGGATGTTTATGTATTTTTTAATTGATTTTATTGACTTAAACTGTTTTTGTGACACTTTTGAGTTTGAATAGTGACTTTTGGCTGTGGGGGACAACACTAAAATCTCAGAGAACTAAACCAGTCTGATCTGTCCAAGGTACACCTGTTGCCTGTCGGATGAGAACAAACCGTTCGTTTTGGGTAGATATTGGGAGGCTTTTTTAGGAGAATTCACTTCCCACAATGCCTGAAAGTTTTAAAAAATAGAAAGCAATCTTCCCGTAATGTCAAAATATAATTTGCAAAATCATAGCTGCTACTCCCAGCCATTTAAATCTAACCGTGGTTTCTAAGGTTGAAACTTTGGTACCTACTTTTCAAATTATAAATCATCTGATCCTGCCTAGCCCTGGGACTCGTAGCTGTAAGACGGTACGGATGTTAGGACACCGTGTAATTTTAGCCTCTCCTACAGGCTAAAATCAGTATCCGACATAGCATCCATGAGGATTTCCACACGTAAAAAATTATCTGATCCTATGGTATACTTACGGCTGCAAGCACAATTAGCATCGGTGTGGAGTTTGCGTTCATTTTGATCAGGTTAGGAAATAAGTAACATACCTACCAGGTAACGCAGACTATAAATGGCTTCCCGCAAGGTGTAGGTACCTGGCAGCAGGCGGCACCTGACCGAACGTTGAGACCTGAGACGCTCTTTGGGGGAGGCCTATGGCCACCAATGGGGTCAAATCAGCTGAGTAAAATTTCTGGTACAGTCAAAAGCAATAATATGTATACATTGTCAAGGCTCCTAAAATATGTAAACACCATCGGCTCCAAAACGAAGTGCTCAACATGAAGAGCATTAAATTGTAACCACGAGTTCACATCATAAATATATATACACTCATTGCTTCATTAAATTATGTCCACTAATAAAGGAACAAAACTATGTATGCACGTTTGCATCAATAACATGTATTCACGCGTTGATTCATATGATGTACTCATGTTATATTCCATTATATTATATTTAACTTCTCCGGCAATAACATGTATCTGAATGGTGCTGCATAAATATGCATCCACTTTTGATGAAAACCTTCAAATTAGATATTTGCTCTAATATAATTTCGGGTGTAAGGGGCCCCACTACTACCAAGACTTAGAGGCCCAAGCAACCTCACCTGCACGCAGTACACCTGCTGTACAACGTACGAGGCTCCGCGTATTTAGGTACCCACATGGTGGCCTAGGCTCCCATGTAGGTGCCAGCCACGTGGTACAGTGTTGGTCCCCGGGGGTACGACCATGCAGCTGTGGAAAGCCCCCCAAGTAACCCAGCCCGGGTTGGGTTGCGTTCTGGGTTCAGCAGGTGCACAGCAGGGTCCGGGGTGATGTTTGATGCAGCAGGGGGGGACCAGTAGGCGCGACCAGTAGTTTTACGGGCTGTGAGACTGGCCCCCAATAGCTAGATGCGCCACGGTTTGGCGAGCTAAATATAAAAAAAATCTAAATAGAACCTTAGACAAAAAGAATACTGAACTGAATAAATATTATACAGGGTGTGGCATTAATAGTGGTCCAAACGTCAGGGTGTAATATAACAGGTGCCCTACTATAACATACTACAATTTCACCCATATTTGCCCAAGGGTTACAGAAAGAAAGAACTTTCTTTAAAAAATCGCCCTTTTCTTGTAAAGTTGGCTGTAGTTTAAAGGAAAATCCCCATTCTTTATTTCTGTTTCCACTATCTTAAAGTTAAAAATAATTCATTCATTCAATTCATTTATTTCAGACTAATGTCCATATATCTAAGTACATTACAAACATCATAGCACAATTAACAAATAATAATATAACTGTGAATAATATAATAAGATCAAAAATAATAATAATAATAACTGTACAGTAAGTAATAATAAGTATGTCAATAAAATAATGTATTATGCAACGTCAAAATAATAATAATAAATAATTGTAGTAATAAATAATATCTAGTAATAAAAATACTTTTGTCTAGAGGTCATCAATATCTTCTCTCCGGCATTGTAACAGAAAGGTGCCTTTCACAACAATGCCGAAGAAAAGAGCAATCCAGTCTAGATGCAATCATCATTAGGACCCTGTTGGAGCTGGCCCGTACCCTACGCACCAGTGAGGCTGCACGCGCACGCATGGTCGCGTGGAAACATGCAGTTCGCGCATCAGCGAACATCCCCGAGGCGCTGCAGTGTCGGACTCGGGGCAGCCCCAACAACATCCTAAGACTGTTGTTATACAGGACGCGGAGGTCACTGTACCGTTTCTTTGTGTAATTAGCCCACAGGCTGCAAGTGTATAGAGATGTACAATACGCTCTGAAGAGCGTAACCTTAACTTGAGCCGAGCAACGTGCGAACCTGCGGGCTATCATGTTCGCTCTGATCGACAGCGATCTCCGCTCCCTGTCGATGTCCTCGTTATCCTTTAGATCGACGGTGACAATATGCCCAAGGTACTTAAAATTTTCCACTCTGTCTAGAGGCACACCGTTTAACAAAATAGAAGGCACATCGTACGGACAATTACCTCCCGCCTCAAACACCATCCATTGACTTTTCTTCGCATTGTATTGTAGGCCGTGACCACATGCATATTCCTCGCACGTCTTCAATAACTTTCTGAGACCACAGACCGAAGCACTCAGCAGCACCATGTCATCTGCGTAGCTAAGGTTATTAACACAGACACCATCTATATGACAACCGACATGTTGACTGCTGAGCGCCTCGATCAGGCCATTAATATATAAATTAAAGAACGTGGTAGATGTGATTCCACCCTGCCTGACGCCACACTCTAGCTTGTATGGATCTGACATGGCCCCCGCCCATCTGACGCTGTTGACCTGGTTTGCGTACCAGTACTGTACAATGGCGATTAGTTCCTGGGGCACATTAATATCCTTCAGCTTTCGCCACAGCAGGTCATACGAAACCAGGTCATATGCCCTGGACAAGTCGAGGAAGCAGGCATATACCGGCGTTTTACGATTAGTGTAGTATTTAACCGTCTGCTTGAGGCATATAGCACTTTCGGTTGAAAGACGAGAACGAAAACCAAACTGGTTATCGTGCAAGGTAACTAACTGATTTATCTGTGCGTCAAGCAAACGATCAAACACCTTCGCTATAACGGTAGCTAAAGAAATAGGCCTGTAGTTAGATTTGTCGGTAAGGTCGCCAGTTTTATTCTTCACTACAGGCACTACTACCGTCCTCATGCACTCTTTAGGCAGATAAGAATGGCTCACACACAACGAATAGAACATAGCTAAAACTCTGTTCATATGAGACCCCGCGTGTCGGAGGTGCTCGATGCTGAGCCCATCGTGCCCAGGGGACTTACCTCTTGACATTCCTTTGATAGCTTTAGCTACATCTTTAGCACGAAAGACAGTCCCAACCAGCTTTCCTTTCATGTCAGTATCGGGCACCTCCCCCACCGGACCCAAGGGTGATCTCACTGTAAATTGGTCTCTGAAAGCATTGGCAATGTCCCTCGGTTCGTTCAATCCCGCGACGCTAGCAGGAAGGCCAGGACGTACATTTAATTTTGCGGTATCCCGCCAGAACACCCCAAAGTTCCCCTTGGAGTGTTTTTCCGCAAGAGCGTCCATTGTAATTTGATTTTTATGATCTTGGCACCATTTTAATTTGGATTTGAACGCTCTGCGACTTTCCCGCATTTTACTATAAACAACTCCCGTTGTCGGCTTTCCGCATACCAGCCACTCGCTGTATCTGACCCTGGCCTCCCTGTGAGCCTCGCGGACGTGTTTATTCCACCCGACTATGTGCGAGCCACCCCCACTCCTCTTTTTAGCACTACCTCGACTTACCCGCGCTGCATCCCTGAGGGCGGCGACAATATCCGAGTACAGCTGATCCAAAACACGTCTGTGGTCACGGTTATCACAGAAGTAGTCGGCACACTTCACACAATCCGAAGGAAAATCAATGAGCCTTAATCTGCTATGACACTCGTTCCCGTACACGAAAACCTGTTCTTTATTTTTATCACCCCATAAAACATTTTCATTTAAATTTTTAATTCTAGGTGAGATTTTAGGTGTAATTAGAGTTAAATTACACTCAATAAACATTGGGTAATGGTCCGACCACAAAATGTCATTCCTCACATACACATTAGACACTGATCGCGCAGCCGAGTGAGTTGCTACACAATGATCCAACCAGCTGTTTGACCCGTGTACTTCACTAGTAAACGTATATGTACTAGAACTTAATCCAAACACGTCTACGTCCACACATAACCAACGTTGCTCTTCGCAGATTTTTACTAGCTCACTGTAAAACAACTCACCCGGGTTCGCATTGAAATCACCCAATATGTAAACAGACTCGTTTTCGTGTTCGTCAATTATGGCACTCACTTCACTTAAACAATTCACAAACTCTTCTAAATTTTCAGGTGCGTCAGTGGGCAAATAAACACAGATAACGATAATGCATCTATCACAGGTTTTAATTTTAACTCCACAGATACGAGGATTTTTGCATTGTAAAACTGTCACTTGTTGTGTCGTACCCGTGGAGGCGGCTTTGTTTTGCCTCAGACGATCTGGATTCCTGCGCTGCAGCAGTCGCTGAGGGGATCTTGGAGGGCATGGAGTGCTATATTCCCAACCGCTGGATCCCTGTAGGAGCAAAAAAGCGACCGTGGTTCAATCGGCTCTGCAGAGAAGCTTTGATGCTGAAAGAATCTGCCTACAGAGCCTGGACCACGGCTCGTGCAAATTCAGATCCTAACATCTCTGAGGTGAAACGCAAACTAAATGCCGCCTCGAGGGCCAGCAAAAGAGCAATTGTCAGGGCTAAATTCGATTTCGTCGGCAGAATTGGTGAGCGGCTAGCAGGGTACCCTTCAGGAAGTCGTGAATTCTGGTCGCTTGCCAAAGCTGCCGAGGGAAACTTCTGTCAGTCAGGTTTACCACCTTTGCTTAAACCCGACAGTAGTCTGGCCCAGAGTGCCAGGGAGAAGGCCGACCTTTTGGGTTCTCTCTTTGCCTCTAACTCGACCATGAGCGACGGGGGTGCTGTGCCGCCGGACGTTCCGTGGTGTGGAACTTCCATGCCGGAAGTTAAATTTACGCAGCGGGACGTCCGACGGGAGCTTCATTCTCTGGACGTTCATAAGTCGAGTGGGCCAGACGGTATACCCGCGGTAGTACTTAAGCAGTGTGGTCCAGAGTTGTGTCCGGTACTTACACGTCTTTTCTCGCTTTCTTATTCCATGCGACAAGTCCCGGCGTCGTGGAAGATCGCGTATGTGCATCCTGTGCCCAAGAAGGGTGATAGGACCGACCCGGCCAATTACAGGCCTATAGCCGTCACCTCTCTATTGTCTAAGGTGATGGAGCGTGTAATTAATACACAGCTCCTGAGGTACCTTGAGGAAAACGACCTGCTCAGTGACCGGCAGTACGGTTTCCGTCACGGTCGCTCGACCGGCGATCTTCTCGTGTGCCTCACACACCGATGGGCGACGGCTATCGAGAGTAAGGGCGAGGCTCTAGCAGTGAGCCTCGACATTTCTAAAGCCTTTGACCGGGTCTGGCACCGTGGTCTTCTTAAAAAATTGCCCTCCTACGGACTGACCGAGAGATTTTGCGGATGGGTGTCCAGCTTTTTGGCCGATAGAAGCATCAGGGCTGTTGTCGACGGCAGCTGTTCTGACTGCATGGCCATAAACGCTGGAGTACCGCAAGGCTCAGTGTTGTCCCCTACCCTGTTTCTGCTGCATATCAATGACATGTTGTCTATTGACGGCATTCATTGTTATGCAGACGACAGTACAGGGGACACTTGTTACACAGGCCGTCCCGGTATCTCTCGGGACGCAGTGGAGGAAAGTCGTGAACAGCTTGTGTCTGAAATCGAGGCTACTCTTACTAGAGTGTCCGATTGGGGTAGACAAAACCTTGTCCAGTTCAATCCCTCCAAGACACAGGCGTGTTTCTTCACCGCTAAGAAAGCCCCAATTACTGTAGCGCCACGATTCCAGGGCACATCTCTTTCCATCTCTAAAAGTATAGGGATCCTTGGTGTTGACATCTCCAGTGACGTTCAGTTCCGCAGTCATTTGGAGGACAAGGCCAGGCTGGCGTCCAAGAAGCTCGGTGTGCTCAACAGGGCGCGGCGGTACTTTACTGCGGCGCAAACACTGCTTCTCTATAAGTCGCAAGTGCGGCCACACATGGAGTACTGCTGTCACCTCTGGGCGGGGGCACCTGAATATCAGCTTCGCCCGTTTGACTCGGTGCAGAGGCGAGCTGTGAGAGTTGTCAACGATCCTATACTGACAGGTGGTGTGGAACCTCTTCGCGACAGGAGAGACTATGCCTCCTTATGCGTGTTCTACCGCCTGTACAATGGTATGTGCTCCGAGGAATTGTTTGACATGATGCCCACGGCTACCTTCTATCATCGCACCGCTCGCCATAGACAGGGATTTCATCCGCACACCCTACGTCCGGAGCGTTTGAGCACGGTTAGATCCGGTAGGGGTTTTCTTCCGCGCACGCTTAGGTTGTGGAATGATCTTCCTGCTTCGGTTTTCCCAAACGCCTACAGTATGGGGTTCTTCAAAAGGGGTCTAAGAAGGTTTTTACAGGGTCGGCAGCGCGAGTGTGGCGCCTCTGGTGTTGCAAACGTTCATAGGCTGCGGTGACCACCGGTTCTTCTGGTGGGCCGTGTGCTTGTCTGCCACCTTAGTGGTATAAAAAAAAAAAAAAAAAAAAAAAAAAAAAAAAACTTGTTGAAACGAACTAAATCTCCATAACAATGCAACTCCCGAGTACGGACGTCCGCGCAATATCCCTACACTAGTATCAACGGCTGATGTTGCCGTGTAACCAAAGTTTTTATCGACCGTACCAACAAACGGGATATCGTGCGGCATAAGCCAAGTTTCTTGCAAACACACGATGTCACACTCTCTGCATAATTGTCTCACATCCTCTAGTGAGCGTTTGATACCCTTGCAGTTGAAAGTCGCAAATCTGTAAGGACGACTATCCATTTGTTATTCGTATCGTGCCGCTTGCAGTTTCTAAACCGCTCGCCCTCCGTTGCGTGAAATGCACAAAACGGCGAAATATAACACCAGCAGGCCAAAGCGTTGCGTCAAGGAACTTAGATAAATTGCTCTCTGATATTAAAAATTTGTACGCCTTGTGCCCTCTGTCAATTTTCATACTGACTTTTTCCAACACTACAGTTTCCTTTGTCCTGCTGAAAATGTGCCTTACAATGTCGTCCTCTGACGTAGACAGGTGAACATTTGTAATAAACATCGGAATCTTTTTGTCAGCGGCCCGAAAAGTACACTGTAAATCTTTTGCAATGCCAGATTTACCTTGGTAGCGATATTTCGGACGTTTTCGATATGACTTCACAGTTTGCCACTGCTCTTTGTTGTCATTGTCGTCTCTGTTTTGCTTTTCACGGCTATGTTTATCGGGTGACGTCAGTGCGTCTCGCTGCGCCTCAATACGCGATGTTCGTGACGTCACTGTAGCGCTTATCGTAGAACCGGTCGTACAAGTCGTGGGCACATCAGACGTCGGTACTGCGTCACTGTCGACCGCGCTCGCGCCACCGCAGGCACCCCCTTCGGTGCGCTCGGGACTTGCTATCAGCTGTTGCTCAAAATACTCTTGATTACATTGATTGTCAACTACCCTCATTTCTCTATAACTAGTTCTTGGTGAATCATTATTGCACAAATCATTTTCAATTACGTTTGACTCCGTTATTAAATTGGCTATGTGGTTATTCTGTATAAGACCCATTGGGCCACTATCACACCACGCACCCCTCTTGTCATTTATTTTTAGCGCTGATGCCGGAGCTAACGAGTCAAATCTTAAATTTAAAAATTCATTTTTCAGTTCATTCAAGTCACCAATCGTCACCGACGTAGCTTTTAAATGTTCTAACTCATTTTTCATAACCAACATGTCTTTTAATAGTTTGGTGCAATCGAGGTGGTCAAACGTAATAGGCGGCAACTTTTCCAGATCTTTCGCCACAAACACAGGAATGATGTCCGGTTCGGTAGACTTAAAGAGATTGATAATATCTGCTAAATCTCTTGCCTCTTTGCCTTTATTCTTCCTCAAAATTTTTCTCTTCTCAGTCGGTATCGAATCGAATAGCAACGATTTAGCATTCTTAATATCTTCAGCCGTAAATGAAGAAGTACATATGCGCACAAGCTTCTCTTCATCTATAACGGAAACTTTATTTTGTATATACGAGAGCAATTCGTTTATGACGATGTTACACGTATTGCACTTTAATACACTCATATTTATTATTACTCGTGAACGAACTCACGCCGCGGTCAAAAGTGCACAACCGTCCCTGGTGGGGATGCGCACGTGACTGTATGTGTATAATATAGTTAATTAATTTCCACAACAAACGTTCCAAATAAAAATAAGTTTATCTCAATTTTTTCTCAAATTTTTACATATCACTAAAATTGTGCAGAGCTTTTTGTTAGAAATATTTACTACACTGTTGTTGCCCAAACGTTTAAAAATATGCCTATGTAATACTGATTTTAAAATGGTAGTAAATTAGGATTTGCCATTATAGGAAAATAGTAATTTTTACTGTTAAAGTTAAAAACGAGTTAAGAAAAATGACCAAAATCAACTAACATACATCACACTTAAATGGTTTATTTTCAATGTTATGGGGTGGGTGGTTAGGAACTTTTATTCCTAACTGACCAACCAGGTGGATAACTCAGGTGGTCGGTTGGGAATGGGGGTTATTTTCAATGTTAGTAGTTTATTGTCCACATTATTAATATTATTTATTAAAAAAAATATAACCCAGATAGCGCCCGAGGCTCCACCCGCGTGGGATTTTGTAACCATTCTCGCTTTTATTTTTTTTTTTCTGAAATTCAGTTCCCGTTTCATGAGGGATTTTGTGAGTTTGTGAGTGTAGATGAATGAATATCAGGATGTCTGTATAATTACTCTTTCATGGGGACCGGTTGGACATTCGCCTCCTTCCAAGCCTCCGGCACCTCCCCCGATGAGTTGAGATGAGAGATGAGACGATTTTTAAACCATTTATTTATTTACAAAAAGCTCTACACAATTTTAGTGATACTTAAAAAATTGAGAAAAAAATGAGATGAACTTATTTTTATTTGAAACGTTTGTTGTGGAAATTAATTAACGATATAATTTTTGGATAGCTCACATATTTAGTTTTAAGATAGTGAAAACAGAAATAATAAATAGCTACTTCCCTTTAAACTACAGTCAACTTTACAAGAAAACGGCGATTTTTTAAAGAAAGTTCTTTTTTTCTGTAACACTTGGGTAGATGTGCGTGAAATTGTAGTATGTTACAGTGGGGCACCTATTCTATTACACCCTGACGGTTGGACCACTATTTACACCACACCCTGTGTACTCAAAATAGCATAGGTTTATATTAATATTTTGGTTCAGGTTCAGGTTCATCATCACGCCTTTATCCCCGAAGGGGTAGGCAGAGGCATATTATATACCCACATTTCACCTTTTTATAATTTGTCCCACGTAATACGTTGTGAGCCGTATTGCCGTGTTTAAATGAACAGGCGCAGGTTGTGACTGCCTGCTGTTGAAATAAAGCCTTCAACTTGGCTTAACGACTGCCATTTTACTGGCAACCGGGACCAACGGCTTAACGTGCCTTACGAAGCACGGAAACGCTCAAATAAATGTCACAAAGTGATCACATGGATGGTCACCCATCCATGGACCGGCCATAGTGAAAGTTGCTTACCGCAGTGATCGTTTACAGAACACTGAGTCCGCGGGGACACGATTAATATTTTGCTGAAACTAAAATATTAAAAAAATACCAATCTAGAAATATATCCTTTTAAATAAAATAAATTTATTCCGGTCTGTAAATGACGGAGTTATGAGGTTACAAACATTAAGAAAAATAAACCTCGTCCTCTTTTTTGGAGTCTGTTGAAACACATTCGGGTTTGCGATACCAAACAACCCGTGCAAAGGTTTGAGATCTTTTAACTAACACTAATTTTATTATACGGCACTTTAAAGAAAACAAACAAACAAACTTTGGCATTTTTGTACATTTATATAAGCCCCACAAAGAATAATAAAGAATTTCTCCAAGAAACTAGATCGGTGATATTCGTATGGTTCGCCAAGGTGCCCGACCTACAGACAGGAACTCTAGCATGCATTCGTTTCTCACAATTTTAAAGAATTTGTTTGTATACAGAGTTATGAAATTTTAGTTGTATACTTATTATTGGTGGATACAAATATTATATAAAATAAAAATATTATATATTATAAACTAGCTGACCTGCGCAACTTCGTTTGCGTCTCATAAGAGAGAGAGACAGAGAGAAAGAGCACTATTATTTTGATATCATGTTTCCCGTCATTTACCCCCGTTGCGTTTACTCCCGTCGCATCGCTACTATTCATTATTTTAGAAATAATTAACGGTACTGTGATCGAAAACCTCCCAAAAACGCGAGATAGCACCCAAACCAACTTAGGTGCGGCCATGATGGTAGCCGTAGGTCTGTTAGAAGTTCTGGGTTGACTACCGAGGGCTTACCCGGGGCTCCCAACCGTAGGCTGTTAAGCAGGATACGTGTGGTTTTTAGTCTTTAAGAGTCCAGCATAGCATATATGTAGGAATTTCCTCACTTTAAAAAAATGTAACTGTGAGCGAACCTTAAAAGATAAATAAATAAATAGGTATTGTGTTTTAGAACTTTTTAAGAGGAACAATTTTGTAATCAATTATTTTTATGTAACTTCAACCATTTACGCAGAGGCGCAACGGATACTCTAACGATTAAATGTTTTCCGTTTTCGAAACATTTCTCATTGCTGCACCGCTCCTGTTAATCTTAGCATTATGTTATGTAGCCTTAAGCCATTCTCAATTAATGTACCTACTTACTATCGAACAGTAAAAGAGTTTTTGAAACCTTACCAGTAGTTTCAGTAAGGCTTGCCATGGTATGATGTGATCATGGTCCCTTTGCAGCGTGTAGTGTGTCCAATCCAGCTACAATTCTGACGATTGATCTGTTGGTGGATAGGGGTCTCACTGCAGCGTTCCAATAGGCTTACGTTGGTGATTTTCTCGGGCCCGTATATACCGAGGATCCGTTGAAGGCAGCGGTTGACGAAGACTTGTAGCTGGTAGCTGGTGCAAAATGTCTTTAGTGACTTTCCATGTCTCGCATCCGTATAGCAGTTAGCAGTACAGTTTTAACGTTTACTTTGTTTTGAGTTTCACTCTTCGAGTCCATTTTCGCGACTGCCTACGGGGCGCAGCTGTGTGAAGGTTGTTCTAACCTTGGCGAGTCTCGAAATGATGTAGGGTACTCTTCCATCCCATCAGTTTCTGATACGACACTCCCGAGGTACGTGAATTAGTGCCTTCACCACATCTCCTGCGTCTGTCGATTTTATTTTCAGTCCAGCCATTCGCTGCCTCATCCTGCACGTTGTCCTGCAGACATGCATGACGGCGTGTGTGCCTCAGCAGGCACAGGTCATCGGCATCATTTAAATCCTCTAGGATATCAGGATAGTCCCCATTCTATGCCACGCCGCTTGTTCTTTGCGGTATTCAGCATTATACCATCAATTTTCTATGGATGGTTGTTAACTATCCTGTTATCTTCATAACGATTCTCTAAGGTTGGTACAATATATATTTTCAAAAGAGTTTGTGAACTCTATGTTTAATTTCTTTTTCAGAATATTGATTATCAACGTATTACGTGGGACAAATTATAAAAAGGTGAAATGTGGGCATATAATATGCCTCTGCCTACCCCTTCGGGGATAAAGGCGTGATGATGAACCTGAACCCAGAATATTGATGACATTTGATTGATGTCATTTTATACACGACGTTTACTTTGCGTCTACGACATTGATACATGTAATAAAATTCTAACACGCCGCTGTTTGTATGTAAATTGTTTATACTGAGGAAAATTCTATATTGAGGAATAGCTTTAATCATTAAGCTCTATTTTGATTAAGCAAACAGGGCAGATTCACATGCTACTAGATGAGTATGATTAATAAATACCTCTAATTTCATAGACCTTAGGTTAATAAATACCTCTAATTTCATAGACCTTAGGTGACGTAAACAAAGTTGCGAGGGTCAGCTAGTTAAAAGATAAAACAATAGGTTTCTTCTTACCTCCTTACTACAAATTTTATGGTACATAATAATAGACATTCTTTGAAATATGCATTTATGGTATTGTTGTGACTTTTATGACACGTTTAAAGTACATAGGTATGGGATAGATGGCGCTGGTGGCTACGTCAGCGTGAAATTTTACTTCTCGCTTCCCATGGGAACTTCTTCCTGGAATAAAAAGTAGCCTATGTGTTATTCCAGACTATAATGTATCTCTGTACCAAATTTCAGCCCGATCCCTTCAGCCGTTTGAGCGTGAAAGAGTAACAAACATCCACACTCACAAACATTCGCATTTATAATATTAGTAAGATTATAGATGAGAATCAATTCAATTCTTGAAAGTATGGCTTTCAAGAAAACAATTATGAATACAATTTAAGCTTGTGTGACACTCGATGACAGGATGACAGATGAAAAGAAAATTGTTAATAATGGCCAGTATATCTATTTGGAATCTAATGGAATCTAAAATGAGTACATCATATGAATCAACGCGTGAATACATGTTATTGATGCTAACGTGCATACATAGTTTTGTTCTCTTATTAGTGGACATAATTTAATGAAGCAACGAGTGTATATATATTTATGATGTGAACTCGTGGTTACAATTTTATGCTCTTCATGTAGAGCACTTCGTTTTGGAGCCGATGGTGTTTACATATTTTAGGAGCCTTGACAATGTATACATATTATTGCTTTTGACTGTACCTATAAAAAAAATCGGTTGTCTGTAAAGTCGGTTTACTGACGATGGTTGAACGTGACAACGTCATAAGAAAAAAAAAGTTTATAAAAATAAATAGAAAAATAAAAAGAAAAATAAAAAGAAAAATAACATTACAAAACAAAAAGAAATATGAAAACACATCAATTGATTATAGTGCCCAACTGTTGAAAACATTAGATACTAAAATAAATGGAACGCCTCAGAGCGAGGTAACGCGAGGGAGGCCTCCCTCGCGTTACCTCGCGTCGTCTTTTTTCGTTCGTGCAGCCGGCTCCATCGAATTATAAGACGTTGTCACGTCAAAAATGTAATATGGAAACTTTTCTTACGTATGGAAATCCCTCATAGATGCTCTCTCCGACTAAAATCAAACGTGCCCTAGTTACCTACCACTGCCTATGGTCGGTCGCTCCGGGAAGCCGTCGAAAAGATATCTCAGGATCGTAATATGGAACCTTACTAATTATAACTTATTGAATAAATTTGACCATTAAGTTTGTCATACACGACAATGATCGAGCAAATCTAAATAATCTCCTCGCTCCAGCATCCCTAACCATAATTTATGACATTCGCAATCTCCCGGCACCCTCCGCGTCACTTCCGACTCTAACAGGAAATAGGCGGCCGCCATTTTGGCTAACACGCGGCAGGAAGCGCGACGCACGCGCACCGACGTCGTCACATCCTCTTTGTCTATGACTATGGGATTTTAGAGAAAATATTTTGGAAAATGTTTGGTCAGTTGGTTGAAGGTTTAAATTTATTGTGCGCTGTTTGGGTTAAGTGCTGATTTATGGTCCTGTCAATATCTAGGAGATTAAAGAGGGGTTTACAAGAACCCCGGGAATAATATTTACCAACGATGATAATGATGAGAGACAGAGATGAGTGACAACCTGTCCTGATCCTAGATGCTGTAGGTACTTTTATAGACCTTCACCCATTGTACACCAGAACAGTTGGTCCACCACTACCTCTTGGTTGGTCACTACCACATACCTACCTGTCTTCAGTCCAGAAGTGGTCTGGTCCATTGGTAAATTGTTCTTTGACGATTAGTACTACAGCGTACCTACTAATTCTGTCAAATAACCTCATTTCTGAGTTAATTTCTCAAAGGTTACGTTTTTCTTGTTATTTCGAACACAAGCAGAAAGATGTATCTAGTCTTATAAAGAGACAAGGACGTCGGGATTGCGATCAGCTCCCAATTACTGGGTTAAGTGGGTTACTGGTTAGAACCGGACCACCAAAAAAGACTCCACGAATATCCTGATGCAAGTAAGTGCCCATGTCTCGGCGCGGAAGGCTGAAAATACGGATTGATTATGAGTTTTTAACTTCAGACATTGCGATAAACACATTTGAATAATACTTGTAACCTAAGCTCGTAGCTTTGAATAATAACTAATAGGTACCTAGTTTGCTACCTGCAGTAAAAGATTCTGATTCTGTCTCCTGAATACGTTTTTGTGTTGATTTTGTAAAATACTAGCTGTTCACCGCGGCTTCGACCGCGTAAAAGTCGTTATCGCGTTAAATCATAACCCTCCTTTTGCGCAGTTGGTTAAAAAGTAGCCTATATCCTTTCCAGGGCTTCAAATCGAACTATCTCTATAACAAATTTCATGTCAATCGCTCCAGCCGTTTAGGCGTGAAAGCGTAACATTTATAATATTATAATTAGGGATTTTCTGAGGCAAAGAGGGTGTGTGCAATATAACTTACTAGCTGACCCGCGCAATTTCATTTGCGTGATAAATGAAGAACCGCTCGACCGATTTTGTGCAAACTTCACATAAACCATCTACTACATAGTCCTAACAAAGCCTAAACATTTGGTTTGGATAGGTGAGCCCGTTCTTGAGTTATAAAATTACAACGAAAAGTGGCACGGATTTTTATATATACATATAGATGAAGTTAACATTTTCCATATTTGTATACTTATTCAGTAACAGAAATTACTAATCGTATTACTCGTTAACGGTTACAGGTTAAAGCTATTCAAGAAATATCATATAAGGATTGCAACACAGAAGCCTTTAAGGGCAATCTTGAAAAAAATGTGTATCTACTTAAACCATATTTAGAATCATACTACACGTTTATAAACATTAAAATATTAGTAACGTATGGTGGTGTTGAAAGAAACTTAAACTTGGACACGGTGTTTTTTTTTACACTTTCAGCGCAAGCGTAGGTTACATTACGAATGAGCGAAGTGACAAGAAACTAGGTTCGTTCCGCTTTGCTTATTATGAATGCCACCGTTTTTTAGACTACTAAGGTGGCAGACCTTATCTATCTAAATATATATAACTCAAAGGTGACTGACTGACTGACATAGTGATCTATCAACGCACAGCCCAAACCACTGGAGGGATCGGGCTGAAATTTGGCATGCAGGTAGATGTTATGACATGGACATCCGCTAAGAAAGGATTTTGATAAATTCTACTTCCAAGGGGATAAAATATAGGAAAGGGAACTGCGGGCATCAGCTAGTTTTTATATTAAGGTCGCCAAATTGACGTCGCCAGCTTGATGGAAAACCGTGGCGCATCTAGCGATTGGGGGCCACTCTCACAGTCCGTAAGACTTCTAGGTAACAGTGGTCCTCAAGTTGGCGGCCCTGTGATGTGCCTCTTCACGCTCCGCTTACACTCCCAGGTTCTTCACCTGGGATTGTAAGATTAGGGGGAACACGTGTGCGGGCAGTTCGTTCCAGGTCTTTATAGTTCGACAGAGGAACGATCTTTTGAAATGCTCATTTCTGGCGAAGATTCTCTACACTATGTATGAGTGGTTCAGCGTTGAGCGTTGTTCGGGATTGGAAAGGAGAGGGTGGGATCAGGTTGAAGAGCTCTTCGGAACATCGCATTAAAACATTCGGTAGAAGGCAGCCAAGGACGCTATGACTGAAATCTAATGTTATTGTAGACTATGTACGTTTGCAACACCAGAGGCGCTACACATTCGCTGCCGACCCAGGCACAGTTCACAGGTTGTAACGACTCACTGTTGGAATCTTTCAAGTAACGTTACTGTCATTAGGGACCTACGGCTTAAAGTGACTTCTGAAGCACGAAAATGCTCGCAAATAAATTCCACAAAGTAGTAAATAAAAAATAATTGTGATCGTGAGACGGTCTCACCCGACTGCTCATCTAACGTTTATTGTGAAAGTGAAAGTTCAATCCGATTGACGTTGTCATTTTTGTTTTATTTCAAACTTTGAACAGATGATTCACGTGACCTAGTGACGTAGTTTAATACAACAGAGTCACAGACTACAGACAAAGTCTCGCCGTAAGCCCCTCTGCACTCTATTTTATAAAGAGGGGTTAAAATAGATTTTTCAAAATTGTCGTGACTCTACTGAAGGTTTAGAAATGCTGCAAACTGACAAGAACTCCTCAAGAAACTCAGGATGGTCACTCATCCAAGGACCGTCTTTGCGGACGTTGCTTTCTGCAGTTATCGTTTACAAAACTGAGTTCACGTGGTCACGAACTATTTAACCTTGTTATAACGTTAATTATAAATACCAGGTACAAATACTATGACAATACTAAGTACCTATTCGGGCTAGATAATTTCATCGAAGACAATTATAACCCTATTCTTATTAACCCTTCGTTTTTGTAGATGTGACATTATAATTCGCTGTTAAAGTGCAATTATTACATTCCAAGTGACACTTAGTAAGAAGTATGAAAGAACATTATTACTAGAAAATGTAGGTATAGGTACCTAGATATACTAAAGGTGTTCTTTACCAAGAACTTTCCATTCAACCTCAACTGCCGCGTCAGACCAAGTAGGGAATATTGGGGTTCATAGGTCAGGCAACAGTTGCTTGCAACAAAGTCGAGAAAATTGCCGAATCATTGTTGTAATGTATAGTCCAATCCTGCCCGATCTGGCAATAATGTAAACATGTCATGTTTTGACATCCTTTGTCTAAGAGAGATGAGTAGAAAAATATAATACGACAAATCATTGAAATTTTTACTATCCTGAGTAGGTATTTTAAATGAAAATAAACTGTCATAAAGAAGTTATTTGGTATCGAAATGATTGTAAGAACACTGTATGACTCCTGGATACTAGAATATAATCAGGGTGAATATTCAATTGCAAGTAACTATGGACTTAAAGGATCAAATGTGTTTGTTTAAATTTTTGCGCAAAGCTATTGAAATACAGTATACCAGTAAAAGAGTCTCCTAATCTCAAAATGTAGAGCTATCAAAGAGGATCTTCGTGTTTATTTTTGAGCTCCATGTTACGGTTTTTCTAACGCCTTTGGTATGGGATTCTTCATAGGAACTATTAAAACCTGGAACGACCTGCCCGCACACGTGTTTCCCTCATCTTACAATCCCGGATTCTTTAAGAGGAGGGTGAAGAGGCACATCACAGGGCCGCCAACTTGAGAACCACTGTCAGAAGTCTTACGGACTGTGAGACTGGCCCCCAATTGCTAGATGCGTCACGGCTTTCCATCAGGCTGGTGGCGACGTCAATTTGGCGAGATAAATATAAAAAAAAATAGTGTCATAGCAGGTCGGCAGCGTGTGCGTAACACCAATGATGTCGCAAATGTCCATGAACTAAAGTGATGACTTTACATCAGGTGGACCGTACCACAGTATAACGTATGCATGTTTACCACCTAGTTAAATAAAAAAAACTTTTGAAGTGCGAGTCGGATTTGCGCGGAGGGTATCATACCAAAAAACGGCAAAAAACCACGTTTATTATAAGTATGAGAGTCCCCCTAATCTCCCCTATATTTTTGCTATTCGGCAACAGATCTCAGAATACATCATCTGTGAAAATTTCAGCTCTCTAGCCATCACGGATCCTAAGATACAGCTAAGTAGTCTCATGAATAAGGTCTCGTTTTTTTACCCTTTTCGGAACCCTAAAAAGTGTATTTCGAGTAGCTTCCAAAACCTAGGTACATGGATTTGGATCCTAGAGTTCTCTTATTTGGTTGCCGTACGAGCACCTAGCCCCGTAATGGTGTCTGCCTCGTTGCCTGGTCCGTTAGTCATCAGGCACACCGCAAATAGGTGAGGACGCTTGGGTCCCAAAGAATGTGATGGAATCCCATATACCCGTGTTATCAATGAGGATGTCTTATTCAAGGCGTCAAGGCGTCTAAGAAGGTTTTTACAGGTTCGTCAGCGCGAGTGTGGCGCCTCTGTTGTTGCAAACGTTCATAGGCTGCGGTGACCACCAGTCCTTCTGGCCCACCGTATGCTTGTCTGCCACCTTAGTGGTATAAAAAAAAATCAAAATCAGTACAACATAAAACAACTTAGCGACATAATTTACATACGAGTAGCACCCATCGATAATAACATACCATTCATTCAGTGTTGGTTTATAGAAATAACTAAATAGGCATCAATTCATAGTGAATAACGCTGCGGTCATTATGAAGATTGACGGCCGCTACAATGACGGAACCATCAATTCTGACCGGCTATGGTGACCATGAGGACCATCTGAAAACGGATAAGTACCTACAGTTTTTAATTCCTTTATAATTATAAGAGAAATATAGTCCCGCCTTTCTTGTTTAGGACAAACCGAATGAACTCCTATCGAACCCTTCCTTATATATCCGATAGGAGCTTTCTTCTGTGTACCGCTGCCTGCCTTGAATTTACCATTTCACCGAAAACCTGCGGAATGATTTTCTTCAAAAATAGTCTTACAAGATTTTAGCAGGGTCGTCAGCTCGAGTATAAGTATGTACAGACTAACGATGAACACTATTAATCAAGCGGGGGTGTTTGCTTGTCTGCTACCTCAGGTTGCAGAACAAAATAGATCGACACATGTGCAATGTTTTACCTTTAAGATTCACTTGTCATTATTTCAGTTCTTTTAAAATCATGGCGATCAATTTTGGCTCGATGGAGTACATGAGCTATATACAGAGCGCCATGCGACATGCGCCATGGTATCAAATTGATCTGCTAGATAGCTAGTAATTAAAATCTCATAGCCTGGATAAGATTTACTAATATCATGAAGAGGAAAGATTTGATTGTTTTTTAGGCTTCGAAACTAATGAGCCGATTTGAAAAAAAATATTTACTGTTCGAAAGCTACACTAGTTCCGGGTAACATACCTAGGCTATATTTTATTCTAGTATTCCCATGGGCACGGAAGCATCCCGTGACGTCCGCTAGTGCTCAATAATTCACTAGCAGATCTTGTTGACTTTCAGTTTATTTTGCTAGCAAGAATAACAGGAAAGTCTTGTATTTTCCAGCGCCATGGCTACCCTAACCGGCAGAGATAACTTATGCTGGTGTATTGGATTACAGACCAAATTGAGTTCTTATACGTAATGTGCTCTAACATATGGTAATGTTATATTATTGCTTAAAGCCGATATTCGATACATCGACGGGTCAGCGTTTTGTTAGAAGCTGTCAAGTGAATGAGAAAAAAAATAGGGAAGGGAGTTCTGGATGTATAAAACGTTGTTTTTTTTTTTTATTGAGTGTTACAGCGTTGACGTGACAGAGTTTTTTTTTGGTGGTATGACCAACTGCCGCGTTTGGTCCTGAGTTCGATGTTTGTTTCCGAGTTTCAAATGTTTAAACATGGTAGAGGCATTCTACCTATTGCCGTGTTGAAATGGACAAGTGCAGGTCGTGCAAACAACACCATGATACTGGCAACCGCTACTATAATCTTAACCCGCCTTCGGAAGTTACGAAAATGTCGTAAAAGTGAAATCGAAATTAAATCGTGAATGTAAAATTAGAATTAAAGAAATCTAAAATTGCGTGACTCTACATACTCCTGCACTATTTTTCTTATTAAGTAGGTAGGTACTTGTATAATTTGTACGGAACCTTACTTGTGTTTTTTTCTGAATTCAGTAACTTAAACAAGTATTATTCACGCAGCCATGATGTTTTCACTTTTAATCTTCTCGATTAAAGTAGAACGCTTGACCACCATAACGATAATAGAGCAGGCACTGATCGTTTATGACTTAATCTAAGTAATGGGACGATAAAAGTAAACGTTAAACGTGTCTCATCCCTATTATGAAATAAATATTGATTGCCATCAAGTCAAGTAACCCACCCCGTTCAACACTTGTGTAGGTATATTAGACACAATTTATACACCTACCCTACCATCCATTTATGAAATCACTGAAAAATATGGACTTTCAGCATGCCTTTTAATACATACGATGTTCTCAAAAGCTATAAATATATATGTGTGTGTGTGCTAAATTAAATAAAATACTTTTAAGAACGTACGAACAATCAATGCCTCATCAGTCATAGAAAAAAAAAATAACAGAATACCGCGAAAAATGGCGTCCTGTCAGTTGGCGCCAAATTAAACCGGGAACTCTATGCTATCGCGCTTTGATCTCAGGCCAAGGAGTGTTTGCATACAGCCGTCTGTCTGTTTGTCCTGCAAGCGTTGAAAAGACCTCGTGAATGGCGAAGGGGCTTCTTTCAATAGAAGATTTATATCGAGGCAACAACTATAGCGCCGCAATTTGTGGGTTGAAGATAGTCTGATAAACTAGAATGCGAGCAATGGTCGTAGGGGAATGTAGGAAATGTTTTGGAGCAAGACGTCAGATACGACGAAGACGGAGACATATTATGTGTCTTGGTATGGAATACTTACTGTTACTTATACCTACCTACTGTGGATTTAGTTTTGTGCGATTGAACGTGTTTCATTTTGTAGGTACTATTTTTCCTAGGGCGTGACTTCACCCGAACGAAATACTTTTGTTTATCGTTAAAACTGTGCACGCCTAAATGTCGATAATCGAGCGAATCGATAAAAATAGAAAACGTACCTACTTATTGCAACAGTGCAATGCACACGTCCAACAAAAAAATCACGTAGAAATAACATCGCAAATCCAAACGATATTATTTCGGCCCATGGGAATGCTCTATACTTACATGTTTTCCGTTAGAAATTCAATGAAATCTCAGAAAATTTCATGTTCCTTTGAATTCCTTTGAACTGATCTATCCAGGTTTCTATTAACATTTTGTAAAATGGTTTTTAAATATACTCAAACAGACTTCCCATCCAGGCACATAATTCTCACCATGATTCTACAGCTACAATTATATCTGTCGCCTGCAAGCAGGGGCGCGGCAAGTGTTTATGAGTTTTGATTATTCATACGTAGGGTATGAAGTGGTGACTTAAGGCTGTACCTATTTAAGGCTCCTTGCTCATCAGCATATTTAGTCTGAATAGATAGTTTAGTTTTGGTCGGCAAACGGAGGGTTTTTTTTTACGTGAGGGAAAATCCTTCATGGATGCTATGATGCCGGGCTCCTACCGACCAAAAACCTCACGTAACGCCAAACAGCCTACGATTGGGAGCCCCGGGTAAGCCCTCGGAAGGATGGCCCATGATAAAAGTGATTGGTGAAATTATATAAGTCACTTACACGAGGCGAACTCGTAATCAGGCATACCTACGCATACCACACCGCTAAGCCACTCGACCATAATGCTACGTCGACAAACGGAGGGTAGGGTAGGACGCCCACCCGCCAGATGGACCGACTACCTTGAAAAGGCCGCAGGCTGGGACTGGATGCGGAAGGCGCAAGACCGTGTGTTGCGGTGGCGTGGATTGGGAGAGGCCTGCGTCCAGGAGTGGACTGCCATAGGCTGAATTGATTGATTTAGATTTTTTTTTTATTTAGCTCGCCAAATTGACGTCGCCACCAGCCTGATAGAAAGCCGTGGCGCATCTAGCGATTGGGGGCCACTTCTGACAGTGGTCCTCAAGTTGGCGGCCCTGTGATGTGCCTCTGCACGCTCCTCTTAAAGAACCCGGGATTGTAAGATGAGGGAAACACGTGTGCGGGCAGGTCTTGATACTTGAATGACCCCCATTCTCTATCTTTTTTCAATACTTATTTATTACACGTGTAACTTCCAATTGACCGGTCCAAGAACTCGATACGACATATTGTTATGTCAATTAGGAGAGGTGCAACAGCATGGTTGGCCATATGAGTTTTATGTACATCTACATATATCATACTAGCTGTTCCCCGCGGTTTCAACCGCATAGAAATCGTTATCGCGTAAAATCATAACTCTCCTTTTGCGCAGTCGGTTAAAAAACTATCCCTATCCCAAATTTCAACTTAATCGTTTCAGCTGCTTAGGCTTGAAATCGTTACAGACAGACAGACAGACAGATAGACAGACAGCCAGACAGAGTTACTTACGCATTTATAATATTAGTAGGGATTATGAAGTACCTACCTACATCTTTGTAAAATTCAGGATCAGGATCTTCATCTCTACCGGAAAACATATTGAATAATATAATTAACATACTTACAAGAAATTTTAAGAATTGCACCGTACACAACTTATCAATAATACCAAGATACATACACAACTGTGTACAACAATACACAGTACACAGGGCAGGTCTAGACGACACCCCAGCCCCGCGCCAAGTGTCTGGCGATCTGAATTATTCATCGCCGCCGCAAACAGTGTTTGTCTATGTCATGTTTTAGATAGATGTGTCTAGGTATTGTTTAACATTTAATGTAGATATATGAGATGATGCGCCCCCTAGCTCAGTATTCTGTTAGCCTAGTCCTATGCATGGTCCTATAGGTACAAGACGCAGATACGTCCTTGCGTGGAATACTGCTCTCAACTTTGGGACGACTCCGCGAGGTACTTGCTTGACGCGTTGGACTCTATGAAGCGGCGTGCTGTTCGCATTATCAACTGCCAGGAGGTTACGGAAAGTCTGGAGCCGTTGGCGCAACGAAGAACTATTGCATCTTTGGCTGCATTCTACCGTATCTATAACGGTGAGTGTTCTGAAGAACTCTTCAACCTAATCCCGCCCTCTCCTTTCCGTTCACGAACAACGCGTGCTGGTCAGAGGTGCCACATAGTGGAGAGAATCTTCACTAAAACTGAGCGATTTAAAAGATCGTTTCTCTGTCGAACCATTAAAACCTGGAACGACCTGCCAGCGCACGTTTTTCCCTCCTCTTACAATCCTGGGTTCTTCAAGCGGAGCGTGAAGAGGCACATCATAGGCCCGCCAACTTGAGGGCCGCTTTATAGTCTTACAGACTGGCACAGTGGTCCCCAATCGCTAGATGTCGCTGTGACTTTCCATCGAACGGCGGCATATTTTGGCGAGCCAAAAAAAAAAAAGGTCCACTAGGGTCGGTAGAACAAGGGGAAAACCCTTCTCGTGTTGCAGACGTCTATAGGCTGCGGTACCCAATTGTTCCAGAGTTGTTATCGTAGCCTACCTGGGTAATATTTCACTGGGACGAATTGGCGGCGCAATCAGTCGCGCAACCGAGACACCAAACAGACACCAGAGTAGTGACACCACACTTGAGACGATATCAAAATGGAAGTCGAAGAGATAGCACTACTGCTGTATGTACGTAGGAAAAAGAAGTTCAAGAAAAGAAAGAAACAGTGGTGGGTTCATCTTTATTTAGCAGATTGCTGTAAGAAAGGACAATTCGTTAACATAATTATGCGACGATCTAAGGAGATTTTCGGATAAGATTTTAATTAATTAATAAAATATAATTATTATATTTTGATTAACTAATTAAAATTTTACTTACCTACCTTTATTGAATAAATTGGCACCTGGAATGGGCTGGAATCAAAGACGTATCATATATAGACACGTTATACACGAACATTGCGGCTTTCAAAAACAGCTAAGCTTTTATAAATTTGAAAAAAGAATTATATAAATGATCTGTGGTAGCATGCATGAAGTCAATTTAAGAGGAATGTGGGGAAAAAGGGAAACTTGAATTTCACTTACTGAGACATAATATGGTTAATGTATTTACGGTTAAAGTACGTAATATTTAAATTTATAAAATGTTATTGTAGTTTATCGGTAATTTAAGTCATAAAATAAAAATATAACAATATCATACAGAAACATTTATTTAATAAGTAATAATTTGGTACCTAGTAAGTAATCCAAATATTTGTAATTTAAATCATTTTAATAATCTTAATATATAATTATTATGTTTCATTATTTTTTAAAGAAATATAATTACCTAAATAAAAAAAATATACAAATAGCAAAATAAAACATTAGTACAAAATCTCCCCGACATCCCCTTATAGGTCGCGGGCACCAAACCACAGACTATAGACTACATTTTTCTTGTGCATTATTTTATGCTTGCCGCCATTTTATCGATCCGAGAAAATGAAATAATATTAATATTTCTATTGTACTAACGCATGAAATGACACGTTTTTAAATGATTAAGACTAGACTTAACCTTTAAGCTCTTTTATGATTAAGCAAACAGGGCAGTTTCACACGCTGCTTGATGAGTCTGATGAAGAAATACCTCTCCTTTCATACACCTTATGTGACGTAAACGAAGTTGCGGGGTCAGCTTGTAAATAAATAAATAAGTATTGCTTACCATAAAATGGAGGGGAAATCTGTCCTCCCGCCACAAATTTTCACCAGTTCCACCATTGTGACACTCTCGGACTTGGGTAAAAACTTGCGTTACAACCTTCATTACTGAGGAGGCGTGTTGAAGGAAACCTTTATCATTGAAAACTATACTTAAAGACTAAAGACATAAAGTGGAAAATAAAGTGTGGAGCGAATGGGAGATGAAAGAATGACAAAACAGATATACAACGCGAAAGTGGATGGACGTAGGAGTCGGGGAAGGCCACGACACACCTACCACGACCAAATTAATCGTGTGTTAGTTGAAGGTGGTGTCAAGAGCCGTAGGAACCGACGTGCATGCATGAAAAGAAAAATGAAAGATGAAGAAGCAAGTGAGGTGTGTATGGACCGTGCCGTGTGGCGCTCGGTTCTTTCTGCCTGCCCCGCAAGGGATTTGGCGTGAAGATAGTATAGTTTATAGTATAGTATAGTAGGTATAGTATATAGTATAGTATAGTAAGAAACAAAGTATAATTACAGTGTAAATAATTTTGTTACTTAACTCAGCGATTATGAAACTTATCGATTGCAAGATGAGACGGGGGCAAACAAAATAATTAATACACAAGCGGAGGTCACGCGGTTTCACCCGCGTAGCTCCCGTTCCCGTGGGAATACGGGAATAAAATATAGCCTAGGTATGTCACACGAGGATAGTATAGCTTTCTAACTGTGAAAGAATTTTTCATATCGTTTCAGTAGTTTCGGAGCCTATTCGATGCAAACAAACAAACAATCAAATCTTTCCGCTTTATAGTATAGATTACATACATAATATTATAATCACGCCTTTATCATCGATGGGGATAGGCACCAGTGGCGAATTGTCCATAGAAGCCCATTCCTTGTGGCTTCCCTTTTCAGATCGGGCAGTAACATGTAATATTTACTCATAACTAATAAACACAATTATATATTCTCGAACACTCATTCAAATATAAAAATATTTGCAAATTTACATGGTAAGTCGGCATTTTCGTCTCAACCCCTGCTACAAAAGTCATAGCAATAAATTTTCGAGTCAAAGTTCAAAGACCCTATCTCTGACATCACGCGGTAAGCCCGGCTTCCTGATCATTTTGCGTCTGCTTCGTTAGTACTACGCAAATGTATATATGCGTCCTATTCTCTCACATTTTTTCAAGATTTGATTCGTGGATTTTCGCCTAAAGTAAGCCATGAGTTCGTGGCTTACACCTGAGACAGTCATATTAATAGAAAAGGACAACGTATTTGACTTGAAAACTCGACCAATTTAAATGCACCTAATGCACGTCGAAACGTTTTGCATCGAAGTGTGTTTTTAATTTGATGTGTTGTTATTACTTCATTTCACATGCGTTTCCCGTGAATAATAATAAAACATAACATAGTTTCAATTGACTTTATAAAGTATTGTGCTGTTTATTAGTTAATTATAAATAATTATCTACTTCAAGTACTAAATACATCGTGAAAGTGTCTAAAATTGTGTTTTGTGTTCTGTATTTTGTTGTGATTTCTGTACACATGATTATTGTTTTGGAGTCACATAATGCTCACTGATGGACGTAGGCCTTCGGTATTACGGGTTCGATAAAAAATAAAGATCAGTGTTTTTTTTATATTTATCAAGTAGGTATCTCAGAATACGCTAGTGATATTAGTTCAATGGCTTGGGATACCTAATAATCTTTATTTTGGCTGAATGTTTCATTAATAGTTTATAACATAATAAAGCAGTTTTGTTCCATAGAATCACTTTGTCAGATATTTTTGAAAAAATAGATAAGAAGTATGTTTTTATTTCAATTTTGTATTGTAAAATATCGCGGTTTTTAATACTCTATAGGTACTTGAAATCTTACTAATATTATAAATGTGAAAGTTTGTGAGTGTGAATGTGGATGTTTGTTACTCTTTCAGGCTCGAACGGCTGAACGGATCGGGCTGAAATTTAATACAGATATCCATTATAGTCTGGAATAACACATAGGCTACTGTTTATCCCGGGAGTAACTTCCCACGGGAACTAATTTTACGCGGGTGAAACTGCGGGCATTAGCTAGTACATGCATATTATTAAAAACATTAGAAGTACCTATACCTATTTCGCGTCTAAGTCCCAAATTTATGAATTATTTTCAATTAACTTCAATCGAGACAATTTGAAATAGGTAGGTATGAGCTTGCAGAGAGTAGTAGAATAATTTCAAAACATGGTTATAGTCGCCTCGCTGTAACAAGGTGCGTATGACAGTTGGTAGTATGACGTTGATATCTATCAGTATCACATTACTAGGGATGTGTCGATATGCAATTCATGTTTAGAATCCTACGATAAACGAGATAAATCACGTTCTGTTTGTTATTGTTATGAAAATTATTGCTATATTTATTTTTGAATTAACTAAACAGCTTAAAAAACCGGTCAAGTGAGCAGAGGTCTCCGTACAAAACGACAAAAAATACGTTTGTTGTATGGGAGCCCCCCAATATTATTTTTTTTTTTGTTTTTAGTATTTGTTATTATAGCGGTAACAAAAACACATAATCTGTGAAAATTTCATCTCTCTAGCTATCACCGTTCATAAGGTACAGCCTATCAAAAGACCGGGTAACTTCGCAAGAAAAAAAAAGAAGGTAACCGAGAAGAGGAAAAATATTAATAATAATAACTCAATAATATACTTTTTACAGTAAAAGTTGGAACTACGGACAATATACGTTTTGTTTTATCAAAATATCGACTATCCATCGTAGATGTATATAATCCCATCACTAAAGACATCTTTGGTGTTACGTTATACTCAACAATTTGTTAAATTTTTCTTCCAAATTCATTTTATTTGTAGACTAGAATATTCTGGTTGAGTTTAATTTTATATACAACAGTGATTAACGATTTAATATATTATAAATGGGATGTAGCTGAAATACTAAGTTCATAATTGTAATTCACGGCAACTTTCAAGAGTGAAACGAAACGCGATCGACAACTGTCATACGCACCATGCTACACCGAGATGACTAGTGTTCAAGTCAGGTTTTAGTTCAAAATATGTAACTAGATGGCATCGCTTTTTTGTATATAGTATCTAGATCGCGGTATGGTTTCGTTACCTGAGCAGACATATATAGCTGTGAATATTATTTTAATAAAAAAAAAATTAGTACAAGGATATACAGTCTATTATTTACACCTAAGGTCGGTTAAGACCTTTTCAGTTAGTGTAAATTTGAATATCTTTTTAGTCATCAGTAGATAATTTATGATACTGTTTTATAAGCCAATTTATCATGCACGTAAGACATTGTTTTAAATTAAATACATGGATCTTACGAGTATAGTACAGGTGGCAAACAAAACACAAAAGGCATTACACCGCCGCGCGCCACCATTTAATAAATACGCAAAATACCTACACTACAGGTGTGACCAACTGGATATTATTTTTTTCACCGGCTTTCCTTTTGAAAAAATTCAGCTTTCGCCGCTGATAGGCACAGACGTAATACTCTCAACGTCCGGCGTCGACGTCGCCTCAAGACTTAGGTAGGTACGTAGGCATAATGAGGATGAGGTGAAATAATCAGTCGATTGCGAGTGTTGGCAGAAGACACAGGTTACAGGTTCGAGGCCTGCTTGAGACTGATATTTTTTTCACATTAAATTTGTGATTTAGTTAACATACTAATTGCTTTTCAAAATTATCTATAAGATAGCTTAACAGATTTGAAAGAAAGAAAGAAAAAGCTTTTTATTCTACATCTACATTAATAATAAACCATAAACGCATGCTTATAAAAATAATATAACACGAAAAAAAATAAAAACAAAAAACAAATACAGCATATTATACCTATTCTAACTTTTCAAATCCAAAACCTAATGTAGAATAATGGCCGTCTCTCAGCTTAATGCTGTATGCCTGTGGTCCAGGCATACAACGCTGATTTTCAGAGACGGCCCGACGGTGATTTGACACAGACAGAGTATGACATATTAGTATACAGTGATATTAGTAACGTGATATTATAAAAAGCCGTCACGCAAATTATATATGTAGGTACACAAAAATATTAACATTGAGACAAAAGAAAAAAACAAATAAAAACAAAAAATACAATGATAGACAAATAATGCATGTTGCCAAACATTAATAAAATTATTTGGGCTGGCAACTTTTTTTTTCACCTCCGCTTCCGAGACGCGACGCCAGGCCAAAGCTTCAACTTATCAAACAACATACATTATCTCATGTAAGTTACTGTAAAATTATAAATGACAAATATGTGTTGTACTCCTGTTTCGTGTTATGTGTTGTGTCCGTGCTGACCATCAGTGTGCCAAAATCTTCATGCAATTAAACAATAAGCTCTGTATGTCACCATTTGTGACACTTAAAGTAAAAAATAAAATAAAACTATATAGGCATCCCGGCGCCACGCAGAAGATTTGACACCCATTTTCTCAAATAGGTCCCTGAGTCCCTACTACTTGTACATACATCGTTTCATCACAAATTCTGTCAATATAATCACGGCGTGTAACACAAAAATCAGCTACAGAGCCACCCAATGAGTATTTTTCCTGTCACGTAATACGCCGCGAGGGTTGATTGCAATCAGTCGAATCAGCCCTTATTGAGTTGCGAGTGAAACAGGGACATACACATTGTATTCGTGTATTTGTTTGCGGGATAACTGAACTGTTTGTTTGGGCTATTATGGGGATGTGGATATAGAGAGATTGGATGCTGGAAGAGACAATCGGTTTAAAGAAAAAAAGAAGTGAAAGAATATTTTTACACAATATTCATCATTACAACTTCGTCTTCAATGCAAAATTTTACAGTATTTAACATGTAAGCAAATCTTTGTATAGGTACTTCATTGAGGACCGCCTTCATTACAATAAATATCTACCTACTAAAATCAGAAAAATAATAATGTTTAAGGGGGCTCCCATAGGTACAAGAAACGTGATGAACCCTCCGTGCGCCAGTCAGACTCCCACTAGGCCGGTTTTTTCAAAAGTTTGTAAGTTCGATATGGCAAAAACACAAAAAAATATTTTCCACTTTGTTAATAAATATTGCAGAAAACGCATCTCTGACTGATTAACTTTTTTAACTTATATGATTTTAAATTGATTTTCAGTATCATAGGAATTTGTACCTACCAACAATAGTTTCCTTTATAAGCTGTTCTGAAAATCTTGATAGCATTTTGTAGCCTCGGCCTCATCTAGTCAAATGCTATCTGTGTCGACGAGGATCTAAATTATCTTTATCAGATAATTTATCAGATTTTATTTACTTGGGTGAGAGTATTCACCACAGATTGTATGATTTGTCGTCACGAAGAAGCCAAGAATTTTATTCATGAAGAATACCAACCAAGAATAATTATCTACTGACTAGTGGTTCCAGCGAACTTTGTGGGTATAGGTATGTTACGGACAACCTGAGAAATCTGGTCCCTATGAATAGTGATCGGCCTGTATACATAACGCCGATGTCACATGGGCAATTTGATTAAAATTCATGCATAATAAGGGCATAGCATATGGCACCTCTGGCGCTCGGCAGCCGCTGCCGCGGCACGTTCGCTTCGCTCGCTCACCTTCGCGCGTCGTTGGTCACAGTTCCAACCTAACCTATCTATAAAATACTAATAGGTATACTAAAAAAGTAAAAAAATATCAAATAGCCTGATATTCGGCCCTTATTAATACGGCCCTGTTAACATATAGACTTTTAAGAATTTGGTTTCATAAAAATAATTACTTTTCCTACTAGATCTGCTATTAGCGTTAGAGACAAATTGTATTTAACAAATCGAAAAAACAGCCGTTCTCGAGGTACAAAGTGCTGTTACCAGCCTTTGTTATATTATGGATCTTAGATAATATCATAATAGGTATTCTATTTTCACGCAGATTCGGAAGCGTAGTTAGAAATTTGTAAGTACGAGTAGGTATATTATTCTCAGCAATTTTTTAATAGACTAGAAAATCGAAATTCTTTTTCGTTTTAAGGAAATTAGATTTGCGTACCTCGGTCTTACAATTCAATATAGTCGAGGTAAAAAATATGTAAAGACAAATCTTCTTCTACCGTATACATCAAAAATGATCAACCAATGATCACTTCTTTTTGAAATCGGATATCAAACATACATTTATCAATCTCATTTTCCCAAATAAATCGTACCAAATCGAATCACAGTAACGAACATCGGTAACCGTCCATAATTCGTTTTATTATTCCCTCTATTAACCCCTACAGAACCCACAGAACAAACCCACTCATCATGTTACAGAATTTTGATCCTTATTTCACTCAAAATAAGGTTTAAAAGAGTCCAGCTGTATTATGAGATTATTGTTGTAACTGATCTATCTTGATTGGCGGGAAAAATCTTGATTCATTTCGTTTGTAGCCTTGATTTTAATATAAATAATATTGACTGTGTGATTTCGTAATGAACGGCCGCAACCTGGATTAAATCAAATTAATGATCCTTTTTTGGAAGCAAACGCACTTACGATTCATCTGAAACTTAGAAAATCAATGGACACTGCAAAATGACGCCAAGGGAGGTGTTATGCTACATTATTGCGCTATCAAAGATGTGAAGAAAAGTCGTTGCTATGTTTGGAAATACAAAAAAAAACATTTAATGAAGATCGGTAAAATAAATAAAGATCGACAGAACAAGTGAAGATCGACAAAACAAATACAAGATCGACAAAAAAAATAGAAGATCGACAAAAACAAATGAAGATCGATAAAACTGATGAATATTGACAAAACAAAATGAAGATCGATAAAACTGATGAATATTGACAAAGCTAATGAAGATTGATAAAAGAAGTCGATTAATAAGAGACAACAATACAGAGCTCCCAAACTTGCGCTGCACTCCAAACGATTTCTCAGAACAAAAGCAGTTTATTTTTACACTACTGAGGTGGCAGAGAAGCATAGGGTTCACTTAATCTAAAGTGGTAAGCCTACGAGTATAGGTACGTGATTGCAGCACGAGAGATGTTACACTCGCGCTGCCGCCGACCGTAAAGCCGTGTTGAAATAGACAGTAATAGTATGGTATATATTATATTATAGCAGCTACTTAAAAATATTTTGGCTTGGGACCGGGAGCAAGGCAGGGGAGTGTTGATTAGTTCGTTTCCATCGTTTACCGTACTACTCGGGCTGCATTAGGTAGGTAGGTAAACTAAGCCTTCTAAAACTTTTTAAAACCACAGATTACAAGAATTATATGTACCTACTTATAACTACGACCTTCCGACTCCCACAAACACATCCGCTCAATTCTCACAACAAAAAAAAATCTATAATTCAATAAAAAAAAAATACAGCGCACGCGATCGCATTTTAACAACAAAAACTCATATTTGTGGGGTGATGTTTTTGTAGGCATATTTAGTAATTGGCACGTAGCGTGTGGCAAGACTGCGCTTACGCATGTAGGTACAAATTGCGGTTTCTGCGGTAACATATGGCGTCTAACGGTTGATATTGGCTGTCATTGAGTTGGTAACAATGGTGGAAGGTAGCTGATTATGCTTCTTTAGGAGTTATCACTGCAAACTGCAGTCGCTCACGAGTGAGAGGATAAGAAAAGAGCATGTAGGTACAAATTGCGGTTTCTGCGGTAACATATGGCGTCTAACGGTTTAAATTGGCTGTCATTGAGTTGGTAACAATGGTGGTAGGTAGCTGATTATGCTTCTTTAGGAGTTATCACTTCAAACTGCAGTCGCTTACGAGCGAATGACGGTGAAAAAAAAACGATACCTCAAGTCACATCGGGTGGGATATCTCTACAAGTACCAACATACCTACACAATCAAGTTTGACCTTGAGTATAAAAAGTATGCCCTTAAATAAGTTTAAAAAGTGTATAAAAAGTAAATTGTACTGCAAGCAAGGGCTATACTTTATTATACAATTGACGATTATTTGCTTGACAAGGAAGCCTGGAAATGATCTGCTTGCTATACTCAATATCTCAAGCAATAGTTTGTAATTTTTAGTTTTAATTATTGTAAATAGAGCACAAAAAGAAAAGCCCGCCGAGTTTCTTGCCAGTTCTTCTCAAACGAGCCGCGTTCCGAACTGGTGGTGGACTTTGCTTTGTATTCATTTATGTGTCGCAAGTGCCTATGTATTAGGATTATGCGAAATAAATTGTTACTTCAGTTTGAATTTGAGTGTGAGTTTGACCACCATGACCGGGAGTCGGGAGCCTGAGGACTGCGGGGAGCTGCTGGCCGTCCTAACAGTAGGTAGCAGGTCCAAGACGGCAGCGTGACGTGAAAGTATCACGCACGTCTCACGCCACAAAAATAAATAGGTACACGAACCAACTCTCACAGACCGGGAATAGCACCCGAACCCAGTGGCGGCTGTACCTTAAGTGCGCTCGTGCGGTGAACCACCAGTTCAAAAGATTTAGACATTACAAAATTTTACGACATCTTTATTACCTATTTAATTAATTACCTATCATTAGGTATGTAAGTAAAGTAACACCTATTCTTACAAAAACTTAAAACAAATAACATTATCTAATTGTGACGAAACAATTCAAGCTCTTGGCTACACTTCTAAAGCCTAAATTCCCTGTAATAAAAATCGGCGTGCGGTTTCCCGAGCGCACGAGAACGGCCCATACAACTTGTACTGGGAACGAGCTAAAACGCCTGGCGCGTGAGACAAAACATCGTTCATAGAAAATGTACCGAGAGATGAGTCTGATTTCGTGCGCCGCACGCGCTCGGGAAAACCGAACATTACCGAGAGCACTCGATGTTTTGTTTGACGAAATTCAAATTCTCCCGGTATTGTTTCGCTGTTTCTGTGACGCGTATTATTTGATTGCTTGATTTTTGAATTGTTACTTTTTTTTATTTATTTTGATCTTAGTTCTATTCTATATTCTATTATCTTTTCTTTAATAAGCAATTTATATAAAAGAAAATATTGCTTGTAAAGTGTGTGGTTAGTATGTGTAAAAATGAGCATAAACAATGTCTAAGTACCTATACAAAACTTTTCAAAATAAACATACTGCATCATACACATGTATAGGCATGCATTTATCCCCGAAGGGGTAGGCAGAGGAATAGTATACGCCGATGTTTCTCTTTATAGTTTTATGTCCCACGTAATAGGTGTTGGGCCTAATGCCGGGTTTCAAAATAATAAAATTGGCGGGACCACTAAGGCTCTTATTAAAGTTTAAACAAGAGAACAAGTAAAGTGCACCACCGGTTTGAGGACCCACCAGCCGCCACTGCCCGAACCTCTAGTATGATGAGGCCACCATCATTGCCAAAGTCCAGAACTTACACAGGACTCCCGGCCGGCCATAGGCAGATGGAAGGCAACCGTGTGATTTTAGCCGGTAGGAGACACACATAGCATCCATGAGAATTTCCACATGAAAAAAGAAAAGCACTCATGCTTAGTAAAGCATATTGTGTTTTTTTAGAGGACTATCGAAATCGTCTGTCAAAGAGAAATTCGGGGCTATAAAAGAAGTGGCTTTTATAACCTCGAATTCTTAAAGTTTCTTTTTATATCACCAAGGTGAACGAGGCCTTGCTGAAAGTATCACCGTAGCCTTTTTTTTAACGTGAGGGAAAATCCTCATGGATGCTATGCCGGACTCCTACCGACTAAAAAACCTCACGTAACGCCCAACACCCTATGGTTGGGAGCCCCGGGTAAGCCCTCGGAAGGATGTCCCACGACTCCCAACAGACCTACGGCCGCCACTGCGGCCTCGCCTGTCACCGTAGCCTATGGACTTTGCAACAACGAGGCGCTATACTCGCGCTGTCGACTCTATAAAACCTTTCTGAGGTAAAAGTGTAGCCTCATAATGATGAAACATATAAATAATATTTTGTAATAACTACAAGTTAAGATATGATATAATACGCAATTTTTTATTAATAATTTGTAAAAGCGACAAGGCGCTTTCTCAACTGGTGACCCAAGGGCTGGCAGTTTTCTCGCTCAGCGAATAGGTATTGCTATTCAAAGGGGGAATGCTGCTAGTCATTTGGGCACAATGCCACGGGGGCCTTATTTAGGTTTAGTTTAGATAGTAATAATGTAAATATATAAATATAAACATATAATAAATGTATATTTAAAGATATGATATAATAAAGATAAACAAGCTATTTTACTTAAGAAATATCCAAACTCGAAAACAAACAATTGAGCATCACACAAATACCTACCTACGTATTTGTTCTGAATTGAACTCGAATCTTAAATCTCTCAAATTGGCATACCAACTGCGCCACCGAAACAGTCCAAAGAATTACCCATTCGAAACAACGAAATCTTTTCATCATTGTCATTATTATTCCAGAAACAGAATAGTTACATTGTGTCTCTTATTATCTCTTCATTAATAATATCATCATTGTAAATATTCGAACAGAAATAACGGATAAAACAGTTGTCTATTGTCAACCATCTTGAGAACAGTTGCAGAAACAATTACACTTAAATGTAAAGAAATGAATCCCCTTGCCAGAACTAGCTACTTAACTAAATTACCTACGGTTGACAAATGTCAAACTTTTTATTAGCTTTATTAATAGGGAATGAAAAAACTATGGTAGAATGAGACTAGACATTATATTTTTTGTGAATTAGCAAAGTATTTAATTGGACTATTCCCATTCGTATTCTATTCGCAATAGATACTGTGACTCCTGTAAATCAGGATCAACAGCACCACATCCCCCAAGGAGTGGGATAATATCCGAAGAAAACCCCAAAGACGCGGGGTAGCAAAAGGGGGAGGCCGTAGTGGTAGCCAGGGTTTGTTGGGAATCCTGGGGTCATCTTTCCGAGGGCTTACCCGGGGCTCCCAACCGTAGGTATTAGGTAAAAAACTTGTGGTTTTTAGTCGGTAGGAATCCGGCATAGCATCCATCTAGGATCTTCCTCACATTAGAAGAAAAATAAAAGGAACTACAGCAAGACCTACACATGAAAAGTTACTCCGAACATGAGCTGTCGGAAACTTTCTGCCGATGTAAGTTGCCTATTTGTAAACTGTTCAACTGAATTTAAATTATATTTAGAAGAAGTGAGTATATTCTCCATTGGAGAAGGTACCTACCCGGGACTTGAAGCACACAGGCAGGAAGGAGACGCCGCGGCCGTGGAGTTTAGTCGATTCAAGTCCAATTTACCCACCTCGCCGATAGCTTGTTCCTTGTAAACTTCAAAAGCTTTCCACACCCTAAAAAGAAGAAAACGTCAATTATGCAGGTATTTTTCGCCTTATTACTTGTGTTTCTGTATCGTTAAAGTTGCAGACAAACAGTCGGCCTATGTGATCGAAAGTCTCGCTGAAAAATATTAGGGTGTTAGACACAGGAAAGTGTGAAATTTTGTTACTTTTTATTCTCCAGCGAAGATACTTTTGTTGAATATCACAATTTTACTCGTGTGAAACCATTACCAATCCCTTTCACATTAAAAGTATTTTGCACCGTGTAAATATTACGAAAACCAGTTACCATTTGTACGTAATTTACAACTGAATCGTCAATGGAAGCTTTTTATCGTCTGAAAAAGCTCGATTTAAATTTTACAAACATCCCTACATTATCTTCAACAAAATTAAAAGCAAGGAGTACCCGAAAAATCCATTCATCAGTAGTTTTTGCTCTAAATAATGACAAGACGGTTGTCTCCTACAATACGGTAGCCAGATGCACATAAATCCTGGCACAGGTGAGGTAGCGGCGACATCAAAGGTGGCGGCATCCTTTGTAGCCTCGCTGTCAACATTTACATACTAAGTAACGGGTGGAGCAACACTAATATTATAATGGGATTGTGATTTAATTTTTGCAAATGGCTAATATCTTTTTTTAAATATTGTAACTTGATTTTTTTTTGATCTTCAGATCTAACACAGCGAGTGTAAGATTTGTATTTTTGTTGAAATTAATTGACCCACTGTACTCTCAGGCCTTAATTATTATTTTCTTTCAACTTCGTTATGTTGCTTTTTTACTACTCCAGCGGCAGAAAATATACAGCTCACATAGAGACGGAACAGAGCTAGCTCCTGTTTAAATTTTTCAAGCCGTTCGAGTCTAGCGTCAACTGAGTCCAACGTCGAAATTTTGAAGTTTCTTTCGAGAGTAACTTCCTGCGTGCGAAAATACAATTAGTGGTCACCCATCTTACCGACCATAGCATAAATAAACATGCTTATAGCAATGATCGTTTATAGAGCACAGATCTAGTGTCTTAGTAGACTTGTTTTGTGCCGTCCACCATGATCTTTATGATACCAGTTCAGCCAGTTTATGTATGACAGACCTATCCCTATGTTGGCGTAGGTACCTACGTCAGTTCGACGACCAATATCTCTTGCCTATATTTTACTCAGACATGGGGTAGTCAGAGGCAAACTACTTATACGCCCACATTTCACAATTTGTTGGTTTGCTTCAGTTAATAAGCGGTGAGTCTACTTAACTGCCCTTGATTGTCGAAATTCGTTAAACCTAGAACTTGGCTTAACATCTATCATGGTACTGCAATCAGGACTATCAGCTTAACGTATTACTCTGAATCCCTAAATTATAGTGCCTACCTACCAAACTCACCATTAAACGCGACCCATCTGTTCAGAAAACCTTTAGAGGTGATTCAGAATATCGCGTGAGCTTTGTCCAACTTAGACACAATGATGACACAGTAATCACAGCCCCTTGTCACGTCATATCCTCCCAAAACCTCTAATGAGACGATCATCCACAAAAAGAGCACCTTTTAAAGGTATTTTCCACCGATTTGTAACTTTGTAAACGATTTGATGACTTTACGAACAAAATTGCAATCTTTTTCTTTAATCATAAGAGCTGTTTTCAAAATCCTAAGACAGTAAGTCTAGTTTACTCCTTTTGCTGTTCTTTGAACTTAATATGAATCAAATTTTGATCTTATATTGTCATACTATAAGGTTGAATTTACTAGTTATCTATTGGCGCTGATAAGTTGGCGATTTTAAAAGGATTAATATTTAAGCTCTCGTTTGCAACCTGCCGTGGTTTGAGATATAAAAGGATTGCGGTTTCAATTCGTTATCTCTCGTACAATTGTAGTGACAAACAAGCACAAAGTCCAGCTGGCGAAAACTGGGTAGGTACATAAGCAATATCACTACATAGTATAAAACAAAGTCGCTTTTTCTGTCCCTATGTCCCTTTGTATGCTTAAATCTTCTAAACTACGCAACGGATTTTGATGCGGTTTTTTTAATAGATAGAGTGATTAAAGAGGAAGGTTTATATGTATAACTAGCTGAGCCCGCAACTTCGTTTACGTCACATAAGGTGTATGAAAGGAAAGGTATTTCTTCATCAGAGTCATCAAGCAGCGTCTGAAACTGCCCTGTTTGCTTAATCATAAAAGAGCTTAATGATTAAGTCTATTTTAAAACAATTCAGTCCACGCCTTCGGCGCGGACTGAATTGTTTAAAAATAGTCTTAATCATTAAGCTCTTTTATGATTAAGCCAACACGCCAGTTTAGGTTCACTCACATTCAAAGAAACCCCTACAATTAAAATTTTCAAAATATCTGATTCTTAAAAGTGTTATAACTCTTTTATTTCTAAACCGATTTACATAAAACAAACGCTAAATGTTAACTGGAGCAAACCTCAACACAATAAAAAAAACCGCATTGCAATCGGTTGAGCGGTTACTGAGATTAGCGTGCACAACCGTACAGACAAACAGATATACAGACATACAGACATACAGACATACAGACAAACAGACAAAAATTCTAAAAATCATTGTTTTGGGTTCTATTGCGTTCATAAAGCCCCCCTATAATATTTTTTCTTATTTATCTTCCATGTACAGACAGCGACCTGTTACGATTTTATTATATGTATTGATTGATTGATAACATCCATTAAATAGTGGAGAAATACTGTTATTTTTGAAGTTTCTAATGTGATGTCGTAAATAATTTTTTTTTTTTCCACTTACATTGCAAACGCAGGCTGAATCCTACGAGATTTATCAAAATAATGTACTAAGTATTGTACACATGGTAAAGGTCTACAGAAAACTCCGCGATGGCATAAGTATCTCTATCTCTTATGGATATCCCACAATGACATTTTTATGTCATTTACTTTTAACGAGAAATAATGGCTTATTTTCAAAGCGGTTTTAACCAATACAGCATTACTTAATCCTTATCCAATTAAATACCTTAAAAACATTGTTTATGTAATATAGATCTATGACCCTTTACAGCATATGATTTAAATGAATATTTTCTAAGATATTACAGATATAAAATTGCGGGACGTAGCGTTTGCGGCTGTACCGGCCGGCCGCACACTGATCCGGATTTTAAAATAGGTGGGCATACGATCTAAGGGTTAGGTATATATTAAAATACCAGAAATCAAAATGCCTTTACTTAAAATGCATTAGACCAAAATACCCGAATTCGAAATACCTTAACATTCAAAATACCTTATTTCAGTGCACCTTACCGTAAAATGTCTAAATTTAAAATACAAATAATTATTATATCAGAATTCAAAATACAAATTTTCAAATAGCCTTAATTTAAAATACCGAAAATAGAATACAATGTGTCACTCACACGTTTTGTTATTTGGCTTTAACTTATTTACAACCCCCCCCCCCCCCCCCCCCCACCTAAGTGAAGCCGCTGTTGTTGTAGCCGTAGGTCTGTTGGTCCTTGGGTATCCTTCTGAGGGCTTACCCGGGGCACCCAACTGTAGGCTGTTATGTAGGATACGTGTGGTTTTTAGTCGGTAGGAGTCCGGCATAGTATCCATGTAGGATTTACCTCATGTTAAAACACTTTGATTCAGAGTTACAAAAGTACTACAGCGGGCTAACGAAAAATCAAAAAAAAATAACCACGAAGGCTAAGGCGGGAGCTTCGCTTCGCTCCCGCCTTAGTCTTCTAACCTAACCTATCCGAGTCGGGATACTCTGAGTCGGGGTGTTAACCAATCACAGATATATAGCATCCATGTAGGATTTAAATCATGTTAAAAAAAAAGGTATTTTGTGTTTGAACATTTTAGGATAAGGTATTTGATATATTTATTTTTTGGGTTTCGGTTATTCGACCGTAAGGCATTTTAAATTATTTATATTATAAATATTTGCCTTTTGAATATTGATATTTCGATTTCGGGTATTTTGGGCTCGGGCATTTTAAGTAAAGGCATTATGATTTCTGGTATTATGACGGTATACCGATCTAAGATGTCGAATTTGTTTTGGATAGGAAATATAGTGCTTAAGTAACATTTAGTACTACAACTTTTCCATAAAATGACTCATTCATGCCTAAAAAAATAATGAAAATAAAAAATGTATGGAGGAAAAATTATTAGGTTCAATTTGTCAGTTCAGTATCAAAGTATAAAGGTCTCACCTTATATTTTGATAAGCAACTATGGTCTTTAATACGACAACATAAAAATTGTCCGCGTATACCTGCGGGTTTGGGATCCACAATGCTTTAAAGTTCACAGTTTTTCGGTACTTAGTGTATTTAGTATCAGCATTGCACCCGTGTGAAGCCGGGGCGGATCGCTAGTTTTCCATAAAATAGATAGTCACAGGTTACTAATTTGCTATCCTTTCTCATCAAAATGAGAATGCGAATGAAAATGACGTCGTCGGACGAAAGCTATTGACTATGGATGTCCTAAAATCGTCGGTTATTTATATTTATTTATTTATTGTATACTTTATTGTACGCCAAAGTAGTATAACAATTAAGAAACTTTAACTTTTTACATAAGCTATTATCGTTTAATACTTTAATCAAATCAGCCTTTGGCAGTCCACTCTTGGACGTAGGCCTCTCCCAATCCACGCCACAACACAAGGTCCTGCACCTTCCGCAGCCAGTTCCAGCCTGCGACTTTTACCACCCTACGTTTGCATAGTCGCGATCTGCACTCTAGCACTCGTTTGCTTCATTATTTTTATTAACGTCTCAAAATGACGCCGACAGAAGTGAGGAAGACAGAAGACAGGTAAGTGACCAAGGAATCCACGTTTTCTTTTTAAGGGCCAACTAAGTATTAAGAATTCTTAATTATTGTCATGTGGTAATAAATTATTTCCGCTCATAGCTCTCAAGCTAAAACGGTTCATGAGATACAGGCTGGTGGCAGATAAACATACAGTGTATTCTTAGTAATAAGGTACCGTTTTTACCATTTGGGTATGAAACCCTAAACACGTAAACTAAGGTTTTGTCAAAAATCTGATTTTATCATACCTAATCCTGCAACATGTGGCAACACGGTCCTAAGTTAATAAGCATAAAATTAATTGAGTAGTAGTTCTGTGCGTAGTTGGTACAATTTGCGAGGTACTTTTTTTTACGTAAAGGAAAATCCTCATGGATGCAATGGCGGACTCCTACCGACTAAAAAACCTCACGTAACGACCCAAGAGCCTATTATTGTGAGCCCCGGGTAAGCCCTCGGAAGGATGTCCCAGGACTTTGCGAGGTACTTACTAGATGCGCTTGACGCTATGCAGAGACGTGCTATCCGAATAATTGGTTGTCCTGAGGTGACGAGAGGCCTCGAACCGTTGGCGCAGCGAAGAACCATAGCGTCCTTGGCTGCCTTCTACCGAATGTATCACGGCGAATGTTCTGAAGAGCTCTTCGACCTGATCCCACCCTCTCCTTCCAGATCCCGAACAACGCGTGCCAATGCCACTCATACACAGTGGACGAATCTTCGCCAGAACTGAGCGTTTCAAAAGATCGTTCTTCTGTCGAACTATAAAAACCTGGAACCACCTGCCCGCATAAGTGTTTCCATCAATTTACAATCCCGGGTTCTTCAAGAGGAGCGTGAAGAGGCACATCACAGGGCCGCCAACTTGAGGACCACGGTCAGAAGTCTTACGGACTGTGAGAGTGGCCGCCAATCGCTAGATGCGCCACGGCTTTCCATCAGGCTGGCGACATCAACTTAGCAAGCTAAATATAAAAAAGAAATAAAAAAAACAATGATTAATATTCCTACCTACACACATAACAGTCAAATTCAAATCGTTCAAAAATAATTGTCACAGGATATACCTACCTATATTATTCAATTGACATCATTTTAGGTGCTCCAGCCACTCATACCAAATTGTAGTGCCCGGGGCAAATATTTTCAAAACAGGGGACACCGTCCATTGTCAAATTGACCGTATGATTAGGGAGGGACATATGAATGGGACGTGTATTGTTAGATTAAAGTATTTTAGGGGACCAGACATTTTAATCCGGCGTTGTAAGTTCTTGGGTTCTTGTATCCCTGTTTGAAAAGAAAACCGGCCAAGTGCGAGTCGGACTCACGCACAGAGGGTTCCGTACCAGAAAACGGCAAAAATGAAGTTTGCTGTATGTGAGCCCTCTTAATCTCTCCTTTTGGTCTGATTTTAGTATCTATTTGTTGTTATAGGGGCAACCAAAATAAATTATCTGAGAAAATTTTCAGGTCTCTAGCTATCACGATTCCTGAGATACAGCCTCGTGACGGATAGACAGACAGACAGACAGCCAGACGGCGAAGGGTCATGAATAAGTTGCCGTTTGACTGCCTCTGTAGCGTAGTCGGTAGTGTAACCGCCTGCCGCGCTTGAGGTCCTGGGTTCCATTCCCGGGTCGGTCCAAATATTTGTGTGATCCACAAATGTTGTAGTTTGGGTGTTTTCTATGTAGGTATAATACGTATGTATTTAGAAATATATAAGTATGTCTACCAGTCATCTAGATCCTATAGCACAAGCTTATAGCTTATTAGTTTGGGCTAGATGATGTTGTGTGAGAATGTTCAAGAATATTTATTTAAGTTTTTTTATCCTTTTGGTACGGAACTCTAATAACTACCTAAGGTATTTTTGGCTGGTCGACCAACTTCTTGTATTATATAGGTAGGTAGATTTAGGTGCAACCAGATAAATCTAGGGCGTGAACAATCGTCAAGTTTGTTAGGGTTTCGTAGCCAAATGGCAAAAACGGAACCCTTATAGATTCGTCATGTCTGTCTGTCTGTCTGTCTGTCTGTCCGTCCGTGTGTCACAGCTACTTTTCTCCGAAACTATAAGGCCTATGCTGTTGAAACTTGGTAACTAGATGTATTCTGTGAACCGCATTAGGATTCTTATATAAAACTAGAAAAAAAGCAGTAAATTTTGTGGGTCCCCATACTCAGAACTGAAACTCAAAAATTTTATTTTCATCAAATCCATAGGCGTGGGGTATCAATAGATAGGTCTTTAAAAATGCCATTGAGGTTCCTAAAATCATTTTTTTCTAAAGTGAATAGTTTGAGCAATAGACACTTCCAAAGTGAAAAAATGTGTGTCCCCCCCCCCTCTAACTTCTAAACTAAGAGAATGATAAATCTAAAAAAAATATATGATGTACCTTGCCACAAAAACTACCAACGAAAATTAGTTTGAACGAGATAGAGCTGGTAGTTTTTTTTTAATACGTCATAAACTAAAATTTTCAAACATCAATCAAAGTTACAAAGAACTAAAAGAACTTTTATAATATGTTACTTGCTGCTACGAAACCCTTCATGGGCGAGTCCAACTCGCACTTGGCCGGTTTATTTTTGATTGTTTTTTGTATTTCTTTAAACACGATATTTCGTGACGTTCCCCGGTTAACCCGGTTTTAATGAATACACCAGTTATTCAGGAATTTTATTCTGTTCTCACTCTCGTACCTATTCCATGGGAACGTATTCCAAGGATAATACTTATTATCCTCAAGCTACTTAGCTTATGTGATATTCCAGACTGTAAATCTATTCTTGTACAAAATTTCTACAAACGTGAAAGAGTAAGAAACTTCCATACTACCCGTTCGCTCTAACTTTGCCGCTGGCGTAGAGGCGTATACCCAAATTGTTAATTAGACGAAGTAAATTGACAGTAGCTAACGTCACTTCGTCATAGAAAATACGCAACATTGTATGAAGAAGTGACATTAGTTGCTGTCAATTTACTTCGTCTAATTAAAAATTCGACTTTAGTATGGAGCCGAGCGGCAAAGTTAGAGCGAACGAGCAGTACATTCATTCAGCCATACTATTTTGAACCGACTTCATTACATGTGAAAATCCTGATGGATGCTATGCTGAATTCCTACTTTTAAGGTGCTTTTTTTAAGGTGAGGAAAATCCTATGGGATGCTATGCCGCACTCCTAACCACTAAGAAACACACGTATCCTATCCTAACAGCTTACGGTTAGGAGCCCCGGGTAAGCCCTCGGAAGGACCCTACATAATACAGAAGACCAGGAGTCCTGGGCATGTCATAGGTACCTACTATTTACCTACAAACTTTTGCATAAATCTATACTTAATATTTAAAGATTTGATTGTTTGTTTGTTTGCATCGAATAGGCTACGAAACTACTGAACCAATTTGAATTTATTTAGTCTTGGCAAGCTACACTATTTCCGGGTGTACAGTACAGAATTCCCTCGGGAACAGGAGTTACGCGGGGGAAACCGCGTGACATCCGCTAGTCTATACTAATATTATGAAGAGGAAAGATTTGGTTGTTTGTTTGTTTGCATCGAATAGGCTACGAAACTACTGAACCGATTTAATAAAATTCTACTCTTTGCAAGCTACACTATCCCCGCGTGACAGGAGAACGGTGAGCTGGGTGCTCGCCGTTCTTACAGAAGCAGGCCAAGACGATGGCGAATATCTCTTTGCCCCTCATAGTGGTGAGACAGTACCCAACCCCCCCCCCCCTTCCCCTAGTAGCGGGTTGACACCCGAACCAACTCCTCAGACGCGGGATAGCACCCGAACCCCATAGGCGAGGTTGAAGTGTTCGCCAAAGTCTGCCGAGAGCCCTGGAACATCCTTCCGAGGGCTTACCCGGGACTCCCGGCCGTAGACAGTTGTAGAGCATCGTGTGGTTTTAGACGGTAGGAGTCCGGCATAGCATACATGTAGGATTTCCACACGTATAAAAAAGAAATGCCCGCGTGACATGGGCTATATTTTAGTCCCGTATTCCCACGGGAACGGGAACTATGCGGGTGAAACCGCGTGACATCCGCTAGTTTTTAATATTTTGTAGGATTTAACCAGTTCAAAAAGTTTACATCATCAAAATTCACATCAATCAAATCAGCCTATGGCAGTCCACTCTTGGACGAAGCCCTCTTCTAATTTACGCCTCAAGACACGGTCCTGCGCCTTCCGCATCCAGTCCAAGCCTGCGACCTTTACCAGGTCGTCAGTCCATCTGGCGGCTGGACGTCCTACCCCACGTTTAAGGCCGCGTGGGTCAGATTTTGAGTTTTTTGAAACAATCCTACTCAAAAAGTAAAGGGTTTATAATTCTGATAAATATATATATAATAGTTAAGGATATAAGCTAAACATATTCCGAGCCCGTTACACGATCCAATAAATTTCACTAGATAGAAAAAAATCCCAAAGTTGACTCTCTCAGAAAAGTTTTTTCAAAGCTGTGGCTAAACTATTAATATTTTATATATTTTTTTTGCACTCAATTAAAGGTATTAAGGTTTTATACACATTTTCCGAGCGTTTTTCTATAAACAACTACTTACATAGTTATCATGTACGAATATCTACCAAACGCAATAGAATTGCGCCGCTGACGGCCGATCAGTCTCGCCCTGGCGCTTGTGGAGGCAGGACCTGTGTCAGTTTTTTTCGCAACTATTTCGTAATTATTATGCCAAATTACGTTGAAATCGCGCCACAGTATAAGAATATCAGTAATGGGCAAAATGTAATTAGATTAACCGTTACAAATGCGACTCATGGTAAAAATGTGGTGATCTTTTACTTTTTAAGTGTTTTCACGACATGGTAACCAGCTACCTAATGCATTAAAATGTCTACGAATTACATGATAATTTCGCAATCCAACATGGCGGCCACGCCGTAATCACAAAATTTCATGATGGGTATCGTTTAAGGGGTTTTTTGGTATGCTGAGTACGAAGTACGTAATAATTTTGCAATCCAATATGGCCGCCGCGCGGTAATCACAAAATTTCATGATGGGTATTGTTTAAGGGGTTTGTTCGTATGCTGAGTACGAATAACGTGATAATTTTGCAATCGAATATAGCCGCCGCGCCGTAATCACAAAATTTCATGATGGGTATCGTTTAAGGGGTTTTTTGGTATGCTGAGTACGAATCGCGTACTAATTTTGCAAAACAAGATGGCCGCCGCGCCGTAATCACAAAATTTCATGATGGGTATCGTTTAAGGGGTTTTTTGCTATGCTGAGTACGAATCACGTGATAATTTTGCAATTCAAAATGGCCGCCACGCCGTAATCACAAAATTTCATGATGGGTATCGTTTAAGGGGTTTTTCGTATGCTGAGTACGAATCTCGTGATAATTTTACAATCCAATATGGCCACCGCGCCGTAATCACAAAATTTCATGATGGGTATCGTTTAAGGGGTTTTTTCGTATGCTGAGTACGAATCACGTGATAACTTTACAATCCAATATGGCCGCCGCGCCGTAATCAAAAAATTTCATGATGGGTATCGTTTAAGGGGTTTTTTGGTATGCTGAGTACGAATCACGTACTAATTTTGCAATACAAGATGGCCGCCGCTACGTAATCACAAATATTCATGATGGATATCGTTTAAGGGGTTTTTTGCTATGCTGAGTACGAATCACGTGATAATTTTACAATCCAATATGGCCGCCGCGCTGTAATCACAAAATTTCATGATGGGTATCGTTTAAGGGGTTTTTTCGTATGCTGAGTACGAATCACGTACTAATTTTGCAATACAAGATGGCCGCCGCTACGTAATCACAAATATTCATGATGGGTATCGTTTAAGGGGTTTTTTGCTATGCTGAGTACGAATCACGTGATATTTTTGCAATCCAATATGGCCGCCGCGCCGTAATCACAAAATTTCATGATGGGTATCGTTTAAGGGGTTTTTTAGTATGCTGAGTACGAATCACGTGATAATTTTGCAATCCAATATGGCCGCCGTGCCGTTATCACAAAATTCTATGATGGATATCGTTTAAGGGGTTTTTGGAACGCTGAGTACGAATCATGTGATAATTTTGCAATCCAATATGGCCACCGCGCCGTAATCACAAAATTTCATGATGGGTATCGATTAAGGGATTCTTTCGTATGCTAGGTAGCAATTTAATGTAATTGGCCTTAATTTTACAATAAAAACCTTTTGTCATAGTATTTTCGCATTGCTAGACCTGAACTTAATAAGCAAATCTTTTTAGTTTACTACTGTTAATAGCTTAGGCGGCCAAATTGAATTCCAAAATTATCATGTTATTCGTACTCAGCATTTGAAAAAACCCATTAAACGATATCCATCACGAAATTATGTGATTACGGCGCGGTGGCCATTTTGGATTGCAAAATTATCATGTGATTCGTACTCAGCATACCAAAAAACCCCTTAAACGATAACCATCATGGATTTTTGCGATTAAGGCGCGATGGCCATATTGGATTGCAAAATTATTACGTGATTGGTACTCAGCATACCAAAAAACCCTTTAAATGATACCCATCATGAAATTTTGTGATTACACCGCGGCGGCCATTTTGGATTGCAAAATGATCACGTGATTCATACTTAGCATACCAACTTTAGAAAACTTTAGAATTTTTTATGACCAGTTAAAATGTAATTTACATTTTTTACGCAACTGTAACCATCTAGCAAACTTACGCAACGGAAACTCTCAAAAGAAATGAAATATCCTAGTTTTCGAAAAATGTTTCGTTGCTGCTCAGCTCTTATTCGCCTTAGCGTGATGTTATATATTTTGGTATTTTTCAAAAATGGACATTCTGTTAAGAAACTTTTGAAATTCAACTAGCAGTCTCTTAGACTCTAGAGTTCAAACAACTAAACAAACAAACAAACTCTTTAGCTTAAAAATAATAGTATAATTAATATAATTAACTCATTCAGGAAACTCGAATAAATCACTACACTTAATAAAGTTAGATGCATTTACTACGTCAAACAAATTTAGCATGCTGTTTCTTTCTACTCTACTGTATACTGTGGCATGAGAGTTGACTGCCGCTGCCGGCGCGCGGTGTGTCTCGCGCCCGGGGCGAGGGGAGCGCCAAATGCCTACTTGTGCGCTATAACCGCCCCTTAAAGAAAAAAAAGAAATTATGTTTATTCGGTAGCCTTTACTGCATTATAATAAACTAGCTTAAGCGCGCGGCTTCGCCCGCGTGAAATTTGGTTCCCGTTCCCGCTTCCCGTGGAAACATTTTCCCGGGGTAGCCTATGTGTTATTCCGGACTATACTCTATCCCTGTACCAAATTTCAGCCAGATCCATTCAGCCGTTAGAGCGTGATTGAGTAACAAACATCCAAACATCTTCCCAAACTTTCACTTCTATACTAATCTATACTAATATTATAAAGAGGAAAGATTTGTTTTTTTGTTTGTTTGTTTGTAACGAATAGGCTCCGGAACTACTGGACCGATTTGAAAAATTCTTTCACTGTTGGGAAGCTACACTCTTTGGGGGGAACATAGGCTATATTTTATTCCCGTATTTTCGCGGAAACGGGAACTACGCGGGTGAAACCGCGTGACGTCCGCTAGTTTATAATATTAGTAGGGTAAGTAGGTTATACCTAAATAAAATAGTATATTAACATATGCAGCATACCGAATGGGCCTGGTTCAGCATGTGCAAGGCTTCTGTCTAGCGCTGGTTTTCAACCAGACCCCATACGATGTCCCCCTCTCCCCACGGATCATCGGATTACTTACATAATAATTATATCTGAATTATATCGTCGAGAGTGGCTGGACATCCCTTGCATTCATGGCCGTGAGTCTGTTGGGAGTCCCGGGACATCCTTCCGAGGGGTTACCCGGGGCTCACAACCATAGGCTGTTGGGCGTTACGTGAGGTTTTTTAGGCGGTAGGAGTCCGGCATAGCATCCCTGAGGATTTTCCCTCACGTAAAAAAAAAAATCCCTTGCATTCATCTACTGCCTACAAAGTAGGTACCGGTACACCTCTACAACATCACATCACTGTCACGACTCGACCCCGATGACCTACGCTGATACCACCCTTATTACACCACCATAAGCACCACAATTGGTTGTAAAAAATATACAATCGTGACGCACTTTTTTGGAAGACGGACGAAATTTTATCGTTCTTCGTGATATGATTCTGGTATCTTTTTTAGGGTTCCCGGTACCCAAAGGGTAAAACGGGACCGTATTCATGAGACTGCCGTCCATCTGTCTATGCGTCACGACTTCACGAGGCTGTATCTCAGGAACCTTGATAGCTAGAGAGCTGAAATTTACACAATAAAGTGTTCAAAAACGTGCTTCGCTCACTCCAAACCCTCGCCAAGTTACGTGCACTGAAACAGAAAATCTATACTTATAATAAAACTGTAGAGGGTCGGGAGTCTGTACATGGAAGATATTTTGAAAATTTTAAGTGTAGGGCGTTCTCTAATCGATACTGAAGCCGAAAATGTAATTTAAAATTTTCATGTCTGTCTGTCTGTCTGTCTGTCTGTCTGTCTGTCTGTCTGTCTGTATTCCGACTAAGTATCACGCCGAAACTACTGAACCGATTTGAATGATACTTTGTACGATGTAAGCTTTTAGTCCGAGGAAGGTTCTTAGATACTTTTGATCCCGATATTTTGCGCGGTTCCTTCAGGAGAGGGGATGAAAGGCAAAATAGGTTTTTAGCTATAATTTCTCACTGCATGGTTCGATTTCAAATATTTGTTTGGTGTCTGAAAGGGAGTACTTTAAGCATTATTCCATACAATTTTCAATATTGAGGGTTATATAGTTGAGAAATTAGGGGCATCTCAACTTTCGGTAAATCTAGAATTCAACGTTTCTTTTGAAAGTGAGTCTAAACGGGCGTGTTGGCTTAATCATAAAAGAGCTTAATGATTAAGGCTATCTATACTTATAATAAAACTGTAGAGGGTCGGGAGTCTGTGCATGGAAGATATTTTGAAAATTTTAAGTGTAGGGCGTTCTCTAATCGATACTGAAGCCGAAAATGTAATTTAAAATTTTCATGTCTGTCTGTCTGTCTGTCTGTCTGTCTGTCTGTATCCCGACTAAGTATCACGCCGAAACTACTGAACCGATTTGAATGATACTTTGTACGATGTAAGCTTATAGTCCGAGAAAGGTTCTTAGATACTTTTGATCCCGATATTTTGCGCGGTTCCTTCAGGAGAGGGGATGAAAGGCAAAATAGGTTTTTAGCTATAATTTCTCACTGCATGGTTCGATTTCAAATATTTGTTTGGTGTCTGAAAGGGAGTACTTTAAGCATTATTCCATACAATTTTCAATATTGAGGGTTATATAGTTGAGAAATTAGGGGCATCTCAACTTTCGGTAAATCTAGAATTCAACGTTTCTTTTGAAAGTGAGTTTTAGAATCGACTTAATCTTTAAGCTCTTTTATGATTAAGCAAACAGGGCCGTTTCACACGCTGCTTGATGAGTCTCATTAAGAAGTACCCCTCCATTCGTACACCTTATGTGACGTAAACGAAGTTGCGAGGGTCAGCTAGTACTTATAATAAAACTGTAGAGGGTCGGGAGTCTGTACATGGAAGATATTTTGAAAATTTTAAGTGTAGGGCGTTCTCTAATCGATACTGAAGCCGAAAATGTAATTTAAAATTTTCATGTCTGTCTGTCTGTCTGTCTGTCTGTCTGTCTGTCTGTCTGTATTCCGACTAAGTATCACGCCGAAACTACTGAACCGATTTGAATGATACTTTGTACGATGTAAGCTTTTAGTCCGAGGAAGGTTCTTAGATACTTTTGATCCCGATATTTTGCGCGGTTCCTTCAGGAGAGGGGATGAAAGGCAAAATAGGTTTTTAGCTATAATTTCTCACTGCATGGTTCGATTTCAAATATTTGTTTGGTGTCTGAAAGGGAGTACTTTAAGCATTATTCCATACAATTTTCAATATTGAGGGTTATATAGTTGAGAAATTAGGGGCATCTCAACTTTCGGTAAATCTAGAATTCAACGTTTCTTTTGAAAGTGAGTTTTAGAATCGACTTAATCTTTAAGCTCTTTTATGATTAAGCAAACAGGGCCGTTTCACACGCTGCTTGATGAGTCTCATTAAGAAGTACCCCTCCATTCGTACACCTTATGTGACGTAAACGAAGTTGCGAGGGTCAGCTAGTAAGTACTAAAAATACAGGATAGTACAAGTTATTCGCCCATAGATGGCATTACATGGCTCGTAAGTCTTATCTTCAGTATTGTGGTGACATCTATTGTTCAGTAGATGCAACAAGTTTGAAGCATTCTATTTAGTACAGAGGCCATTGAATCTACGAAAATACCACAGATATATAAGAATAAGGAAAATACAGAGGCAATGTTTATTGTATGTGTATTACAGATTACAGTAGGTAGTAGATCTTACCTATTAAATTTATAAATGCCAAAATTTGTGAGTGTGGATGTTTGTTAGGTACTCTTTCACGCTCAAACGCCTGAAGGGGTCTGGCTGAAATGTGGGTACAGTTATAGATAATATTCTAGACAAGGACATAGGTAAGTATTTTTCAAACCTGTATAATATATTCCCGGCCATGGGAAGGAAAAATATCTACGCGAGTGGAGCCGCGGGCACCAGCTTGTATACCAAGGTAATCATGTTCTCGAAATTTTAATAATAGCTATCTTAAATCTATTGAAAAAAAAAATTTAACTGATGAACTGCTCTGAAATATTAGATACTTCTTACTTCTTACTAATAATATAAATGCGAAAGTTCCCTAGGCGAGACCGCAATGGCGGCCGGGTCTGTTGGGAGTCCTGGGACGTCCTTCCGAGGGCTTACCCGGGACTCCCAACCGTTGGCTGTTGGGAGGTTTTTTAGTCGGTAGGAGTCCGGCATAGCATCCATGAGGATTTTCCCTCACGGTAAAAAAAATGCGATTGTTTGTGAGTGTAGATGTTTTTTACTCTTTCACGCTCGAAACGGCTGAACGGATCTGGCTGAAATTTGGTACAGGGACACATTATAGTCGGGAATAGGGAATGCAATACCGGGATACCTACTATAAAAGTATTCAATTATCTCGTACCTACATTGCTTGCTGGCTATCTGACATGTAAAGTTAGGAGTCGTTTGGCGGACAAGGATTTTGATATGTATTTTATTACGTTAAATAATCTCAATACCTACCTAAATAATATTCAATAATTTATTTTTCCTTGTGGCCCCGCGGACTCAGTGTTTTGTAAAAGATCACTGCAGAAGGTAAGTTACATTTACTATGGCCGGTCCTTAGATGGGTAACCACTCATTTGACATTTATTTGAGCGTTACCGTGCTTCGAAAGGCACGTTAAGCCGTTGGTCCCGTTTGTGTTTGTTGTTTAATGGCAGTTAAGCCAAGTTGAATTCCCGGCTTGAAAAATTTCAACACCAAGCAGTCGCAACTTGCACCTGTCCATTTCAAGACGGCAATACGGCTCACCACATGTTACCTACGTGGTACGAAATCTTAAAAGGTGAAATGTGGACATATAATATGCCTAGATGGATGTATGCTACAGAATTCTATTCTTTTCTCAATGACTTTCAGAAATATGCGGGATCCCGGTATTTGCGGTATTCTGAGATCTCTCAGTCCCGCAAATACCGGGATTACAATTTTGTTGCGGGATTGCATTCCCTAGTCTGGAATAATACGTAGGCTACTTTTTATTCCGGGACTAAGTATTTATATATATACTTTTTATTCCTATGGGAAGCGAGAACGGGAACAAATTTTACGCGGGCGAAGCTGCGGGCATCAGCTGGTGTAGACTATTTAAAACATACATACTAATGGTCACGCCTTTTTATCTCCAAAGCGGTAGGCAGGGGCATATTACCTGCCCCCATTTCACCTTCACATTTTGTCCCACGTAAAGGGACAAAATGCATGAAGTATTGCCGGTTTTGATTGTTCACAAATTTTCAAGCCGCCCAAAAAGGACTTAAACTTGGCATAACGACTGTCATCCCGGACCAAGAGTTTAACGTACCCTTGGGAAACTCGGAAGCGCTCGGAAATAAAGTGGCAGCGTAGTGGTCACCCATCCAAAAGCCCGCAATAGTGATAGAATACTGAGACCGCGAATCTGAATAGGTAGAACATTCCTTCAAAATAAAAATAGTAGTTAAAATATTTCATTCTTTTAGAAATAAGTGTATGAACAGATTACCTTTGATAGGTAATGCTTAACGGCGAAACCGGTCAGGTAGGAGTACAGGGTTATCCCGCTTCTTGGGAGGGTGTGGCGTGCGTGAAACCTGCTTCAGTAAGGACGGTGAGCAGCCCCTTTTTTTTTTAACTTGAGGGAAAATCCTCATGGATGTTATGCCGGACTCCTACCGACTAAAAATCCTCACGTCACGCCCAACAGCCTGTGGTTGGGAGCCCCGGGGAAGCCCTCGAAAGGATGTCCCAGAACTCCCAACAGACCCGCGGCCGCCACTGCGGCCTCGCCTAGGGGGTGGTTCGGGTGCTATCACGCGTCTATGGGAGGTTTCGGGTGTGATCCCGCTTCTAAGGGGGGCGTGCGTGAATTGCTCACGTCACGCTGCCGTCATGGGCCTGCTTCTGTAAGGACGGTGAGCCGCCCTCTCACCGTCCTCAGGACCCGGTCATGGTGGCCGATAGCCCTCGGCGAAGACACGTCGGCGGCACCCAGGCCGCCGACTGCGGAACTCGGGTGGGAGAGTTCTCTCCCGTACCCGCCCCGCCGCCTCCTTCACGAGCATGACCTGCTCGCAGAAGGAGGCGGCGCAGTCCCACTTACTCCCGCTGGAGAGCATGGCTCGCACCATGGTCATGAGCGAGAGAGTGTCCACGTCCAGACCCACTACGAGACGGTGAGCAGCCCTCATACCGTTCTTAGGCCTTCGGTCATGGAGGCCGATAGTCTTGGGCGTAGTCGTCTCTTTTTGAGCATGACCTGTTCACAGAAAGCGGCAGCGGAGTACCACTTACTCCCGCTGGAGATCATGGCTCGCACCATGGTCTCCAGCAAGAGAATTAAAAGTAGTGTCCGACCGAAACTGGTTTTCCGGCCGAAACCGAAACCGAAACCGAACTTTCGGCCCCTGGGTCAGTTTCGGCCGAAACCGAAACCGAAACTCACGTGTTCACATTGAAAAGAAAAAAAAACCAGCCAAGTGCGAGTCGAATTCCCGCACAGAGAAATCCGTTACAAAAATTACGTTTGTTGTGTGGATGTTTTTTTCAGATTTTCGTAGGTATTTTCTGTTATAGCGGCAACAGCACATGGTGAGGTGGTTGGTGGTGGCAGTGTCATTTGAAATCTCCAACGCTTTCAACACCTTGCCCTGGAGCTGCGTTTGGGAGGCGCTTATTTACCATGGAATGCCTCAATACCTCCGTCGAATTGTCGGGGCCTATCTTTCCGAGAGGGCCTTAACTTACCCGAGAGAGGGTCGGCGAGATGTGTCGTTCCGTGTTTCACAGGGATCGTACTTGGACCGTTTCTGTGGAACATCGGTTACGATTAGGTGCTGCGTGGTCCGTTGCTCAGAGGTGTCGGGGTAAGCTGTCACGTGCGTAACGTGTACAGCGTGGCACGAGGAGCAACGCAACGAGACGCAGCCCTAAAGTACACCTGCGGGATCCAGTTTACATACAGGGGGCGTCAGCATCGGCATCGAGCTCTCGATGACGTATCAGGGGCTCGTACTCGATAGCCGGCGTAACTTCGGATACCACTTCCGAAGTTTGGTCCCAAAACTGAGGGAGGGGGCATCAGCCGCACTCTCGCGGTTGTTGCCCAATATCAGGGGACCCAACGCTCCCTGCAGGAGACTGTACCTTGGGATCATGCGGAGCAGGGCCTTATATGAGGCCCCCGTATGGGTGGAGATCCTGGTGGCCAGCAATGCGGCTAGATTGCTTAGCCCGCAGAAGGCGATGGCTGTCAGGGTATATAGGATAAGGGGATACCGCATGATCTCAGTTGAGGTGGCATGTCTTCTAGCCGTGACCCCTCTATGGGACCTGGAAACGAGGGCCCTTGCGTCATTGTTTAAATGGCGCAAAAAGGCGCTGGAGCGGTACCATAGCCCTCTTCCTATGAACAGGTCATGCTCGTGAAAGAGACGGCGACGGGGAGGAAGCGGGACAGAACTCTCCCACCCAAGTTGCACAGTCGGTGACGGCGCGCCCTTTAATATTAGCCTCTATGACCAGGGGCCTGAGGACGTCTGCTCACCGTCCTTATAGAAGCAGGCCCTAGACGATAGCATGAAGTTTGAGATTCATGCATGCCCCTCTCAAGTAGCGGGATAATAACGGAACAACCCCCCAAAGACGCGGCTGCAGTATGTATCATTCCGAGGACATACTCGGGGCTCCCAACGCGTGGTTTTTAGTCGGTAGGACTCCGGCATAGCATCTCTGTAGGATTTAGGAGTAAAAAATAGCGACAACAGAAATACATCATCAGTGAAAATTTTAGGCCTCTATCTGGCGTGGTTCCAGCGATACGACCTCGTGACTAAGAGACAGACGGGTCGGCTTGGCCTTATGTCTCGTTAATAGGGTCAAGCTTTAACCCCTCCGTGTGAGAGTCCGACTCGCACTTAGCCGGTTATTTTTTCAATAGGTGCAGCAAGTTCCACCAAGTGCCATCGATCGGTATAAATCTTCTCAAGTGTTTACTTTAGAAATATCTCCACCTAAAGATGAGTTTCTCTCTTTTACGTGTAGAATTACTCATAGATGCTATTGCGAACTCCTACCGACTAAAACCACACGGTGCCCTGCTACTAACTCTTGGCCGGTTTTGGTTACATTCTAGAAGTGTATAACTAAAACTGGGCACGAGTGAGCCGGACTCGCGCACGAAGGGTTCCGTACAAGAAAAGCTGCAAAAAAGTCACGGTTGTTGTATGGGAGGCCCTCTTTAATACCTTTATTTTGTCTATTTTTATTATTTGTTGCTACAGCGGCAAAAGTTATACATCATCTGTAAAAAAAATAACAGTCTAACTATCACGGTGGATGAGTTACAGCCTCCTGACAGACAGACAGACGATCAACACAGTCTACGGAACCGACTACAAAGGGGTAGGGTTATGTAATGTCCTAGATCTTTAGGATTCAGAAACCAAAAGCAAAAACGGGATCCTAAAAAGGAGGTCGAAGGCATAACACAGGGGTAACTGTCTAATAGTTCTCAATGATTGTACTCGTAATTGCTTGTGGCTTAAATAAAGTTGTATTATTATAGCTATTGATTGGAAGTCCTTTGTAAATCTCTAAATCTTCGGTTAGTAATATATTAACTGGTTGGGCTGACCCCAACCACGTCACAAGCAGAGCCAGACACTCAAAATTCATGAACACGTGGGTTTCGGCCAGGCCGAAAGTTTCGGCCCATTTTGGCCGAAACCGAAACTGCGGCCGAAACTCGATTTATTGGCCGAAACTGGCCGAAACCGAAACCGAAACCGAAACTTCGGTCGGTCACTAATTAAAAGAAGCCCTACAATTCGCACTTAAAATAGAAATGACAACTTACTTATAACGACATCTACCATCATAATGCAATACCTGGTATATATAAATTCAAGATGGCGCTATGGACACTCGGACAGTGTCCATTCTTGTCCAGTTGCAGCATTCTATTGTTTACGCAGTACTTCAAAATTGTACTAGATGGCGTTGTTACCAACTCAAGCAAATCATATCGCAGCCCCCAGCAAAGTCTTCTATATAAACTGTACCTACTAGCTGACGTCACGCGGTTTCACCCGCGTAGTTGCCGTTCCCGTGGGAATACGGGAATAAAATATAGCCTATGTTCACCGCAAAGAGTGTAGCTTCCCAACAGTGAAAGAATTTTTCAAATCGGTTCAGTAGTTCCGGAGCCTATTCGTTACAAACAAACAAACAAACAAACAAACAAAAAAACAAATCTTTCCTCTTTATAATATTAGTATAGATATAGATAATAGAAGCGTTTGACCCCCAGTCGTAAGCTGGCAAATACCCAATTTATTTTTTGGGAACTGGAGACAACGTGCCTATTTCGGCCCTCGGCGGTTCTTGGCAATTTGCACTAAGTATAACTTTATGAAATGAATGAGTTATTGACTGAGATTTGAAGTCTTTAAAGCTTCAATTTGATTTTAGGAGAATTGATACCGATAAATGATATTGGAAAAAAAAAATTATATGGATGCAATGATATAAAAACTATAGATGCGTTATAGACACTTGAAAATGGCAACACGTAAAGCAGGTAATTACCTGAAAATCTGTGACGCGGCTGTAGGGTTAGCGAAAGTTCTATTAGCACTGTTTTAAATTCTTTTAGTAAAGAAAACTCGAAAAAAACCTGCCTTCATGTATCTTCAGATGATGCACAAGCTACACAGCAACTGTTCAATATAAAATCGTGTCATTTCATGTTTACGTACAACAGAAATAATAATATTATTTAATATTCTCGGATCGATAAAATGGCGGCAAGCATAATGAATGCTCCTTGTGAAAATGTACTCTATAGTCTGTGGTTTGGCGCCCGCGACCCGTAAGGGGATGTCGGGGAGATTTTGTACTAATGTTTTATTTTGCTATTTGATTATTTTTTTTTATTTAAGTAATTATATTTCTTTAAAAAATAATGAACCACAATAATAATATATTAAGATTATTAAAATGATTTAAATTACAAATATTTGGATTACTTAGGTACTAGGTACTAATTTATAACTTATTAAATAAATGTTTCTGTATGATATTGTTATATTTTTATTTTATGACCTAAATTACGTTAATAATTACTAATCCGATAAACTACATTAAAATTTTATAAAGGCGATTGCCCATCTCTCAATGGACCGCCGTTTCATAACAAATAATTTAGTATGACAGCGAAAATCGGAGATTGAATTGAATGGATATCGTACTTTCATAGGAAATAAAAAATATTCTATTATTTTGTAGGGTTTTCTATCATTCTTCGTTTTGCTGTTCAAATTAGAGGTTAGTTTTGAAGCAAATGTCCATCAATCCGTCAAATCAATTTGTCCAAAAAGTGTAATCGTTACATTGATGAACATGGATTTAATTCAAAAAAGATAAAAGTAATAGTTCCATCACACTTATAAAAAACCCTGAAAATGTATTTACTTACCACATAACAACTTATTGAGATAATGTATTGTAGTAAATAAACAAATTGGATCTCGATTGTTCCTTAATTACTTACCATTTAAATATCAATCCTGATCATAATCACTTTGTATGGAACCGTACATTGTTTTATGTAAACATTTCACACCGATTTATATAAAATAATTTCATGAAAAATCCTTCGGTGATAAACATTTTAAACTGTCATTTTTCCTTGTTGTTGTTGTTGCTGCTTTATTCGTCCAAAGGACAGGCAAAGGTATTTAAAACCATACTGCCAATTCTTGTATTATTTAATATTCAGCTGTTTATGTCATTTTTCTCGGCCCTCGTCCTCTTAGGACACTCAAAGTCAAGTACCGAAAAGACGTTTTGTTAAAAACTTTTCAATTTTTGACAGTTCGTATTTCGTTCAAATGTCTAATATGCTCGCAACGCGGTGAATAATATATCACCAGCTTAGATCATCTAACCACAGGATGCGCCTTACTTAAGCATTGTTTTCTGCCATTGCACATGACCATTTGGTCTTTTGGCTTTATGAAAAGCCTGTACATCAGTACATCATTTTATATGATTAAACTAGTACATTACATTGTAGTTGACTGTACAATAACAATTAACACACAACAGCCATTACGCGTTTGTCGATTAATACATTTTTAAATGCAATGAAATTTTATATGTCTTTGTGTTTCCCCCTTCACTTGTATGAAAACTGGCAGAATATTTTTGTATGCGGTGGTTCGCAAAGGCTAGTCCCGTGTTATATGGTCTAAGATCACCAGCCTAGATTTTTACTATAGTTAGAATCATAGATTTAGGATTTTTCGCTACTCTCAAATCACATTCTAAATCTATGGTTAGAATGCTATTTTATATAATAAATACAATAATCTGCTATTAATAGAACCTACTTCCAACTCAACCATAGATTTAGAATTTATTGATAGTAAATCTATGATCTCAACGACATTGTTGCATGAACACCGAAATGTAGGCCTCACACATTGATATTTGCGATTGGCGGCCATCTTCGTCACGTCAGTACCATTCATTTGGTCAGTCCGCGGCGCGAACAAACGATACAACCACGAATTATTATCAAAGTTAAAACGCCACAAAAGATTTTGATCGATTGAATTAAAAGATTGTTAAAAAAATATTACATGATTTACCAATTTACTTAGATGGCCATACACTTTTTATTAAGGTTTTTCAAAAAGAAACGATCTCTGGGCGTTCTCCTTTAATTATTACGTACTTTACCCGTAAATAAATTAACCATATTATGTCTGAGTAAGTGAAATTCTAGTTTCCCCTTTTCCCCACATTCCTCTGATATTGACTTCATGCATGCTACCACAGATAATTTATAGAATTCTTTTTTCAAATTTAGAAAAGTTTAGCTGTTTTTGAAAGCCGCAATGTTCGTGTATAACGTGTCTATATGTGATACGTCTTTGTATGGATGTAACAACGCCAAAAAAACCTTTCTACTAAGTGTCACTGTAGTAATAAAGGAACGTTTCAATGTCTGACTTTTAACTAAAAGGTCCTTTTCACTTCTTATGCTCGTAAAGTTCTTGTTTATGCTGGGTGTATGCGGACTAAAACAACATTTTATACTCTAGTGCATAAAGTTCTTTTTCTTCTTCTAAAACAATATGGCCATACTAGACCGTAGAGACGGTACCATGAAGATCGTGTTACTCTATGAACCAAACATAATAAAACGCTATTAAATAACTTGTTTTTTTTTTGTTACATTTAATTTGTACTTTCTGTGTTCTATATAAATTAAGATACATTAAAAATCAGATAGTATTATGAGTGAAAAAATATTATAAAATGAACTTATGATTAGGCAGTATAGGTTTCGTTACCCATGCCTAATGCTTCATGTAGAATGATTTAAAAAAACTTGAAAAAAGACATAGGCGGGAAAGAAACTTAGAAAGTTAGCAATATTTAGACATTTTGTGTAATTAAATTTGCTTTATTACTGAAAATAAATATGCCTTCAAGTGGAGATGAAATAACACTCACTCCTAACACTTTAATGGAAAGAACTGCAAAGAAAGTTGTTCAGCAGATATTACCGCCCAAATCTAAGCAAATATATCTTAAAACGTATGACAATTTTATGCATTGGAGAAGTGAGAAACAAGTAAATGCGTTCTCGGAAAGTGTCTTTTTAACTTATTTCGATGAATTGTCAAAAACAATACAACCGTCTACCTCTACACTGTGGAGCGTATATTCTATGCTGAAAGCTACAGTACAAATGAAACACGATATTGATATAAAGACTTATACGAAGCTTACATCTTTGTTAAAAAGGCTTTCTAGTGGGCACAAAAGCAAAAAATCCAAGGTACTCACAGCAAACCAGGTGGAAACCTTTTTAAATACCGCTCCCGATGAAAGATATTTGGCCACAAAAGTACGTAAAACTCTTAGTTAGTTAGTACCAATGATATAAAAACTATAGATACGTTATAGACACTTGAAAATGGCAACACGTAAAGAAGGTAATTACCTGAAAATCTGTGTCGCGGCTGTAGGGTTAGCGAAAGTTCTATTAGCACTGTTTAAAATTCTGTTAGTAAAGAAAACTCGAAAAAAACATGCCTTCATGTATCTTCAGATGATGCACAAGCTACACAGCAACTGCTCAATATAAAAACGTGTCATTTCATGCGTAAGTACAATAGAAATAATAATATTATTTAATTTTCTCGGATCGATAAAATGGCGGCAAGCATAATGAATGCAGAATCAAAATATACTCTATAGTCTGTGGTTTGGCGCCCGCGACCCGTAAGGGGATGTCGGGGAGATTTTGTACTAATGTTTTATTTTGCTATTTGAATTTTTTTTTATAATTATATTTCTTTAAAAAATAATGAAACATAATAATAATATATTCAGATTAATAAAATTATATAAATTACAAACATTTGGATTACTTACTAGGTACTAAATTATTACTTATTAAATAAATGTTTCTGTATGATATTGTTATATTTTTATTTTAAGACTTAAATTATGTTAATAATTACTAATCCGATAAACTACATTAATATTTTATAAATTTAAATATTACGTACTTTACCGGTAAATACATTAACCATATTATGTCTCAGTAAGTGAAATTCAAGTTTCCCTTTTTCCCCACATTCCTCTGATATTGACTTCATGCATGCTACCACAGATAATTATTAGAATTCTTTTTTCAAATTTATAAAAGTTTAGCTGTTTTTCAAAGCCGCAATGTTCGTGTCTATCGTGTCTATATATGATACGTCTTTGGTTAGTACCTATATTTTTATCTCACACTTAAGAAAAAAATTCACTTAAAATCTTAAAGTACGCATATATTATGCTGTATAACACTTTTGAACATACTCGTAGTATGTTCAAAAGTGTGCAATGTATTTATTATAATTTTCATTTTTATTTTAGGTGGCTCTTATTTTTGGTGCTTCGAAACCCTTCATGGGCGAGACCAACTCGCACTTGGCCAGTTTTTATTTTAATACGTCATAAACCGCAATTTTCGCCGAGAAAAATCACTACCACTGCGAACGTGGTAAAACATCAATGAAAGTTAGAACGAACTACAAGAACTTTTATATTATTTTACTAGCTGACCCTCGCAACTTCGTTTACGTCACATAATGTGCACGAAAAGAGAGGCAATTCTTCATCAGACTCGTCAAGCACCGTGTGAAACGGCCCTGTTTGCTTAATCATAAAAGAGCTTAAAGATTAAGGCTATATTTTATTAGTTTTAGTTTTATTTTACAACAGCCTTAATAATTAAGCTCTTTTATGATTAAGCCAACACGCCCGTTTAGATTTACCCTCTCATTCAAAGGAACCCTTGAATTCTAAGCTTGGCGAAAGTTGAGATGCCTCTAATTTCTGAACTACAAACCCCCCAATCTTGAAACTTGTGTCGAAAAATCCTTAAAGTACTCCCTTTCCAATACTAAAAAAACTTTTGAATTCGCATCACGCGTTGAGAAATAACAACTGAAAACCCATTTGATCTTTCATCCCCTCTCCCGCAGGAACCGCACAAAACTTCGGGATCAAAAGTATCCTAGAACCTTCCTCGGACTATAAGCTTAGAATGTACCAAGTATCATTCAATTCGGTTCAGTAGTTTCAGCGTGATACTTATTCGGGATACAGACAGACAGACAGACATGAAAAGTTTAAATTACATTTTCGGCTTTAGTATCGATTAGAGAACGCGCTCCAATTAAAATTTTCAAAATATCTTCCATGTACAGACTCTCGACCCTCTACAGTTTTATTATATGTATAGATTTCCGACGCGGACGAAGTCGCGGGTAACAGCTAGTAGTCTTAATAATTAAGCTCTTTTATGATTAAGCTAACACGACCGTTTAGATTTATCCTCTCACTCAAAGGAACCCTTGAATTCTAGGTTTGGTGAAAGTTGAGATGCCTCTAATTTCTGAACTGCAAACCCCTCAATCTTCAAACTTGGATCGAAAAATCCTTAAAGTACTCTCTTTCCAAGACTAAAAAAATATTTGAAATCGCATCACGCGTTGAGAAATTATAACTGAAAAACCATTTTATCTTTCAACCCCTCTCCCGCAGGAACCGCGCAAAACTTCGGGATCAAAAGTATCCTAGAACCTTCCTCGGACCATAAGCTCGGAATGTACCAAGTATCATTCAAATCGGTTCAGTAGTTTCGGCGTGATACTTATTCGGGATACAGACAGACAGACAGACAGACAGACAGACGAGAGTTTAAATTACATTTTCGGCTTTAGTATCGATTAGAGAACGCGCTCCAATTAAAATTTTCAAAATATCTTCCATGTACAGACTCTCGACCCTCTACAGTTTTATTGTATGTATAGACTAGCTGACCCGCGCAACTTCGTTTGCGCCACATAAGAGAGAGTATTACCTGTTCCCGTCGCATTTACTCCCGTCACGTTGCGTTTACTCCCGTAGCGTCTTGTCGTTAATATCCAATACTACGTGAAAGAGAGAGAGAGAGAGAAAGGTTTCTCGTCGCGTGTATTCCCGTCGCATTATTTTTAACAACAATTTCGTTTACGAAAGAGGTATCCCGTGGCATTATTGTGGAAAAAATTGATTGCCATTAAAATGGTTATTGTGCACCAACCCAAAGATAGACACAATGCTATCGCGCAATGTTTTTAGAACTTTTTTAAGAGAAACAATTTTGTACTACATATTTTTTATATAGCTATAAATATTTACGCAGCACACGCAACGAAGCTCTCAAAAGGAATAACTTTTCCCCCGTTTTTGAAACATTTACTATTACTGCTCCGATCCTATTATGGTGGCGTGATGCTATGATGCCTATGACACTCCACAATAATGTAAATTTGTATTGGTGAAAGAATTTTTAAAATCGGTTCAGTAGATCCGAGAGATTATCCCTTACAATTTAACAAACACACAAACTTTACCTCTTTAAAATATTAGTATAGATTTGCACGGAACCCTTCATGGGCGAGTTCAACTCGCACTTGGTTGGTTATATTCCTAATATTTGTTGTTATAGCCGCTACAGAAATACATCATCTGTGAATATTTCGGCTGTCTGCTGTCACGCTCACGGTTTCTGAGATACAGTCTGAAGACAGACAGACAAAGAGACGGGGATCGAAGTCTCAGTAAGTACCTCTTTCAACGGAACCCTAAAAGTCAGGGTTTCAAGCGCTTTCAACTCAAATAACTTCACATTTTATTACTTAACTAAGTATTTTGTGTTTGGTTACTTTTATTGGGCAACACTGTTGGCACGTGATAGAAAGTGGTCACTGGGGCCTATGTACGTTTGCATGTTTTGCAACACCAGAGGTAGGTACCCAGCAGAAACCTTTATATATTTTATTACTGCCAAAAAAGAAATAAGTCGGTAGGTTCATTGTAGATCCATGAAATTTGCCTCTAAGTGCGCCTTCACACTAGCGTAGGCGTTCGATGGACGTATGCGCGGCGTAGACGCGACGTATACGCGGCGTATACGCCGCGCTAGCGTCACACAATTCGTTGACGTTTTGGTATCATCGTTAACAAAATAGATTCTGACCAGGAAACACTATTGATGGCTTTACTTTTAAAAAAGAAGACTTGCGAACTGCGAATAAAATTTTGTTCGTGGTTCGGGAAAGACTTTCCGGGCTGCGCCTCGGGACCCTATGCTATTATTTTTTATATCGATTTCTTTCATTAATTACATAATAATTAAAACGATGCATACGAAAATACATGTTAATTTGCAATCCAACATGGCCGCCGCCGCGCCGTATTCACAAAATTTCATGATGGGTATCGTTTTAGAGGTTTTTAGTATGCTGAGTACGAATTGTATGACGATTTTGAAATCCAATATGGCCGCCGCGCTGTAATTACGAAATTTCATGATAGGTATCGTTTTATGGGTTTTTATTGTAAAATAAGGGGTAATAACAAGAGTAGCAGTGTAGTCTGATAGAACTATATTCGTGGTTAATACTTTATAATACAAGCTAGTGACACATAAAAAACATAAACAAGACCGTAACTACGCTTATTTAAATTGGTGACAGACATGTATAAAAGATTATTCACACATGCCAGTGCATCTATAATATGCGACCTCCAATACGCCCCCTTAATCTATTACACATGCATAGAAAATTATCTATTACTTAAAACATATAGAAAACATAAAACATCAAAACATCAAAACATCTAACTACTCATCCACCCCCTTAATAGAAATTTCCCTCTTTTTCCGTAGTACGGTCGTTTATGTCCGGCAGCCGGACAATGGAAGAATTGTTTTTTCGATTGTCCGGTGAAGATACTGATTGGGCGGTTGTACACTTTCAGAACTGTACTTTGGTCCGGTTGACGAAAAAAAAGTCCAGAAAATCTATTTTTCTTAATACAATTTATATTGTCAGTAGTACCATCAATGGTACTTCAGCGGTTTCCTCGTTGTCATACTAGTTTGTCATACCAGTATGACCACAAGGATATAAAATTAATGTCCTCGTAGTCATACTGTCATTTTAACGCCCCCTTTAGAAAATTAAGTAGCGAATTATTTATCATATAGCGAATGGAGGTCGAAAAAACAAATGAAGATCGACAAAACAAATGACGGTCGGATAAACAAATGACGGTCGGATAAACAAATGACGGTCGGATAAACAAATGACGGTCGGATAAACAAATGACGATCGGCAAACAAATGACGATAGAAAAAACAAATGACGATAGAAAAAACATATGCAGAGCAATAAAACAAAAGACTATAAGCAATTTCATAAGATCAAAAATACTTGCAGCCATATTTAGTAATCTAGATGCGTTTGCCAAATCTCGACCTTAATGACACTTCTCTAAAAATGTGTTTTTAGCATGGAGCAAATATAAGAGAGGAGAGGGCCTAAGCAAGCGTGCACTGTGACCGTTCAATGCGGGTCCTGACGTCATCAGGGGGCGTGGCTTAAGTCAGTGCGCTGTCCGCGTTCATCTAGGCAACTTCCGGTTCGTTATACGCAAATATATGTCAAAATTCGTATTTTCGCGAAATTAGAAGAATTTAAAAAGATAAGGATAAAGTGTTGTGTTCTATCGTGTAAAAATTACTCGGATAGACGTTTTGATGCTATGCATGGCATCACATTTTAGTTGTAAGTATTTTTATTCTTTATTTTCATAAATAGTTCTAGAAACATCTCTGATCCCCGGATACAGCAAAATATTTTTTACTCGACGCTAGATGGCGATACTTTGTGTTTTGGTTACCTAAAATATGTAGGTGCGTAGAGCTCAGTAATAATATAATTTTAATATTGATAAGTATTTAAACTTATTTAGCAATAATTCCAAAATAAATTTAGGCAACTAAAGATTATTTTTACAAATTTATTTAAGAACTTCGATAACAGACCGCCATCTATTGCCAAGAATAAACAGCACTAAAAACAGGATCAAATTTAGAATTTCACCGAGGGGCCCATAACCGTCCTACCTACTAGTAGTAGTTACAAAAAGTAATTTAGCTAACGACTGGATGCAGTTCGTTCGTACTACAATAGGAGCCATTATTATCTATCTTTATCTATATATATAAAAGTGTTGTGTGCGTTTAAGTACTTATTTAAAACTCAAAATTTACTGAATCGACTGAGCTCAAAATTAGACACGATATACAATAGGATTCAGAGATGGTTTTAACTGGATTGATGGGTATTATTGATTGATTAGATTGGTTTTAATCGATGTTAATTGGATTTTCAGAAAGATTTATAATTTTGGTTACGGGTCAAAATTCAACTTTTTTGAAATCCTTTGGTTTGTTACTCACTTTCTCATAGGTGCATGAAACCACCATAAAAAAGTCACAGCGAAGCGTGGCAGGGAACCGCAAGTATAATATATAATTCTACTTTACGTGTGCATGTCGCTGAATTCCTCCTAAATGGCTGGACAGATCTGAATTTTTTTATTGTATGCGTTTGGGTGGCGCCCTGGATGGTTTAGATTCACAAATCAGCCCGGCAGATGGCGCTGCAGTCGGTATATAGTGTATAAAGTAAACGATGTTGCGCTGGTCAGTTAGTATAATATAAAAATGGATCTTCGAAATGTATGTACGCTCATAACTTAAGAACGGCGGAACCAACTTCGCTAATTCGTTCTTTTCTGTGTTAGTTATAAGCCAGGGCAAGGTTTGTATAAAATGAAATATTATAAAATCAAAGCTATTTCTTATTAACATCCGATTTAAAAAATGTCATATTAAAGATGGTGAGTGAGTCAGGCAGAATGACAGTCTGTTGCTAAGGCAACGAATGATAACTTCAAACAGTCCACTACGTCAAACGATTTTTTGTTGTGAGAGACTTATCGTCGTAATAATTCTTGCTCATATTCATATTACTCGTAATTTATTTGTTGTTAAAAGTATTGGTAGTCGTACGTAAACGTAATGCAAGTCGAGTCAACAATCTTCGCGATAACGAGACTGAAGAAGAACGTTCACAGCATTTGGAAGCAAATAGAATGAGACTATCTCAACTAAAAATTTACAGTAACTGTAACTGGTTCAAACGGTTCAAGGAAATGGTTTCTATTACAATTTTGGATCGGGTCTTAGAAATCGAATCACCAAAATGGGAACCGGGAATAGAAAAACGGACTGGGAAATGAAAATCAGGAATCAGTGATCAGGAAACCAGGAACGGGAACATGGGACAGGAAACTCAGGATACCGATTTCCATATTTATAGTTATGGCAGGACAACGTCTGTCGGGTAATTATAATTTTATCAATCGATACCTACTAAGAATATTTTATTTAATTCATATTTTTTTTAGTAGGTACTGAAAAAAACATTATTTAATTAATCTTACAAAATGTTGTAAATGCTAAAGTTTGTGTGGATGTATGGATTTTTGTCACTCTTTTACGCTCAAAAGGCGAAATGGACTTAGCAGAAATTTGGTACAGGAATAGATTATAGTCTGAAATAACACATATTTTAACGCTTTTTATTCCCGGAGTCGATTCCCATGGAATGCGGGAACGACAACAGAACGCTACGTAGGTAAAAGCGCTGGCGCTTTTGTTTTTGCATAAACCTAAGTATGTTCATTAAAAAAATTTCAATGTACTTGTATTTTATCTACGGTTTAACGACAATTGGCGGCAGCTTGATTGGCTTCTTATTAGTAATTTGTTCACCATGTGAGGTTTATTCTTACATTTTTTTCTTTAATATTTACCGCTGACAAATCAGTAAAGGCTTAATAACTGTTAGAGCTTTGTTAACATATAATTTGAGTTTTGCAAATAAATCATATTCGCTATAATTTTCCCTATATTTGGTTCCGCATCTTAAACTATATACAACACTCATGGTGTGTCTCTTTATTGCCATCATGGTACTTTAACTTGGGTGCGTATTCTTGCCCATTTGTCATTATTTTGAAGTGACTGCCACGTGAGCGAATGTCAGTCGAAGTCATATTTTGTTATTCTCTCTCTATTAAGACTACTTACAATCTAGAAAAGACTTTATAAAAAAATATATTTTCATAGTGATGAAATAAAAAAAATAATACACTTCATCTTGCAAAGAGTTAATACTCCGGGGGGACAAAATATTCCAACTTCGGCCCTGTTTTCAGTGTACAGTAGTAGTACTACGTAGTAACCCGGAAGTTAAAGTAAGCAAGTAGTTTTGACACTGACCGCTAGATGGATAATAGTAAAGTGGGCGGATACAAACCCCTCCTCACCACACCCTCCCCCCGCGCCGAGTCACACATTGTTTCATAGGGTAATCATATTACAACACCTCCTCTCTTATATTTGCTCCATGGTTTTTAGGCATTTATTGACATCACTGATTACGAATATGTAAAAATTAAATAAATATAATGCATGTTCATAAGGTCGAGAATTGCTTGCACCTATTTTTTTGAATGGTGTTAGCATCTAGATTACAAAAAAATGGGTGCAAGCGAATTTCGACCTTATAAACATGCATAATATTTATTTATCAGTGATGTCTATAAACGCCTAAAAGCACATTTTTAGAGAAGTGTCATTCAGGTCGAGATTTGCTTGCACCTATTTTTTTTAATGGCAAACGCATCTAGATTACTAAATATGGCTGCAAGTATTTTTGATCTTTTTAAATTGCTTATAGTCTTTTGTTTTATTGATCTGCATATGTTTTTTCTATCGTCATTTGTTTTGCCGATCTTCATTTGTTTTGTCGATCCTCATTTGTTTTGTTGATCTTCATTTGTTTTGCCGATCTCCATTTGTTTTGTCGATCTTCATTTGTTTTGCCGATCTTCATTTGTTTTGCCGATCTTCATTTGTTTTTTCGATCTCCAGTCGCTATATGATAATTAATTCGCTACTTAACTTTCTAAAGGGGGTGTTAAAATGATAGTATGACTACGAGGACATTTATATCCTCGTGGTCATACGGGTATGACAAACTAGTATGACCACGAGGAAACGGCCGAGTAAACACGGGATGAAATATATTGTATTTTTAAGTGGTACTAGTAACGTATAAGTGTTTCAGTAGTACCATCAATGGTACTGATCAATGGTACTACTGGGGAAAATAAAGGGAAATTTATTTATGATAACAAATTTTATTTAATGTTTGCAAACTTTTCTAAAGCATACATACATACATACATATCATCACGCCTGTTTCCCATCGGGGTAGGCAGAGACTATGGCTTTCCACTTGCTACGATCCTGGCATACCACTTTCGCTTCTTCTACTTTCATAAGTGCTTTCATACACGCTCGCCGGTTAAGGGTACTCTTGACCTGGCCTTTTTCCAGCAGGTCATCAATTTGGTTACCATGCGTACGCCGAGGATGACCCCTACCAGCTTGCCCATTCATTATCGCCTTATAGATCTGTTTAGTCAGTCTATTTTCATCCATCCTCTCAACATGTCCAAACCATCTAAGCATCCCTTTTTCTATCTTTGTCACTACATCTTCAGTTATACCACATTGTTTTCTAATCACGCTATTCCTTTCTTTGTCCATCAATTTCACTCCAGCTATACTTCGCAGACTTCTCATTTCCACTGCATTAATTTTACTTTCATGCTTCTTCTGCCACACCCAACTTTCACTACCATACATAAGTGTGGGGATAAGCACACCCCTATGCACAGCCACTCTCGCCTTCTTAGACACGTTTTGACTGCTCATAAAGGTATGCATCGCCCCATTCACTTGATTTCCTGCCAAAACTCTTCTCTCAATATCCTGGTCACACTTTCCATCCCTCGTAAATTTTGAACCCAGGTATACAAATTCTTTCACCTGTTCCACTCTTTGCCCTTCGATAATAATAGGGCAATTCGTCATACATTCCTCTCTTTCAAAAACCATTACTTTAGTCTTACTTACATTCACTTTCATTCCTCTACCTTTCAGCGCCTCATGCATAATATTAACCATCAACTGCAACTCCTCCGCCGATGCAGCTAAGTTCACCTGATCGTCAGCATATAGGAGGCATTTGATGGTCAGCTCGTTCAGTTTTATACCACACGCACTCTCTTGCAATTCTTTCAAACAACTGTCCATGTACAGGTTAAACAGCCACGGTGACGCTACACAACCCTGTCTCACACCCCTTTCTATATTAAAGAAGTCCGTGCAAGCTCCGTTGATCCTGACACAAGCACTTGAGCCCTCATAAAAAGATTTCAGTGCTCGTATCAAGCTGCTGCTCACCCCGTACAAAGACAATGTTGACCATAGTTCATTCCTCACCACTTTGTCATAGGCCTTCTCCAGATCTACGAATACGCAATATACCTTTTGGCTTTTCGCCAAAACTTTTTCTGCTATGCATCGTAAGGAGAAGACCTGATCCGTGCATCCCCTTCCTTTCATAAATCCTGCTTGAACATCCCACATTTTTCCTTCACTTTCATTCATCACTCTTTTTATCAACACTTTCGCATACAGTTTACCGACGATGCTGAGCAGGCTTATGCCGCGGTAATTTTTGCACTCTTGCTGCGACCCTTTTCCTTTGTACAGCGGCACAATGACCGCTTTGGACCATTCTTTTGGTACGCTGCCATTCCTCCAGCACAGATTAAAAAGGCGGTACAGCTGGTCAATCACCACGCCACGTCCTGCTTTCAGCATCTCAACGGAAACCCTATCAATCCCAGCAGCCTTGCCTAGTTTCATACTATTCAATGCTTCCACTATTTCTTCCATGCTAATGTCGTTTTCATTACCAATTTCATTCATTTCACAAAAATGAGTTTGCACTTGCGTATCCTCTTTATCAAATAGACTTTCAAAATACTCCTTCCATATTTTTAGCACACACTCTTCTCCTCCCACAAAACTTCCATCCTGGTTTCTGATCTTATTAAGCGGTGATGTGGTCTGTTGACTCCTCACCGCTTTTATGGACTTCCAAAAGAATTTTATATTCTGTTGGAAGTCACCAGATAACCTTTTATCAAATTCATCTCTATCATTCTCCTTCTTTCTTACTAACACCTCTTTTGCCACACGCTTATACCTTTTATACTCATCGTTGGCCATTGGGCGCTTGCACACTGCCACGATAACCGTAACGACACGATATCGTACGATATCGTAGGAGCGGTGTTTTGATACAATTACTACTACACGCTTTCACACTGCCACGATATCGTCACGATATCGCACGATATCGTGGACGATATTTACTGTCGTGACAATATACAGATACTTACAACAGTAGAGTAACTTCATAGAAATGTGCGAAACGGCTCACTCACACAGACGTGCGCATCTACTGACCCGTGACATTCCTGGAGCATGACTTGTAGTGAGCTACAAGTCATGCTCCAGGTATCGTTTTAGGGGTTTTTTTGGTATGCTGAGTACGAATCACGTGATAATTTTGCAATCCAATATGGCCGCCGCGCCGTAATCACGAAATTTTATGATGGGTATCGTTAAAGGGGTTTTTTGGTATGCTGAGTACGAATCACGTGATAATTTTGCAATCCAATATGGCCGCCGCGCCGTAATCACAACATTTCATGATGGGTATCGTTTAAGGGGTTTTTTGGTATGCTGAGTACGAATCACGTGATAATTTTGCAATCCAATATGGCCGCCGCGATGTAATCACAAATTTTCAAGACACATCTTGTTCGAAGACGGAATTAAACAAACTTGTCAGCTCGTTGAGAACCGGAGCCCCCTCCCCCCCCCCCCCTCCCGCCTTCAGTAGTTCAGCTGCAATTCCATCCGTAAATATAAAAGATAATATTATATAATAAAAGATTAAGTTTTTTTTTTACGGACATCTCACACAACGCTATCTGATCCCAAAGTAAGCTAGGAATAACCTGCTTGTGTTATGGGTATCAGACCACAGATATTAATACTTATATACTTTTAAATACATACATATTATACATAGGAACACCCAGACTCTTGAGACAAACATTTATGGGTCACACAAATATTTGTCTCCGGTGGGAATCGAACCCACGACCTCCAGCGCCGCAAGCGGTATCACTACCGACTGCGCCACAGTCATTAAGTAAACGTAACGTTACTTGTTCACTGCTGCCATTATTGCTTCTGATATTTTAATTAGCTTTAAGAATCGCGCGGTTACCTTTCCTGGCGCAAAGCTACTAACCGAATAACAAGCTGTGGTTTATACAGTGTCAATTTCGTTCGGTATATCGTTCCACGATATCGTACGATATCGTGGACGATATCGTGCCACGATATCGTGCAATGTGCAAGCGCCCATTCGTACATCCTCATCTGTTGCCTTCTGCATTCTTTGATTGGCCTTTGTAGCCAGCAAGTCCAACCATGCTTTCTTCTTATCAGACAACGCTTTCAGAACTTCCGCGGTCATTCTTTTTAACTTACATCCTTGGCTTCTCTTGCTCACACCACACAGTTCAATCGCAACTTCCACGAGTCCTTCCTTAATCGGCTTCCATAATGCATAAGCATGCCCTACCACAATATCTTCTTATGAATTGCAATTGAATGTCACGTATAGCGTCATCCTTTTTTATATCATCCCTTAACCGTTTTTTCGATGTTATGGGGTTATTCTTTTCGGCTTTTTCTAAATAATTTAGAAGTCGTAATATGTTTACGGTGTTTTTATTTATTGACCGATTGATTTTAGAATTCCAACTTTCCACACTGTTGTTGGTGCGATGTCGCTCTCCAAATACGCTGATAAATTGGCAATAGGAATTATTGATCCAGTTTTTTTCAAAATATTTGAAAAATGCATCCATTTCCGACAATGATTCGGCTTTAACGTAAAGCCATGCTTCTTTGATTACCTCAAATGGTAAAAGAGGTATTTTTGCACTTAAAGCTACTATACGTCTTTCTACTGCTAACTTTGTATTGCCCAGACTTTTCGCTTTTCTCCATACACACCTCGACCAGTGATAATAACATCCTACTATCTTTACTGCGGGAAATATTTGTTTAGCAGCATTCATGGATGCTCTCTCGTAGTCACAGTGAATTATTTTCGGATTCCATTGCAACTCTCTTTGTATCAATTGGAATACAATTAAATAACTTTTTTGCATCTTGTTGCTCATAAGTATGTATATCATCGGCTTTACGTTTGTTGTGTCAGTTGAGCTTCCAAATTCACCATGCACAGTCAACAGTTGATAAAACGGTTTCGGGCAACTTTGATATGTTGCATCAAAAAATATTTCCGTAACATTGTGAATTAAGTCTCTGTTTCTTTGGGAACAAAATATGAGGATCCTATTTTCTCCTTCATATTCTGCTAAAACGAAACTTTTAAATTTCATTGGCACTTCGACGTTTTCCGGCTTAGAACATATAATTTTTTTAACCCCCAAACTTTTGTTTCGAGCAATGTATAACCCGTGCTGAACATTCTGGAATTCGGGTACGTCTGTTATCAAATGCGTTCCGGCATCTAATAGATTTCCAACAGTCTCATTAAAGAGTTTTGGAATTGGTTCATCCGATTGAATGACGTTCTCCTTTAAATCAGCCATTGCTAAATCTACGGAGTTTTTTTCTGGTTTACTGGGACATTGATGAGCGATGACTTTTACTACACTTTCATTCTGAAACATTTAATTATATTCATTTAAAAATATTATGCGGAAGAATTATATACTTAAGTACAGAAAATATGAAATATTAATATTAGAAAATTAAAAAGATATCAAATTAAAGAATGAACTTACTTGAACAGTTACAAATCCTTTGCATTTCATTTTTTTATACAACCTACATCTCCACAGAATTGAGCCATTTTTGTAAATACTGTTCCTATAGTATTGATACCCATTATGTATCAATACTGTACCCCCTTTCCTCTTTACGAAGTTTAAAGGTTGAGACATTTGTTTCAACAACAGCAACTTGTACAATAGCTTAACACGTAACACAACTTGGAATCTAATTCACAACATAAATTTTCCCTTTGCAATAAATATATAAGAACATCAATGTCAATATATTTCAAATAGTTTCAGAGGAGGAAATTTAATAGACTATAATATTTTATTAAGAAGGTTGTCTACCATAAGCACTAGATCTTCCGTGGTCCGGTCAACCGGACTACGGAACAAAATACTTTTTCCGTTGTGCGGTCAACCGGACCACGGAAAAAACAATTCTTCCATTGTCCGGCTGCCGGACAAAAACGACCGTACTACGGAAAAAGAGGGAATAATTTGACAGGGATAAATCCATTAAAAATTCTCTAAGCTTCGGGCTGTGAACACTTTTAGTTAAGATGTCAACTGATAAGATGATAATCTTATCAGTTGACATGTACTTTATTTCAACTTTTTTAGCCAGTACACACTCACGAATAAAATGATACTTGATATCTATATGCTTTGTTCTATTACGCATCATTTTGTTAGCTGCAATTTTATGCGCCGACTGATTGTCATTATAAATTACTACCGCTTTACTATCCACAGCTGTCAAACTGTTCAGTAAACTACGTAAATAAAGAGCTTCCTTCGAAGCTTGACTCAATCCTACATACTCTGCCTCTGTGGAGGACAAGGATACCGTCGCTTGCTTCCTACTCTCCCATGATAATATATTTTTACCTAATTTAAAAATTAATCCTGTGAAAGATTTTCTATCAAGCGCTCCTCCCCAATCTGCATCAACATAGCCTCGTAAGTCTAAATCTCCCGACTTCCTAAAAGTGAGACAAAGGTTAGACGTACCCTTCAAATACCTTAAGACCCGTTTCGCACATTTAAAGTGTATTTCGTCATAACATGAATTAAATTGTGAAAGTACACTCACGGCATGTGCTATATCTGGTCGCGTATTACATGCCAAATAGTTAAGACACCCTATTAAGCTTTGATATGGCAGATCGCTATGGGAATTTGTCGATCTTTCTAATTTCATTCCGACTTCCATGGGAGTCGAAACTGGCTTAGCGTCTGTCATGTTAAATTCATTCAATATGTCCGAAATGAACTGTTGCTGATCTAGACAAATAACATCTTTCTCTCTTCTCAGCCTCATGCCTAAAACATGCCTAGCCGCGCCTAAATCTTTCACTTTAAACTTGTCAAGCAAACCAGTTTTCAATTTTTGCTTTTCTTGTTCACAATTTCCAAAAATAAAAAGATCATCTACGTAAATAACGACAATTAACTTCTTATTATTTTTAAGTTCCTTTTGATACAAACACGGTTCTATTTTTGATTGCACAAAACCTAAATTCAACATCTCTTTGTCCAATTCCTTGAACCAAGCATTCGAAGCTTGTTTCAATCCATTCAAAGAACGCTGCAGCTTACATACTCGGGTTTCTTGACCTTTGACTACTGCTCCTTTTGGTTGGAACATGTAAATATCCTCTTTAATTTTACCATATAAAAAGGCGGTCGTGACGTCCCATTGGTCAATAAACCAACTGTATTCAACAGCTAGCGAGAACAACAGACGTAGAGTACAGCTTCTAACTACTGGAGAATAAGTCTCAGTATAGTCTACACCACATACCTGTGTGAAGCCTTTTGCTACTAGTCTAGCCTTGTACTTTGTTACCTTGCCATCGCTATCTCTCTTGATTTTGAAAACCCATTTGCACTGGATAGGCTTCTTATCAGCTGGAAGATCCACCAACGTCCAAGTCTGGTTCTCCTTTAGTGACATAAGTTCATCGTCTATCGCTTTTTGCCATAAGTCACCATCGGGTCTCGCCAACGCTTCATTAATAGTCAATGGATCACCATCAAGATTGCTCTCCTTGGCATACATAACATTGCATCCGTACCGATCGACTTGTCTCCGTTCTCTTACTGGATACCTTTTTTCTGATTCAGTCAATACATCATCAGGTACGTGCTCTGGTACTACAGATTCAGGAGATTCAGGCCCTATCTCCTCCAATACTTCCACGTTCTCGTCTACAGCATCACGGTACACATCATCGTGAGCCTCCAAGGGTTCAGATCTGCTTGTAGATCCGTTGGATAAACTGGTAGGAACAGTATCTGTATTCAAGTTTATTATCACTTCCGACTTTTCCACGTTCTTTTTTTGAAGAAAAACGTTTTCCAGAAATTTGACATCTCTCGCAGTTGTCACTTCACCTGTCTTAGGATTCATTAGACGATAACCCTTCTGATTATCTGGATATCCAATAAAAATCATCGGTTCCGTCTTCATGTCCAGTTTGCGTCTCTTTTGTTTTGGTATCAATCTATACGACAAACAACCAAAGATTTTCAGATGACTAACATCCACATCTTTTCCAGTCCAAACTTTCTCTGGTACTGCATTGTTCAATGCTTTCGTGGGGCTTCTGTTCTTTAGGTATACAACAGTATTAACAGCCTCGGCCCAATACTTCTTGCTCAGATTTGATTCTGACAGTAATGTTCTGGCCTTTTCTATTATAGTCCGATTCGCTCTTTCTGCGACAGAATTTTGTTCCGGCGTGTACGGTACAGTCGTCTGGTGTTTTATACCTGCAGACTTCAAAAAAGATTTAAATTTACCATTACAGTACTCTGTGCCGTTGTCAGATCTCAGACATTTAATAGATTTACTCGTCTCATTCTCAACTTCCGCCTTGTATTCACGGAACTTATCAAAAGTTTCATTTTTGTTCTTCAAAAAATACACATGAGTCTTCCGAGTATAATCGTCGATGAATAGAAGAACATACCTCGAACCACCGAACGACGGCTCGTCGATAGGTCCCCTTCGGTCCACAAACGTCGCTATAAACCAACTGTAAGACTTCGTTCGCTCTCGTACCTTGGTTTTTAAAGGGACTTTTGCATGTCTTTCCTTCGATACATGGAATACACGGCTCGCATAAATCGGTACTCTTAAATTCCATACCGCTTACTAAAACTTTCATTTTATTCATATAATTACGCGATAAATGAGCTAATCTTTTATGCCAAATGTTCGAAATATTTTCATTTTGTTTTGACAATGTCACATTCACGACGTTATTTTTATTTTCTGTCAATTCATAAATTCCGTCGACCTCTTGACATCTTGCAATAATTCGATTCTTATTTTGAATCATGCAACCTCCTTTGTCAAAATTCATGCAATAATTCTTCTTGGTGAAATCGCTCACCGAAATTAAGTTCATGGATAAATCAGGAACATGTAAAACGTTTTCTAAAATAAATTTTTCGTTTTCGCTGACTCATGGTTGAGCATTTCCTCTTCCTTTCACCAATAACTTCTCGCCGTTTGCTACTGAGATCTTCATGTTTCCCTTTTCATGTTTATAAGACAACAATTTACTTTTATCGTGGGTCATATGATTTGAGCACCCACTATCTAAATACCACTTATTTTTGTTTATCGCCTCCTTCGTATTCAGGCAGATATTCGCGGTTTTGATCCGCTCCTTGCATTCGGACGCCTTGTGTCCTTGCTTGTGGCACTTAAAACACTTGTAGACGAACTTCTGCTTACGATCGTTAGTTTTGATATTAGATCTTGCATCGTTCTGTACTTTACGTGTTACTAAGGCTTGTTCGTACTCTGTGTTCAACTTACTCTGTCTACTTCCTTCTTGTAACAATTTCGTTTTAATTTGCTCTAACGTGATCTCTTGTCCACTATTATCTACAGCCATGATAAGAGGGCTGTACTCAAAAGTCAATCCACCCAGCAAAATCGATATGATCCAATCATCAGGGATTTGTGCATCGATATCGGACAATTGTTGTGTCAGGAATGTAATTTTGGATATGAAGCTTTCCATAGAATCTAAGTTCTCTAACTTACAGTTGAAAAGCTCTCGCTGAATATGTATACGTCTTCCCCAACCTTTGTCTTCATACGCTTTCTGTTAGCTGTTCCAGGCTTCTTTTGCAGTCTTCGCATTGTAGACGTGGGTAAAGCACTCTGGTTCTAACAACAAGCATATTGTCGTTCGTGCCTGCCGGTCTACGTCAGCATTTACTACATTTGTAGAAATTACTCCCCACCAGTTTTTATTCTCCAAGTAATTTCGCACCAAGAACTTCCAGTTTGGGTAGTCGGACGATCCTTTCAGCTTCTTAATACCACTTATGCCAACTTCAGTTGACATAATTGAGATTTCGTAAGTTTCACAATTAATATTTAAACCACTCCACTTATTAATTATGCTCTAGCACTATCAGAGCATGTAGAAGACCATAACCTATTGTAAAATAAGGGGTAATAACAAGAGTAGCAGTGTAGTCTGATAGAACTATATTCGTGGTTAATACTTTACAAGCTAGTGACACATAAAAAACATAAACAAGACCGTAACTACGCTTATTTAAATTGGTGACAGACATGTATAAAAGATTATTCACACATGCCAGTGCATCTATAATATGCGACCTCCAATAGTTTTTAAGTATGCTGACTACGAATATCATGATATTTAAATTCCCACTCAGCATATAAAATAACCGGCATCCTGCCGTTTGGCAGTTGTGTGGCAAAAAACTTATCGCATAGTTTCATTTCCTACAAGAATCTTTAGCAAATTTATATTTCGCATTTTAATTGCTTCGACAAATTACAGCTTGCTCAATTTTTATTAAGTCAAATCTACTCTTAAGATACTTATTTTCTAGTAGCAGTCATTTCCATGCCGAGAATAAGTCGCTTGTGAACAGGATTGTACACAATCCCACAGTAACGCGGCGTAAACGCCGCGTATACGTCGCGTATACGTCGCGTCTACGCCGCGCATACGTCCATCGTACGCCTACGCTAGTGTGAAGGGGCTCTAAATTGACTCAGACTGTTGTACATACTTAAGTATATAAGTTTACAACTTAATGCCAGCAGTTTCGCATGCATAAAGTTTATTCCCGTTCCCGCTTCCCATGGGAACTTATTCCCGAGATACAAAGTCGCCCATGTGTTATTCTTTATCCCTGTACCAAATTTCAGCCAGATTCGTTCAGCAATAAGAGCGTGAAGGGATAACAAACATTCACACATCCACACTCACAAACTTCCGCTATATTAGCAAGATAAGATTATCATGTCGAAAAAAATCACATTCGAGCTGTCCTGTCTGTGATACTTTTCCTCCTACTCGACTGGGCAGCTTCTAAGAAACTGAGGAATTTGAGTCCAAAATACCCCAATTGTTTATGGTACCTACTCATTGAGAGGCTTGCTGCCGCCTAGAGGGTAATGGAGGTTGCTCATGAAGATCCGGGTCAGAGTCACCGATACGGCAAAAATGCAATGTTCCCATTACCAAATTTAACATTATTTCAAATATTTGTCAGGTTGTGTAGATCTCATAGCACAAGTCTGCATCACCCATAAACAAAGGAGGCTGATGCACGTGACCATACAACTTGATTTCGAAAAATCACGTGGTCATCACGAAAAGTGGATTTAATATTTAGATAAACATTTTAAACCTGTCAGGTCAGTGATTTGTGTTCAAATTCATGAATAATATGAATTATTATATTAGTGCGTTCATCAGAAGGCGCTGTGCAGACGACGGTGGTGCGGTCAGACGCGGACAATATCCGTGAGGCCTCAAACTGAATGTCAGCGACTAACGAGGCGACGCCGACGACGGACGCGACGGCCGAGCGGCGCGCGGCGCTAGAGTACACGAGAATAAGTTCGAAGTTGCGTACTTTAACTAGAGCCACAAATTTTGACAAATCAAAATAATGTATTTTTTTAATTTCAAAACGAAAATTTTATTTTATTTTATTTTATTTCTTGTAGTCTGGTACCACGCTCACGCCGCAATCGCAATCGCCCTGCTCGCCGCTGACATCCGATTTGAGGCCTGACATACGCAGACGGCGGCTGACAAAAGTACCACGACACTTTTGTCCGCGACTGTACGCGGCGGATAGCCGCAGTAAGCCCCGGTCTAACACGGCCTGGCCTGCTCTTAGAAGGTTCTTTTAGGGTCGGCAGCGCCCTGGGCGAGGCCTCAGTGGCGGCCGTAGGTCTGTTGGGAGTCCTGGGACATCCTTCCGAGGGCTTACCCGGGGCTCCCAACCATAGGCTGTTGGGCGTTACGTGAGGTTTTTTAGTCGGTAGGAGTCCGGCATAACGTCCATGAGGATTTTATCTCACGTAATCAAAAAAAAGGGTCGGCAGCGCGAGTGTACTGCCTCTGGTGCTGGTAAAAGTTGTAGACCAAGTGTAATGACCCAGCGTTACTCCAATATGCTTAGAGAACTAGGTCGGTACCTAAATAAAATATGTACTTACAAACATCCAAACATCTTCACAAACTTTCACATTTATAATATTAGTAGGATCTCCCTGCCTTGGGTTTCCCAAACGCCTACGGTTCTTAAAAAGGGGTCACAGAAAGTTCTTGCAAGGTCGGCAGCGATGTGTAGCGCCTCTTTTGTTGCAAACGTTCATAGACTTCAGTGATTCATCGGGTGGGACCGTAAGCTTGTGTGCCACCTTAGTTGTATAAAAAATGACGAAGATCGGAGTTGTTCACGTCTGTCCGCGCCGTCGTCTGCGCAGCGCCTTATACTTAATGGCACAATTTTCTCTCAATTGATGTAACTTCTGAATGTGTTCGCGACAAACTAACCATGACTGATTTTTTTCTGACAAATCAAATAAATATGTAGGACGTTGTGATCATTGACCCAGCAAATTATGAATATTTTTTGGATCATCCAAATTTTGGTGTTATCGCACATAATAAGTAAATAAATTTTTGTGGACATTCTCATACAACATCATCTAGCCCAAATTAAGCTAATTTGAAAAGCTAAAGCAAAGCTTGTGCTATGGGATCTAGACTGGACGACTGATACATTCATAGTATACATAGAAAACACCCAAACTCCGAAACAAACATTTTTGTGGGTTTTTTTTGTTTTTTTTTTACGTGTGGAAATCCTACATGGATGCTATTCCGGACTCCTACCAACTAAAACCACACGATGTCCTACAATACAACTGTCTACGGCCGGGAGTCCAGGGTAAGCCCTACACATATTTGGACCGACCCGGGAATCAAACCCGGGACCTCAGCGCGACAGGCGGTTACACTTACACTACGAATGCGCCACCGAGGCAGTCCACCGAGAAAGTCGCACATCTTTATCGATAATTGCCACATTGCACGGTGGTCCGGGCGCCGAACAAGCGCGGTCATAAATACCTTACTTTATTAAATTTGTTATATGGGATTTTTTCTGAGGGTAAATAATAAAAAAAATACTTCATGAATGTACATTAATGCTTTATTTACATAATTTAATACATAATATAGGTACAGTAAACTGTACAATTTGTACTATTTAATAAAAAAATCAATACTCAATATTTGAGGTTTATTCTCCCTCGTTCGTAAATATATCTGAATATGATATTAACGCCGTTCATGAAGGGGTTATCGTTAAATATTTTTTTTTATATAAAAGTTTTTTATATAAAAACTAAAACTACAATTTATTTACAAACGTCATCATAACCGCAACTAAGCTAAATCATTACCACAACAAACCTAATTTCAATTGAAACTAAATTCTTTATAAATCTAAAACCTGCCTCGACATAACGCTCTTTTTCTTACGGGGAAGTTTCCGAAGATAAGCATAAATGGGTCTGAGCTGAGTAAAAGTCTGTCAAGTAAGTCCGTAAAATAAAAATACTCGTGACATTTTTCTCGTGTGATTCCGTGTGAAAGCCTTATAATTTTTGTTGTTAGATTCTGCTGGCTCTTCGGATAATTTCCCAATAGATAATAAAGCATACTGTGCTACTTCAGTACTATCGATGAGGACTTAGCGGAACTTAACGGAAGCTGGGAGATTATACCACGGATATTCTTGAATCAAAAGTCGAGCGGTTTCCAAAGAAAATTCATTAAATTTATTCGAATTTATATTCAGTGTTAAGCTAGTATTGACTAGTGAATTCACAGCAGAGTCATATACTTGTGATAATTCTGCCAAACTTCTACGTTTCGAGCGCTTAATTATTTATTATTTATATTTAAAGCTTAGACAAATTTCAAAAATCTTTCCTGGAATGTCCGCGTTTGCAAGATGGCCCGGGCTGGTTCGCGTTTTCTTGATTCATTTTCATTTAACCAATGTGAGCAATTTTGCTTAAATTTTGATTTACTTCTAGAGACAACTTTCCAAAATCTATCAAGACTTTAACGTAAATTGAGTATTTTACTATCTATGTCCCTAATTTCTACATTTTCGGCCTCTTCCAGTAAAGCTAGAATAGTTACCAACACGTGTTGATGTTTTCGAGGAATAGTTCTAGCCATGGCAGACCAAATCTCAAAAAAATGCATCCTTGAGAAGGAACATTTAATCAAAGTTCCTGAAAAAAAAAACATTAATTATAAACATATGTTTCGTAGACAAGCCTACGCAGTCGTAGAGCCTATATAGCAACTAAAGATGCAAAAGGGCGCAAAAAAACCTATTATATTTTAAAAATAGACAGATCGATCTTTAATATAAGATATGTGAGAGTATTCGATTATGGTTGAAATTTTCTGTAGATCTATGTGAAGTCAACTACAACATACAAATTTGGTAGAAATACTGTGTGGCGTAGCACGAAAAAATACGTCATAATAAGTAAAACAAAACTTTAGAAAATAGCTAATTAGTAATAACATACCTTGATCTTGAAAATCCATTTCACAAACTCCCCTCAATAATAATGCAGTTCTGAAAATTCAGTTACACATAGAGCAGTGCTAATGAGTTACTGACAAGGCGAGCGCAACGTAATGATGTGTTCACTTCAGAGAGGTCGAGAAATAAGTGATAATTAGGTAAAATGGGTGACATATTTGTATTTTAGGGTAGCTTGTCTATCGGTAATACATTATATATAATTAAATTGGGGTAATTGATGATGAAATTTTAGCATTTATGACCTATTGGCGGAACCACCATGCATTGGGCACTCGTTTTCAGGACATCGGAGGAATTGCGCCTGACGTGTTCCTATTATGGCACCTATCATTATTATCACAGGTGTAACGTACAAAATAAAAACTGTTTTTAAACACAAACGAACAACAAAGTCGTGAGATCGTTCTCACCAGACTGCCCCTCTGTAACACGTTTATTGTGAAAGTGAAAGTTCAATCCGATTGACGTTGTCATTTTTGTTTTATTTCAAACTTTGAACATCATTTCATGTTCAAAGTGATCCACGTGACCTAGTGACGTAGTTTAATGCGGCAGAGTCACAGCTACAGACAAAGTCTTGCCATAAGCCCCTCTGCACTCTATTTTATAGAGGGGGGCTAAAACTGATTGTGATATTAAACTAAAAATTATAGGCATTTAAGGCTGGTGTGTAGGTACCTTCATTTCCCTTGGAAGGAGTGTAACAGTGTCCAAACAAGCAATCCTAAGGAGAAGTCGGATAACAACTGAATGTTTTTATTTACACACTAGCTGTTGCCCGCGACTTCGTAAGCGTGAAAATTATACTAAAACACAAATTTATATTACATGTAGCCTGTCTGTTAAACTATCTCTTACTTAATATGCCTGCAATGTTTTAGGTAAATAAATCCACCAGCTTACATATTTGATTGCTCTCTGCTTAGCCCCTAGGATAGGTAGCGTGATAATATATAGTCTATTTGAAGACCGTACCTCTATTTAATATTTGTGCAAAATTTGAATCAAATCTATCGAGTACTTTTCGAGATCCTTCCGGACAAAGCAAAGCAAACAGACAAACAGATAAACCGACAAACAGACAAAAAAAAATCTTACTATATTTTCGGCTTCGGTATCGTATGTAGAACACCCAGGAAGTATTTATTTTTAAATACTTCCAATGAACAGTTTTGACTTATCTATCATTTTATTATATGTATAGTTAGATCCTGAAATTTTCCCACCATCTCAGCATCAGCACTAGCATTGATCCGTAGGTGCCATGTGGTACGAGTAATTATTCTCAAATAATAAACCGTTCAACTAATGGCACACGAGAAAAATGGGTGCCCAATGCCTGAATTTAGATTATGGTAAGGCACTGTAATTTCGTTGTGACTCCGGAACGATGATATTTACTTAGAAAAATGACTTTTTTTAATTGAGTTAGAGAACTCACTCCTTGTCTAGTGTTGAGAGTGACTAACTGACGTAGCAGCATGTAGATCCTTCAATCACAGCACTTTTTTTTTTTCGTGAGGGAAAATCATTATGGATGTTATGCCGGACTCCTACTGACTAAAAAACCTCACGTAACGCCCAACAGCCTATTGTTGGGAGCCCCGGGTAAGCCCTCGGAAGGATGTCCCGGGACTCCCAACAGACCTACGGCCGCCACTGCGGCCTCGCCTAGGGTCAATCATAGCACTTGCTGGGCAAATGACTCGTAGGCCCAAGGTTCAGTGTTCTGTAAACGATCACGGCAATGATGGGCTTGTAGTGATCGTTTACAGAACACTTAGTGGTGCTTTCAGTGTTTCCAAGGCATTTTCTGCTTCGGAAGGCACGTTAAGCCTGGCTGCCAGTAACATGGTAGCCCAGAGGGGCTGTAGCAGGTTTAAGCCCCTGCCAGTTTCAACACAGCAAAAGGTGAAATGTCAGCGTCTAGTATGAGTCTGTCAGCTTCCGTACAAAAGGCGTGACGATATCTCATACAAAGTGGTGGTTCGGGTGCTATCCCGCGTCTTTGGGGGGTTTTCGGGTGTCATCACGCTTTTTCGGAGGGGCGTGCGTGAATCCCTCACGTCACGCTGAAGTCATCGGCCTGCCTCTATAAGGACAGTGAGCAGCTCACTCACTGTCTAATGGCGGGAGTAAGTGGGACTCCGCTGCTTCTTTCTGCGAGCAGGTCACGCTGGTGATAGAAACGGCGGGGAGGGAGGGGGAGTGAACTCTCCCACCCGGTTTCCGCAGTCGGCGGCGCCGCCGACGTGTCTTCGCCCAAGACTATCAGCCTCCATTACCGGGGGCCTGAGGACGGTGATGGGGCTGCTCACCGTCCTTACAGAAGCAGGCCCTAGACGACAGCGTGCCGTGAGGGATTCACGCACGCCCTTCCTAAAAAGCGGGATGACACCCGAAAAACCCCCCAAAGACGCGAGATAGCACCCGAACCCCCCTAGGCGAGGCCTCAGTGGTAGCCGTAGGTCTGTTGGGAGTCCTGGGGCATCCTTCCTAGGGCTTACCCGGGGCTCCTAACCGTAGGCTGTTGGGCGTTACGTGAGGTTACGCACGTTAATAAAAAGTATTATTTTAGCCTGTACTTACACGTCTGTGTTGACCTGCTATGACGTATGGAAGTGGTTTATATTGATAAATTGCTGCATTGTAGTTGTGGATGACGAGACGTCCACCATTTTATCATTCTTTTTAAATTGAGAACATCCGCACAAACGCTGAATCAAAGTGCCAATAGAACTACATACTTTTTATAAGTTCACTTTTTTTTCTTTATGACCTTCGTTCTGAAATTGAATTTATGAAATAGTCAAGTTCTCACGTAAAAAAATGAAGGCGATATAGTAAAAATTCTGTTGCACATAAAATGTGCACATTCCTAAAGCAAGGAATTCATAAAAGTACCTATTATATTTTACGGCTCGGTATAAAACAAGCATTTCCTATAAAAATGAAAAGTTTTATTGAATTTCGAACGGCATGATAACACTATCGTTCGTAGAATTATCTGAGAACACAATGAAAGAACACAGCTCAATAATATGCACGTTATTCAAATGTCGATTAAATAATCAATTCATAAAAATAAAGTACGGTGCAAGGTCATATTATTTAAATTCGAATTTGATAGTCTTGCAAGGTAGCAGTTTAAAAAAAAAGTCATTAGAATTTTCTAGATTACTTGAACACGAAAGAAATTACTCGCATTCAAATTCGGTCCTTTAGCATCGAATGTCATGTCCTGCATTGGACTGAAGTGGGAGCAGGGATTACAAACAATTTTCCTTTCAAATTGCAAGATTCACAGTTGCTATTGTAGATTTTTGAGAGTGATAATATTAAGTGGATATAATTCTACCTATTGTTGCGTAACATTACATTATTTGATACCAGTGAAGTAAAAAAGTAAAATCTTAAAAGGATTGCACTTTACATCGAACGTAAATTCATCGGGAAATTTAAGCAAATTGCAATATAGACGTCTTTATGTCGCGGAGAATATATATCGGGATATACACTTAGCATGGTTTAGTTTTAAACAAGCCGCGGCCACAGACAGGCTTACGATAAACATGCATTCAGTGTCTGTATACAGTTTTGTGTTGACATTTCTCGGTATTGAAGCACTCTCAGTCCTTGATAGTTATGAAAGGCAACGAAACGCACTTCTTGACGAAGAAACGCTCACAGCAGTTGGCGGGAGAATACATTTGACAGACGATGAGTTGTTGGCGAACGATATCCTTATGAAATGGAAGGTTAAAGAACTGGATGAGTCGTTGAAAAATCCGCAGTATTTCAATTTTTCTAAGCACTATTTTACGTACAAGAAATATATAGAGAAATCTAATGTTTATCAGATTATAAGGAGTATGCCGAAAGGAGCAGCGTTACATGTTCATAGTTCTTTAATGCTTGATCCCAGTGTGTTGGCGAAACTTACGTATATGGAGCATCTATATGCGTGTTATACGAGTGAAAATTTGAATTTATATTTCTCTGAAACGATACCAAACCGACCTTGTGACACTAAATGGGCGTTGCTCAGAGATCTTAGAAGAACATCTGGAGATATCGCGGCATTTGACGAACAATTAAAAAACCATTTTACACTGTACAAAGATAATGGTGAAGATTATAGTAAAGTTGATATTAATACCGTATGGAAAAGATTTGATAAAGTTTATTATACTATCAAGCCGCTTATTGGATACAGACCAGCCAGAGAAAGGTACTGGTATGAAACTTTGAAGGAGTTTTATGCAGATAATGTTATGTACATTGAAGTTCGCAGCGGTTTATCCAACCTTTATGAATTAGATGGTACGAAACATGACAAAAAATACATGATAGACCTCTACCAACGGGTGACAAACGCCTTTATAGAAGAATACCCAGATTTCGTCGGAATAAAACTGATAATAACTAGACACAGAGCTCAAACCATGGATCAAGTTTTAGAAACTTTAAATTTGACAAGAAAACTGAAGTCAGAAATACCGGACATGATTGCTGGGTTTGATTTGGTGGGCCAAGAAGATTTGGGAAAGCCTTTAACAGATTTTCTACCTATACTAACAGAAGCGAAAAATGACATTGATTATTTCCTTCATGCTGGCGAGACTGCATGGTTAGGAACTTCTACAGATGAGAATTTAGTAGATGCAATACTTCTTGGTTCAAAGAGGATAGGACATGGATATGCTTTGACGAAACATCCTACTTTATTAGGAGTGGTTATAAGAAGGAATATTGCTTTAGAAGTTAATGTGATATCTAATGTGGTTTTGTCTTTAGTGACTGATGTACGGAACCATCCTTTAGCTTCATATTTAGCTATGGGTCTACCAGTTGTCTTGTCAAGTGATGACCCGGGCGCTTGGAGTGCGAAACCGTTATCTGAAGATTTTTTCGTAGCTTTTCTTGGAGTTGCAAGTAAGAGGGCCGATTTGAGGATGCTCAAACAGCTAGCTTTAAATTCTATTATATATAGTGCGTTGGATGAAGCTGGTAAGATAAAATTGTTGAAAGTTTTTGAAAAACGATGGAATATTTTTATAAGGGATGTGATTTCTAATGAGACTTTGATATGGGAGAGCTATGTTTGAGGGTCACAGGTAGTGTTTGCGACTGCCGTGTTGAGGCTGGATTCGAATCCCGGAATCGGAACAAATATTTGTGCGATCTACAAGTGTTTCAGCTGTCTACAACCGGGAGCCCGAGTGTGCCCTCGGAAGGATGTCCCAGGACTCCCAGCCCTTGTTCGTAATTTTTTAAAAATAATAGTTACGTTGAAATCGAGCGGCATTTTTTGTTAGGCGGATTTCCATGCATTCCTGTGCTCCGTGCTTGACTGTCACCTTTTTTTTAACGTGAGGGAAAATCCATCATGGATGCTATGCCGGACTCCTACCGACTAAAAAATCTCATGTAACGCCCAACAGCCTATGGTTGGGAGCCCCGGGCAAGCCCTCGGAAAGATGTCCCGGGACTCCCAAACACTCTACGATGCCTTACAACTGTCTACGACCGGGAGTCCAGGTATGCCCTCGGAAGGTTGTTCCAAGACTCCCGGCCCTTGCCCATTAATAAAAAAAATCTTTGATATCGACCTGATCGGTTGGCATTATTTGTTTAACGGATTTCCATGCATTCCTGTGCTCCGTGCTTATCTATCACCTTAGCAGTGACCTTAGTGCTATAAAGAAACAGGCTAAGAACGAGTCAAACCGCGCATAGATAGGTTCCGTACCAAACAACATAAAAGAAATCACGTTTGCTGTCTTTTATACAGTAAAAGTGATTTTTTACGGTCATTAATTTTCGGTTAGCCATACTTTATTGCAACAACAAAACAAGAAAGCCGTGAGATCGTTCTCACCAGACTGCCCCTCTCTAACACGTTTATTGTGAAAGTGAAAGTTCGATCCGATTGACGTTGTCATTATTGTTTTATTTCAAACTTTGAACAGATGATCCACGTGACGTAGTTTAATGCGACAGAGTCACAGTTACAGACAAAGTCTCGCCATAAGCCCCTCTGCACTCTATTTTATAGAGAGGGGCTAATACATTTTTGTTTGTCTTTAGATATTGTTGTCACAACGGTAACAGAAAAGATGAGGCCGCAGTGGTAGCTGTATAGCTGTAGGTCTGTTGGAAGTCCTGGGGACATCCTTCCGAGGGCTTACCCGGGGCTTCCAACTGAAGGCTGTTAGGTAAGACACGTGTGGTTTTTTATCGGTAGGAGTCTGGCATAGCATCCATGAGGATGTTTTTTTTTCTGTTTTTCTTTTTAGTATTGTTGTTATAACGGCAACAGAAATACATCATCTGTAAATTCAATAGCCTATCTATCACGGCTTATGAGATACAGTTTGATGAAGTACAGACAGACAGCGTAGTCTCAGTAATAGGGTTCTGATTTTACCCATTGGTTACGGAACCCTAAAAAACAATAATGAATAAGTAAATAAGCCAAAATACATAATTATGTTTTTGTTTGTGATATTTTATTCTCAAAACATGATCTGGGCTTGTTCATGAAATTGTTGATTATTATGAAAACAGCTGAACACTTCCTCATATAACTTTGTAAATGCAACCGATTTATTTTTATACACGTCGTATGTAAATATTACGTATTTGTTATACTGAACTAGCTGTTCTCCGCGGCTTCGACCGCGTGGAAGTCGTTATCGCGTAAAATCATAAGCCTCCTTTTGCGCAGTCGGTTAAAAAGTAGCCTATGTCCTTCCCAGGGCCTCGAACTATCCCTATACCAAATTTTATCTCAATCGCTCCAGCCGTTTAGGCGTGAAAGCGTAACAGACAGACAGAGTTACTTCGCATTTATAATTTTAGTAAGGTTATACCAATTTTGTTTACGAATCATCATCATCATCATTGCAGTTGAAGAACTCCCAATGCTGGGCATGTGCCTTTCTTACGTGTGGCTAAACGGTATCCTACAGTGCCTACGAGTCCCAGGTGCGTCTCGAGAAGTATGACCCACGATTCTCAGCAGCTTTGGCTATCACTGCAGTCTCACCTAGGGCTTCGTGTGCTCGCCCAAGACTATCGGCCTCCATGACCGGGACCTGAGAACGGTGAAGGGCTGCTCACCGTCCTTACAGAATCTGGCCCTAGACAACAACGTGACGTTAGGGATGCACCCCATCTTAGAAGCGGGATAACATCCGAAAAATCTAAAGATGCGGGATAGCACCCGAACCACCCCCTAGGCGAGGCCGCAGTGGTAGCCGTAGGTTTGTTGGGAGTTCTGGGGTATCCTTTCGAAGGCATACCGGGGCTCCCGACCAAAGGCTGTTGGGCAGGTACGTGAGGTTTTTAAGTCCGGCATAGCATCCATGTTGGATTTTACCTCACGTAAAAAATAAAAAAGGGCTTCGGATGCTATTATTCTTCACTAGGGATTGGTTGGGTGTTATTCCGCTTCTTCAGTCGTGAGGCGTGCATCATACTCTGCAAGCTATTTCAGAAATAACCTCAAGGCCCGCGTTCTTGGAGCTAATTCTGGAGTAAGGACTGGCCTCAGGCGGGCGTTAGGCCTTCCGTAAAGATCAAGACCTTTACAACCTTCTCCTAAACCTAATATTCCCAGGGGTCGCCCACGTCTGACTTTGGTAGTAATGACATCCGATCGTTCGGCTTTCTATTATTATTTCTGACCGAACGACGAACGTTTTATAAATCATGCTATTAAAATTATAGGGTCATTATGTTATTCGATTTTTAATTACGTCATTAGTTTAAACTTCAAAATATCTGACCCTTAACCGACGAGAAATATGAAAGCACTTATGAAAGTAGAAGAAGCGAAAGTGGTATGCCAGGATCGTAGCAAGTGGAAAGCCATAGTCTCTGCCTACCCCGATGGGTGACTGGCGTGATGATATGTATGTATGTATGTGTTTATATAAAATATCTGCCCAATGACATCATGAAACTCCAGATTTTAAGAAACCGGCATAGATCACTACAGGCACAGATTACTAAATAGTTACTACAAGGTCCTTCAAATTGTATGTATATTAGTCGAAACCAATGCAATTAAAATAGGTATTTTATATTTTGGAAATTACTATTAAGCTATCTATTTCTAACTTTTCAGTAGGTAGAATATTAATATTGTAGATAATTTTAAATATTGTTATTTTTAATGTACATATCTAAATGTAGAAATAAGATCCCTATTAAATGTAGGTAAGGTAAGGTGCGTACTGACCATGGAGCAAATGTACTGACTGTTGGGAGTCCTGGGACATACTTCCGAGGGCTTACCCGGGGCTCCCAACCATAGGCTGTTAGGCGTTACGTGAGGGTTTTTAGTCGGTAGGAGTCCGGCATAACATCAATGAGGATTTTACCTCACGTTAAAAAAAAAAAAGGTATGTACGTACTGAAATTAAATGATTATTTTTATAGTACTTATCGTGTTTAATTATTTAGTGGTATCTTAGTTCCTACTAATATTATAAAATGTGAAAGTTTGTGAAGATGTTCGGATGTTTGTTACTTAATTACACTTTAACGACTGAACGGATTGGGCTGAAATTGGTACAGAGATAGCTAGTCTGGAACTTTTCATCCCGTGAATATGATCCCCCGGGAAGCGGGAACGGGTACTGAATTTCAAGTGTGCGAAGCCGCGAGCATTATCTAGTACCCACTCTGAGTAGCTGTGGTAGGTATTAGTTGAATTCATTTGAGTAAGAGACACTCTTGGTAAAGATTTCTTGTTCCTGTTTTCCACATACCTTGTTTTCGACTGTAGATAGATAGATAGATAGATAACTCTTTATTGTACACCATTACATACAGTATTTTTAGAAGAGATTTTAAAACTAAAAATGATAGTACAACGGGCGGTCTTATCGCTAATAGCGATCTCTTCCAGACAACCTTGGTATAGAAAAAAAAAGAACAGGAAAGAAAAGGTAGTTGATGGCGCACATTTTTTTTTAATAATAATAATAAATATTCACGGACATTTCAAACAACGCTATCTGATCCCAAAGTAAGCTAGGAATAACCTGCTCTGCTTGTGTTATGGGTATCAGACCACGGATATTAATACTTATATACTTTTTAAATCTATCTAAATATATATAACTCAAAGGTGACTGACTGACTGACATAGTGATCTATCAATGCACAGTCCAAACCACTGGACGGATCGGGCTGAAATTTGGCATGCAGGTAGATTTTATGATGTAGGCGTTTTATTAGGAGGAAGGGCATAACGGTACTCCGTTCGTTGAGCAGCCCGCCTGGGGCAGTACCTCCGCCCTGCAGAAGACCGCGGTAATAGTAACCTGACTCCGGTTGGGTTATGTTCTCCGTCGGTTAGCAGGGATCCAGAGCTCATTGGAGAGGAGGCTTACCTGGCTCCATTGGCGGATAGAGGCGCGGAGTATTGGTACGGTGGTCAGGGAGACCCGGTGAAACGGTTGACCGCTGACCGCCCGCAGGCTGTACGGAACCCGAACCTGGGGATCACTTAATCTCCGCCCCAGGAGGCTGAACCAGCAGCCTGTGTAAAGTCCCTGGTGCTGTGGTCGTGCCGGAGGAGGATACCGGAGTGGACGCGGCCACTGCATTGGGGGGGGACCGGGGGCCCTTCCGTACGCCGTGCCAATCTTCCGCATTACGACGGCATTCCCGCGGTGGTACTAAAGCATTGTGGTCCAGAGTTGTGTCCGGTACTTACACGTCTTTTCGCACTTTCCTATTCCATGCAACAAGTCCCGGCGTCGTGGAAGATCGCGTATGTACATCCTGTACCCAAGAAGGGTGACAGGACCGACCCGGCCAATTACAGGCCTATAGCCGTCACCTCCCTTTTATCCAAGGTGTAGTAGCGTGTAATTAATACACAGCTCCTGGGGTACCTTGAGGAACACGACCTGCTCAGCGACCGGCAGTACGGTTTCCGTCACGGTCGCTCGACGGGCGATCTTCTTGTGTACCTAACACACCGATGGGCGGCGGCTATCGAGAGTAAGGGTGAGGCTCTAGCTGTGAGCCTCGACATCTCTAAAGCCTTTGACCGGGTCTGGCACCGTGGTCTTCTTACGAAATTGCCCTCATATGGACTACCTGAGAGATTATGCGGATGGGTGTCCAGCTTCTTGGCCGGTAGAAGCATCAGGGCCGTCGTTGACGGCAGCTGTTCAGACTGCATGGCCATAAACGCTGGAGTACCGCAAGGCTCAGTGTTGTCCCCTACTCTGTTTCTGCTGCATATCAATGACATGTTGTCTATTGACGGCATTCATTGTTATGCGGACGACAGTACGGGGGACACTTGTTACACGGGCCGGTATCTCTCGGGACACAGTAGAGGAAAATCGTGAACAGCTTGTGTCTGAAATCGAGGCTACTCTTACTAGAGTGTCCGATTGGGGTGGACAAAATCTTGTCCAGTTCAACCCTTCCAAGACACAAGCGTGTTTTTTCACCGCTAAGCAAACCCCAATTACTGTAGCGCCGCAATTTCAGGGCACATCTCTTTCCATCTCCAAAAGTATAGGGATCCTTGGCGTTGACATCTCCAGTGACGTTCAGTTCCGTAGTCATTTGGAGGACAAGGCTAAGCTGGCGTCCAAGAAGCTAGGTGTGCTCAACAGGGCGCGGCGGTACTTCACTGCGGCGCAAACACTGCTTCTCTATAAGTCGCAAGTGCGGCCGCATATGGAGTACTGCTGTCACCTCTGGGCGGGAGCACCTGAATATCAGCTTTGTCCATTTGGCTCGGTGCAAAGACGAGCTGTAAGAATTGTCAACGATCCTGTACTTACAGCTGGTGTGGAACCTCTTCGCGACAGGAGAGACTTTGCCTCCTTATGCGTGTTCTACCGCCTGTACAATGGTATGTGCTCTGAGGAATTGTTTGATATGATGCCCACGGCTACGTTCTATCATCGCACCGCTCGCCACAGACAGGGAGTTCATCCTCACACTCTGCGTCCGGTGCGTTCCAGCACGGTTAGATCCGATAGGTGTTTTCTTCCGCGCACGCTTAGGTTGTGGAATGACCTCCCTGCCTCGGTTTTCCCAAACGCCTACAGTATGGGGTTCTTCAAAAGGGGTCTTAGAAGGTTTTTACAGGGTCGGCAGCGCGAGTGTGGCACCTCTGGTGTTGCAAACGTTCATAGGCTGCGGTGACCACCGGTCCTTCTGGTGGGCCGTATGCTTGTCTGCCACCTTGGTGGTATAAAAAAAAAAAAAAAAGAAAAAAAAAAGGCATCCGCTAAGAAAGGATTTTGATAAATTCTACCCTCAAGGGGATAAAATACGGGAAGCGGGAATGAGAACAAATTTTACGCGGGCAAAGCTGCGGGCATCAGCTAGTACATACATATAATACATAGAAACACTCAGACTCTTGAGACAAACATTTATGGGTCACACAAATATTTGTCTCCGGTGGGAATCGAACCCAAGACCTCCAGCGCCGCAGGCGGTATCACTACCGACTGCGCCACAGAGGCAGTCATACAATACATTACATAGTATGAGTATGTCGGCAGTCATACAATACATTACATGTAGTATGAGAATACGATGGAATAGAAGATTTTATCAGACGAATAAGGTGTTATTTCTGTTGCCTTATAGGGACTTTAAAGTGGCCTGAGGACGGTGAGGAGCCTGCTCACCGTCCTTACAGAAGCAGGCCCTCGACGACAAAGTCGCGGTATAGTGCGGTTTCTTAGTCGGTAGTAGTCCGGCATAGTATCTATGAGGATTTTACCTTATGTAAAAAAAGAAAAAGGGACCTTTGAAACCGCTATCTGTTTACCAAATGTCAACCAAATTGGTTCAGAGGTCAAAACATTATTAAATTCGGGCTGGAGTACGGCATGAAGTCTTCACACTCCTGCATTTTTGCCAATAGCGGCTGTTTAGCAAGTTACACGGTTACACTTACCAAAGAGAACGTTCCTCAGACACTTCCCTACAATGTAATATCTATTTTTATATCAGTACGTTGTCAGGGAAGAATACGGCCAACCAAATGTAGGTACTGGTGGTCACCGCGGCCTATGGACGTTTGCAACGCCAGAGGCGCTACATTCGCACTGCCGCCGACGCGATTAAAACTTTCTATGACCCCTTTTGAAGAAAGAAATACTGTAGGCGTTTGGGAAACAGAGGCAGAGAGATCATTCCACAATCTAAGCGTCCGCGGAAAAAAGACCCTATCGAATCTAACCGTGCTCGAACGCTCCGGACGTAGAATGAGAGGATGAACTCCCTGTCTGCGGCGAAGAGTTTCCACACCACCGACACCACCGATCGTTGCCAAACTCTTATGGCAAAGATTCTCTTAGCCGTTTGGGAGTAACCGTGGCGCGACCAAATAGTGTGGACGCACGAACGCACCACACAAAATAGCATTCCGCAGAAATGCAATTGGCAGCTTCGATTACGTGCTTGTAATCTATTCTGCTAATTGCATTTCTGCGAAATAAACAAATTTATGTTTTTATTCATGTTACATAAGTAATATGAAGCACCCGTAGAGCCCCGCTGACTCAATGTTCTGTATGCGATCATTTCAGCAAGCCACTGTCACTATGGCTGTTCGTCGGATGGGTCATTAGCGTTTCCGTGCTTCAATAAACCGTTGGTCCTTATTTACGTGGCGGTTGTTAAATGAAATTGTAGATAGGTAGGCCTTATGGATGTCTTGAAAATTTTCAAAAGCGGTACCTGGGATCCGTTTTAATTCGGTATTATAGTAGCATTAGGTACGGTACGGCCCACCTTATCAAAGGGGTCGCCGTAGCCTATGGAATCATTGCAACGATATAGGTACCTTGAAAGAGTGCTGATACAACTCCAAGATGGACCTCAATGGCATCTGAATGCTTTGAAATTTTGCTATTAGTAAAAGAAAAGGAGTATTGTGAAGATATCTTGGTGGAACGCTGCAATGTAGCCTTTTAGCACCTCTCTATAAAATAGGGGTTATGGCGAGACTTTGTCTATAGTCTGTGACTCTGTTGCCTTAAACTACGTCACTAGGTCACGTGGATCATCTGTACAAAGTTTGAAATAAAACAAAAATGACAACGTCAATCGGATTGAACTTTCACTTTCACAATAAACGTGAGAGAGGGGCAGTCTGGTGAGAACGATCTCACGGCTTTCTTGTTTTGACATGAAAAGGTCTTTAATATTGCTTACAGAAGGAGGCAGTAAAGCTAATCAATAAAACAAAATCGGGGAATACAGCTTGATGTTGCAGCTTCATAACTATCCTATCTGCACCAATCCAGAATTTAAGGTCAGGGACAGCTAAAGAATCAAAAAAGTTTTACATCTGAGCCACTTTCACTTTTTTTAACGTGAAAATCCTCATGGATGCTATGCCGGACTCTTACCGATTAAAAACCTCACGTTACGCCCAACAGCCTATGCTTGGGTGCCCCAGGTAAGCCCTCGGAAGGATGTCCCAGGACTCCCAACAGACACTCGGCCACCACTGCGGAATCGCCTAGGGCGTGGTTCGGGTGCTATCCCGCGTCTTTGGAGAGTTTCGAGTGTGATCCCGCTTCTAAGGGGGGGGCCATGCGTGAATCTCTCACGTTACGCTGCCGTCATGGGCCTGCTTTTGTAAGGACGGTGAGCAACCCTCTCACCGTCCTCAGGCCCCCGGTCATGGAGGCTGATAGTCTTCGGCGAAGACACGTCGACGGCGCCCAAGTCGCCCACTGCGCGTGGGGTTACACTTTACACGGCGTGTAGGTACTCCCGTTATGTAGGCAGATAGAACAGCATTAGGTAGGTATATAGTTATAGCCAGCTGGTAGGATGCTGACTTGACATCCATGAGTATTTTCACATGTAAAAGAAGCCTTAATTTTAATCACTATTGAATTTGCGAAAGTGACGAAGGCTTAAATGTCCTTTTTTACCTGACCCCTTACCGCCAAGTCCTCTCAACGCCCCTTCTTTTCTTTTAATAGCTATATGTGCAACAGAGAAAATGTATTAAGTATTTTATTGAAAATTTATTTATCGCGTTGCCAGATTCGAGTAAGTGCCAATTATATTCGGGTAGGTATCGTCAGATTTTTTTTCTAAATAGCAGAATTAGTAGATAAATATACCGAAGCATAAGAGAATAATTTATTCAGGCTTTTTTATAAATTCGATTCCAAGCCGGTCCAAAGTAGAAACCAAAATAGTATTAAAATAAAGAACGCTTGCTACGGCCTCCTGCAATTTATCCAACAATTTTAAAGTCTAGATTTAGTATGCAAGCAGGACTATACGTAGGTAGGTACCTGTCTAAACTTATCAATACATATTGCGATATCAAGTTTGCCATACAAATATAAGTTGGATTATTCAACGAAAATGTGTCGCCAGAAATTGCTGATTATCATTTAGGTGCAGTACGACATTCGATAAAAATTGTTTACTATTAAATTTCTTTGATTTTATTATAACTGGGTCGGTCATTGACATGCACTTGCTTGTTTTATAGGAGACTAGAGGACGTCACGCGGTTTCACCCGCGTAGTTCCCGTTACCGTGGGAATACGGGAATAAAATATAGCCTATGTTCACCACAGAGAGTGTAGCTTCCACTTCCGCTCTTGAAGGCGCGAAGTGTGTGTATTCCATCTTGGTATTGCGTCCGCAAGGACGGCAAGTAGCCCATCAGCCGTCATCAGGTCCCAGGATTAAAAGGAATCTGTATGCTGGACGCTTAAAGTAAGACATCTCTCTTTATTTTGTTTACGTGAGGAATATCCTGCAGGGATGCTATGTCGGATTCCTGCCGACTAAAAACCACACGTATCCTGCCTAACAGCCTACGATTGGGAACCCCAGGTAAGCCCTCGGAAGGATACCCCTGGACTCCCAACAGAAAGACATCTCTCTAGATTAAAATTTAGTCACCATCACCAGCATCTTTTCACCACAATAAACACATTAAACTTGTGTGGTCTATATTTACAGATGAGCAGTAAATCTTTTTAGCCAGTTGACACCAATTAGTGTGAGCGGTAACGGGCGTAGATAGAAATGGTCCGTAAAGTGACGAGTAGGTACGTATGTGTGAACTAAGCCTAATTAAACTGACTGCCTGTTGAGAAACACGTGTAAGTCAGAATTCACACTTTTCCAAGATTATTAGTAGGTATTCAAAGAAAGCGTAATATATTTATCAATAAAACGGCGCGGGTGCAACGACATATTCCATTTAGACACGTCGTGCACGAACATCACGGCTTTCAAAAACAACAGAACTTTTATACATTTAAAAAAAAGAAGTTCTATGAAATTATCTATGGAAGCATGTATGAAAAGTAAGGCAATTGCCTGATTGTTGCCATTTTTCAGTGTTGGTATCGTATCTATAGTTTTCATATATCATTGCGCGAGTGGCTGTTTATTTATTTTTATTTTTACCTTCTTCAGCAGAAGATGTCTTGCTACATAGGTCCAAGTGCAGAGGTCTTTTTATCGTGTGGGTGTGGATGTTATGCTGGTCTCAAACCAACTAAAACCACACAGTGTGAATAAAATCAGCCTCTAGCAGTCCACTGCTGGACGTAGGCCTCTCATAGTTCACGCCATAATAAAGGCAATGCGCCTAATGGAAAGACAAGACCACATCTACTGTGTTGAGGGCTACAAACCATAAGATTATTGACGAGATCCCTAATTCAGCAGCCCAATGAGTGCATCTTTATGTTCCGCTTGAAGAACCCGGTGTTGTAAGAGGAGGGAAACACGCGTACTGGCGCGTTCAAGGCTTCGATGGTTTGACAGAAAAACGATCCTATGAATCGAATGGTTCTTGCTCAAAATGTTATGACCTGGTTGAGTTCAATGCCCGCAAAACACAGGCGTGAGCGTTTACAGGAATACGACGATTTCACTTGGAGATAATCTGGACATCCTTGGCATAAGACGTCCGGCCCGAGCTCAATCACAAATATAATATTGAGCGATATATTGGGCTAGCCTCGGGAAAACTAGGAGTCCTAAACAAGGTGAATCGGTTCTTTACGCCAAACCAGAGGTGTCTGCTGTACAAGACGCAGATAAGTCCTTGCATGGAATACTGCTCTCACCTTTGGGACGACGCCGCGAGATACTTGCTTGACGCGCTGGTCTGTATGCAGCTTCGAACTATTTGCATTATCAACTGCCCTGAGGTAACGGAAAGTCTGGAGCCATTGGCTCAGCGAAGAACTATTGCATCTTTGGCTGCATTCTACCGTATCTATCACGGTGAGTGTTCTGAAGAACTCTTCAACCTAATTCCACCCTTTCCTTTCCGATCCCGAACAACGCGTGCTGGACAGAGGTGCCACTCTCACACAGTGGAGAGAATCTTTGCTAGAACTGAACGATTTAAAAGATCGTTTACCATAAAAATCTGGAATGACCTGCCAGCGTACGTGTTTCCCTCCTCTTACAATCCTGGGTGCTTCAAGCAGAGCGTGAAGAGGCACATCATAGGGCTGCCAACTTGAGGGCCGCTTTCTATAGTCTTACAGACTGGTACGGACCCCCAATCCCCAGAAGTCGGTGACGTTCCATCAGGCGGCAGCATCATTTGACGAGCTAAATATATTTTTAAAAAAGTTATGTTCCTGCTACCCATTTTACTTAATTATCAACCACCATTGAGAAATTATTGTAAAATAAATATTGGTGAATGAAGTGAAGCTCCTCAGGAAAAATTAACTTAGGTAATAAATAAATAAATTGTGCTATAGTGTAGTTACTATCTCGCTGCAGACTCGGTCATAAATCATTATCGGACTAGGGATGTGCGCAAGTTGCGCGCGCGCACGGCCGTTATCGATAATGGAATCATCATGGTTACTACTTAAACATACTGCATTTAAGTATGTGTGTAAAGTCAAAAAATGAAGATTATCATTCAGAAATGAATGCCGAAGGCTTTACAGAGTGGTTTGAAAAACTTTTGCTAGGTCTAGAAGAACCGTCTGTTATTATAATGGACAATGCTAGCTACCACTCCCAGCAAATAAATCATATACCAACATCTAGCACCAGAAAGAGCGAAATTCAAGAGTGGCTTCGAGAGCATGGGATTGATTTTACATCAAAGGAGTTCAAACCGGAGCTCTTACAAAAGGTGCGTCGACATCGACCGGAAAAGGCATATCATTTGGATCAAATGGCTTTGGAGCATGGTCATGAAGTTATCCGCTTACCGCCTTACCATTGTCAGTACAATCCTATCGAGCTAGTGTGGGCTCAAGTAAAAAATGAAATTGCAACCAAAAACAAAACCTTCAAGATTGCTGATGTCGAGAAGATAGTCGATGACGCCATTTCCAATGTCTCCATCGAAAATTGGCAAAAATGTGTGAAACATGCAGAATTGCTTCAATATGAAGACTTGAGAAAAGCACATTTATGCGAAGACTTCATCATTTATGTGGATGATGATGACGATGACGACGAGTCAGACGTAGAATTTTAATTTTGTATTTTTAAAATTAAAATAAACTAAAAATAAACGTGTTTTCTATTATCAGCCTAAAAAATCATAAAGATAAATAAAAACAACTATCGATGTCACTCATCGACAGCAGTAATGCACAGGCCTACGTGTGGGCGTGGCCTGCCCATAAGGCCAGTGAGTGGGAAAGAGAGCGAAACACACGAAAGATTTATGACCGAGTCTGCAGCGAGATAGTAACTATACTATAGAGAGCCTTCTTTAAATGCTTCTTAGTCAAATATCTCTTAGAACTCAGTTTTTTTCAATAAATGACTTGTATAGCTTTTTTCGTTGGCAACTAATTACTAGGTCGACAGAGACGCAATGGGGCGCAACTGCGAACATTCACGCCGCCATTATTAACGGCAGACCTGTCAGAGTTGAACGAAATGCATTTGATCCGTAGACGAATCTAATAGGCTTATTTATAGACCCTAGAATTTTTTACTGTTTCAATGGCCTAGTGGCAGTGTATCCAACTGCTGTTGGTAACGTCTTAAGTTAGTATCCCGAGAGGGAACAAATGTAGGCATCTGCCTATTATTTCTGGGTACCTATGTTCTATGTTTTTTTTTTATATATATATTTAGCTCGCCAAATTGACGTCGCCACCAGCCTGATGGTAAGCCATAGCGCGTATAGCGATTGGGGGCCAGTCTCACAGTCCTTAATTAAGACTTTCGACAGTGGTCCTCTTCACGCTCCTCTTGAAGAACCCGGGATTGTAAGATGAGGAAAACACGTGTGCGGGCAGGTCGTTCCATGTTTTCATAGTTCGACAGAGGAACGATCTTTTGAAACGCTCGGTTCTGGCGAAAAATCTCTCCACTGTGTATGAGTGGCATTTCTGCCCGGCACGCGTTGTTCAGGATCGGAAAGGAGATGGTGGGATCAGGTTGAAGAGCTCTTCAGAACATTCGCCGTGATACATTCGTTAGAAGGCAGCCAAGGACGCTATGATTCTTCGTTGCGCTAACGGTTCGAGGACTCCCGTCACCACAGGACAAACAATTATTCGAAAAGCACGTCTCTGCATAGCGTCAAGCTCGTTTAGTAAGTACCTCGCGGAGTCATCCCAAAGCCAAAGGTGAGAACAGTATTCGACGCAGGGCCGAATCTGCGTCTTGTACAGTAAACATCTCTGATGTAGCGTGAAATACCGTCTCACCTTATTCAAGTTTTCGTGAGGCCAGCCCAATACAGCACTCTATGTAGTTTTTGGGATTGAGCTCACGCCGGACGTCTATACTAAGGATCTCCAGATTGTCCTTTAGTGGAACCGTAATGTTCTGAAGAGAAGGTAGGGGTAGGAATTGGGACTTATTAGCTGTAAACGCACACGCCTGCGTTTTTCTGGCATTGAACTCGACCGACCCAGGTCCCGGTCGAGATCTACCACGAGTTGTCGTCTCTTTCCCTCCACGTTGCCTCGCCCTGCCGCTGGACGGCCAGAATAGCGCCCATGCAGAGTACTATCATCCGCATAACAATAAATGCACCCAAGGGACAGCATGTCATTAATATGCAGAAGAAAGAGTGTAATGGACAATACTGATCCCTGTGGTACTCCGGCATTTACCTGCAAAAAGCAGGAAGCCTGACCATCACCAGAGAACCCGTATACGTCGCCCGTGCAGGAAGCTGGCCAACCAGCGGCAAAACTGTGAGGCGATAGACCGTATGCCGGCAGCTTGGAAAGAAGCGACGCATGCCATACCCTATCAAAGGCTTTAGCGATGTCTAGGCCAATAGCCAGAGATTCGCCGTTGTTACTAGTCATGGCATAGCTGGACATAGTGGACATCACAAAAAAATCTGTTTTTCAGTTATTTTTATTTAAAAATTCCAGAAAATTATTACAATTAAATTTGAGAATTAGGTAATTCCATTAGTATTTTGGATAACAACAATCTAAGCACAATGTAAGAAGTACCTACCTACCTAAGTTGGTTTTTCAAAGAAATACGCAGGTAAGGGATTGATTGATTCTTCTCAGTCAACTAATAAACAAAAGTGTAATCAAGTTTTTATGCTTTCGTGTACATTAACATCACACAAACAATAAACAAAATGACTGATAAGCATTTACAGAATAAAATTGTCCACAATTCTTTAATATTTATACCACAGTTGACGTCACAGTCAATAATCTATTGTGAACTCATAACATGAACGTCGAACTCATAATAACATGTGTATTATTACTTCGTAAGTGAACAATACACCATTTTATCGTATGTCAAAGGTCGCTTACCCGTTCCGTTAGTCAGAATCCGAGAACGAGCGGAGCAACACGGAAAATGCGTTTTGTAATACTTACTGCACTACTTGCTTGCGTAAAATGTGACGATTATAACATAAGACGTGCCAGAATCCTTGACCTCGAAAAAAAAATAAGTCTTGGCGGGAATTTTACTCTAACCTCAAAGGAATGTGTCGTCAACGAATGCTTGATGAGACAGAAGGTAATTGACGCAGACTATTCTTTCAGTCATCCAGAGTATTACAATTTCTCACGGCATTTCTTTGCTTACAAGGACAGAATATCTAACTCAAAAGTGTACAAAATTATTAAGGCTATGCCTAAAGGTGCCATCTTACACATTCATGACATGGCAATAATGCCGCCAGACTATATACTTAACATCACATATATGGATCATTTGTATGTTTGTTTTGGAAAGCAAATTCAGTTTTTATTTTCTAAAAGGGTTCCGAATACGACATGTGACGATCGATGGCAACTTATGAGTCATGTCAGACGTGGTTCGAAAAATGTCACGAAGTTTGATTTGGAAATCAGAAAACATTTTACACTTGTTGTGAAAAACCCAGACGTGGTTTATCCGACTATCAAAGATAGCTGGGATGCGTTTATGCAGTATTTTGGAACAGTTCTCCCTTTGATTTCGTATAGACCTGTATGGCAACAGTATTTTTATGATGCTCTGGACTCATTTAGAAAAGATAATGTGATGTATGTAGAAGTTAGAAGCATTTTACCAAAACTTTACGAGTTAGACGGTACAGTTTACGATCAAAATATCACAGCTAAAGCTTACAGAAAAACAATAAATAAATTTGTTAAAGACCATCCGGATTTCTTCGGAGCAAAGTTAATTTTTGCACCCTCCAGAAAAGTAGATATTCAAGAACTAGAGGCTTATATAGCACTTGCTAGAGAATTAAAAGCAGAAGTACCTGAAATATTTGCAGGTTTCGATTTAGTTGGAGAAGAAGATGCTGGAAATCCTCTAATAATGTTTGCACCTATATTGGATAAGATAAAAGATATACCTTTCTTTTTCCATGCTGGAGAAACCGATTGGTATGGCAGTTTAACAGATGAAAACCTTATTGATGCAGTATTGCTTGGGGCTAAACGTATTGGACATGCATACGCTTTGACAAAACATCCAGTAGTGATGAAGGAGGTGATAGAACACGATATAGGAATTGAAGTGAATGTGGTTTCTAACTCAGTGCTATCCCTAGTTAGGGATGTCCGTAATCATCCGTTGAGTGTTTTCTTAAGTCTCGGTTTACCTGTTGTTTTATCAAGTGATGACCCTGGTATTTGGGAAGCTGATCCACTCTCTGATGATTTCTATGTAGCTTTTGTGGCGACTGCAGGTAAGCATTCAGATTTGAAAATGTTGAAAACCCTAGCTTTGAACTCTTTAAAATATAGTGCTTTGGATTCAGGTAATAAGGAAAAGGCTATAGATTCTTTTAATGTGCAATGGAATAGTTTTATTGATAATTTTAATTGTTCTTCTTATTAATTTTGAATTGCCGTATTATAAGTATTGACTTTGAAAAGAACCTATTACTACTTACGCTAATATTTTTATCAATCTAAAATCTAAACAATACCTGAAAGATTGTTTTAGAGATAAACCTCATAAATTAAGATAAGTAGTTAGACATATATTAGAATTAGAATAAATTATTAAAAGTATTTTTATGAACCAAATACGAGTGTTTTGTTTTCATTATTTTAAACGAAGGAAGGAAGCGCTCGTGGCCCCGCGGACTCAGTGTTCTGTAAACGATCACTGCAGTAAGCAACTTTCACTATGGCCAGTCCTTGGATGGGTGACCATCTATGTGACCACTTTGTGACATTTATTTTACTTAGCGTTTCCGTGCTTCGGAAGGCACGTTAAGCCTTTGGTCCCGATTGCCAGTAAAATGGCAGTCGTTAAGGCAAGTTGAAGGCCATTTTAGGCGGCTTGAAAAGTTTCAACAGCACAACCTGTGTCTGTCCACTTCAACACGGCATTACGCCTCACCACCTATTACGTGGTACAAATTACTAAAAACGGTGAAATATGGGCATATAAAATGCCTCTGCCTACCCCTGTATGTATGTTAAACTAAGTTGCATAGTTTTAATTGACATATTGCTAGAGCGGCTATTAGATATGTGATTTTATATGTATGTGTATGTAGGTACTTTGTTTTTCACCCAAAGAATAAAACCGTGACCCCATTACTCAGACTTCGCTGTCTGTCTCCAGGTCCAGGTGATACAGCTGAAATTTTGACGAAGAAATTATTTCTGTTGCCGCTATAACAGCAAATACTAATATTCTCGTAACAATGGGAAGGTTTCTAAGAATATGGAAGATTTATTACTCTTGGCTGAAATTTGGTAGGCACAGGGATCCTTCTAAATTTAGGGAATGCAATCCCGCAACACAATTGTAATCCCGGTATTTGCGGGACTGGGAGATCTCAGTCCCGCGGGATCCCGGTATTTGCGGGATCCCGTATATTTCGGAAAGTCATTGAGAAAAGAATAGAATTCTGTATCATACATGCATATAGATCTGAAAAATAGTCACGTCTTAACCCCCGAAGGGGTAGGCAGAGGCATATTATATGCGCACATTTCACCTTTTAAGATTTCGTCCCACGTAATAGGTGGAGAGTCGTATTACTTTTACGTGTCTTGAAATGGACAGGTGCAGTGACTGCTTACTGTTGAAATTTTTTAAGCCGGGCGTTCAACTCGAGGCAGTCGTTAAGACTGCCATTTTACCGACAAAAAGAACCAACGGCTTAACGTGTCTTCCGAAGCACGGCAACGCTTAAAACTTATGTCACAAAGTGGTCACCCATCTAAGTATCACTGAAGGAAACTTACCTACTTCAGTGATCGTTTACAGAACACTGAGTCCGCGGGGCCAGAAGGAAAAATAAATTATTCAATATTAGGGGCCGTCCATTAATCGCGTAAGGTTTTTTTGGGCATTTTTTGGACCCCCCCTCCCCCTTGGTGATATTTGGTGAGGTTTCAGATTACCCCTCCCCCCCTGGGCCGAATCACGTGTATTTTTAGTAACTACTTACAAAGTTCAGTTTCAGTTCCTTTGGGAGAAACGATGAAAAACAAAATTACTTTTGTGTTGTATGATCAATGCATAGGTATTCCTATTCAATTAATTTCTGATGTAAGAAAGGAATTAAGTGCTTTATGAATTATTCCAAACAAGTTTTAATATTGTAGGTTTTGTTGTTCAGTAATTACAGTGATCTCAAATTCAGGGTTGTAAAGTTGCTGTTCAAAATAAATACACGTGATATCTCACTACACCCCCCACCCCCCCTGGTGATGTTTCGTGATTTTTTCAGACCCCCTCCCCCCCTTTCGAGCCTCACGTGATTAATGGACGACCCCTTAGGACTATTGCATTGAGATTATTAAAATGATTATACATATCCCACTAATATAATAAATGTAAAAAATTGTGAAGATGTTTGGATGTTCGTTACTCAATCACGGTCTAACAGCTAAATGGATCTGGCTGAAATGTGGTGCAAGGATAGATTAAAATCCAGAATAACACATAGGCTACTTTTTATCCCGGGAAAATGTTCCCACGGAAAGCGGGAACGGGAACCAAAATTCACGCGGGTGAAACCGCGCGCATCAGCTAGTAAGTAATAAAATACCTAGTGAAATTTATTAGAAGCAGACATAATGGGTACTTTTGGCATTAGGTACTTTAAAAGTGCGCATAAAACATAGCAAGTCAAAATTCTTGTCTGCCAAACGACTCCTAACTGTACGCAATGTCAGATAACCAGCAAGCAATTTACGAGATAATTGAATAAATTTCTAACTGTTTATATTATAAGAAAAGTCAAATCTTCCTGATTAAATCATTAAAAGAAATAAGTGCGTTATTAGCTTATATATTACGTCACAATTACAAAAACTTTCTCGAGCCGATCAGTTTGCGCGCTTCCGCTTACAGAACAACACATGGCATTTACCTTTGCGCAGTCCCGCTAATCCCGCGCTCTCCCACTCCCTCCTCGCCGTCTCTTTCACGAGCATGACTTGCTCACAAAAAGGGACAGCGGAGTCCGATCATGGCTCGCACCATGGTCTCCAGTGAGAGAATGTCCACACGTCCCGACCTGTCACAAGGACCTGTCGCTGTTGCGTCCAGGCTGTCCAATCCATCAATGTGTGGAGTGCAGTACCCTCGCTGCGCTCCTCGCAGTGCTGGCACTTAGCCGGGGTTCCCCGGTGTATTCGCCACAGATACTTACCGAAACTCTCGTGCCCGATGAGCATCTGTGACAACCGGTAGCAGAGAACGCTGTGGCTCCTCTCCAGCCACTCATCTGTCTCATATGTTATTTAGAAATGGCAAAAGATGAGATAAAAGACATTTCACCTGTGAAATCTTCAATCTTTCTTTTACTTGTACGTTCAAGAATCGGAAGGCGACTAGGTGAGGTGTACAGTAGGTACATGTCGTTTAATTTTCGTTTCGATTGAATATTTTTTGCTGTTTTACAAATTATTGTTTTAAAAAGTACCGAACGGCATTCTACAACCGTACGGTACCTCTGTTTACCGCAATACTGTAAACACCCCTAATCTCAGGTAAGTATTTACAACGTCTCATTTTAACGTATCTTATCATTATTGAGCACAAAATCGGCTACAATAGTAAAGTATTTAGCCTTATATCACCTTAATTGATAGTTAACCTTCAGTATCAATAAAATTATCGAGAGTATTATCGACGGCGCAGAATGCGGTAACGGCATTGTCAGAATTAGACGGAAAGTGATGTACGCTGTTGATACGAGTTCTGATTGATGTAATATACGTATTTATTTATGTGATAACATCGATAATTAATTATCGAATTGACGCCATTCTGAATTTACTACTGTCTGATTATCCTTAAAATTTCAAATATCAAAGGAGTTTGTTTATTTAATTCCACTTCCAAAATAAAGCTTTATCCCCGAAGGGGCATAGGTACTATAGACCCACGTTTTACCTTCAGTATTTTTTTCCCGCGTAATTCCTCTTAGGACTACTATATTACTACTTACTACTAAAAATACGTTACATCACGATTCTGGTTCTATCACTGCCAGGGAAATGGCAAACACTATCTAGATTGCCGAACCTCATGTTATCTGCTTCTTAATTTTACCGTATTACAGTTGCTGTCATACCCTCTCAGAATTTAGAGCCTTGATTCTACTTTATCGATTGCGAGGAGCAGCTATGATTCCGATTTCAAGTAAAGTAGTTACCTAACGTCCGCGTCATGTTGAAAAATATTATGTGAATATGAAATTTATTCTTAAAAAGTCATTTTATGACTAATTTTAGTATCTACTGTTGCTACTAATATCACTGCGTAGTTACTATCTAGTACTTAGTTGCTAACAGTCAGATCATAAATCATCTATAATGTCATAAACACAGATAAGTTTGTAAATTGAAAGAATTTTTTATCATACCTATCTATACATTCTTTTGTGATAGCCGATATTGGCTGATGATTATTTCGAATACGAATTCCCTACGAACCTACGAAGGTTTGGTGAATGAAATAAATCCCCATAGATGACATGACTGACTCGAACAGACTAAAACCACAGTCTACATATCATTGGTTTTCTCTTTATACTGTGCTAAAACCATACAATCCCAATAAGTCTAACGCAGGTTGTTTCAAGCAATTCCTCGAAAGGATGTCCCTGGATTCCTGACAGACTTTGGCTACCGCCGTGGCCTTGACTCCCTTAGTAAACGTCACAGTGGTAGCCAGAGTCTGTTAGTGTGTTAGAGTAAAGTTAGAGTGTTATCTTATCTAGCTTAATTAGGAAAGCATGACAGGAGGACTTAATAAGCAGCTGGTGCGTTCTGGGGGTTCGAGGGTATGATACTAGTATATAACAAGCCTCCTCCCGTAAATAAGGTACCTGCTTACTGACCGGCATTGTAACATTACCGTGACACAGGTGTGAAGTCGCGATGGCGTTATCTGTACTTACCGACAAACAAACTTGATAAGGATAACTTGTCAAGATTTTTTTAGTTGAGCGCAATGCCTTATATATGGTTATGTCATGTCACTACAGAATTTTTCGTAAACCGATGATTTCTTTTGCAATAGGAGCCGGTTATACTTCTTCAGCTAAGCTAAATTGTTAATGTTTATGTTAGTAAGTTCACGTCTCGTAATGCAAAGCTATTATTCTCTCTCAGGAATCTTAGCAATAGGTACTGCTTATTCCAAAAAAACCTACCAAATGCGAGTCGGATTCACACACGGAAGGTTCCATTCCATAAAATGGCAAAATAAATTAACATTGGATGTATGGGAGCCCCCTTAAACATAAAATATTAAGCGACAAACAAACTAAACAGACGAACAACAGAGTCTGAGTCTCGATTTTACCCTTTGGATACTGAACCCTAAAACTAGTAGATGATTTTTGGACTGGAGACTGCAGCTCTGTAAACGTAAGGCATTATGGCCTCCGCCAGGTGGACCTACAATCTAGAATAGATCTCAGGGTAAGATTGCAATACCAAAAGCTGCATGTGGTGTGGGTGTGTCCAAATCGCCACTGCTTACGTCAATTGATAATATGGTGCATCAGATAACTAGTCTATTTTTTACGTTGTTTTGTATTAATTACATTACACGTACTCCAGAACAAAATCATTTAGGAGAGAACCTGGGTGGATGACATAGCTCGCCGAATAAGTGATTTAAAATGATAGTGGGTTGGCTACATCTGCAGAAGAACCGATGATAGATGGAGCAAGCAAATTCTGGAGTACAATACCGATCCCTGTGGTACTCCGGCATTTACCTGAAAAAAACAGGAAGCCTGACCACCACAGAGGACCCGAATCCGTCGCCCGTTCAGGAAGCTGGCCAACCAGCGGCACAACTGATGCGATAAACCATATGACGGCAGCTTGGAAAGAAGCGACGCATGCCATACCCTATCAAAGGCTTTTGCGATGTCTAGGCCAATAGCCAGAGATTCGCCGTGCCTCTCCATAGCCTCACCCCAGGTGTGCGTTATGTACGCTAGGAGGTCACCCGATGATCGTTTCGGCCTAAAGCCATATTGGCGATCGTTAATTAACGAGTGATCCTCCAGATAGCGCATGAGCTGTTTGTTGATGATTAGCTCGAACACCTTGCAGATGACGGTGGTTACGGCTATGGGGCGATAGTTGGCTGAATCCGACCGATCCCCTTTCTTGGGGATCGGTTGGACATTCGCCTCCTTCCAAGCCTCCGGCACTTCTCCCGACGAATACGAAAGGCGATACAGGCGTGTTAGCGTTGGAGACAATTCAGCTGCACAATTCCTCAGCACCACGGCCGGAATGCCATCAGGACCACTGGCTTTCCGCGTGTCGAGTGACCGTAGCACCGCCCGCACATCGCACTGCCGGATTACAATTTCCGGCATCGTGGTTCCACAGTTGGCGATAGTGGGAGGTTGCTTGCCACAGTCATCGACCCGGGAATTAGCCATTAGGAAAGACCCACGTACAGCAGTGGACTGCTAATTTAATTGATTGAAATGGTCATCGAACAGGCAGGGGCACCTGGTGTTGGCGGTAACGAGTACTAAACCTCAAGATGCATCATCAGAATCTACGTCTATTAAACGCACTACAGAGCACATCGACCTTTCTGTCCAGCAGGTAGGTAGGTACCCATTTCTTATACAGTACCGAAAACCGAACTGGGTGCCGATTCTTTACCAAATTAAAATTTACAAGTGAAACGACATCTGTCTCATGTTCAGGAACGAGAAAACATTAGACAGATGACATCTCATTCGTAAATTTCCGTCCACGCATTCATGTCGAATGAAGCGAGAATCGGCGCCCTGTCCTGTAAACGTTTAGTTGCGCAAGTCGGCTAGAGTTTTATAAAATGACTAGTGGACGTCACGCGGTTTTACCCGCGTAGTTCCCGTGGGAAAATGGGAATAAAATATAGTCTATGTCATCCGGAGATTGTGTAGCTTCCTAACAGTGAAAGAACTTTTCTAATCGGTCAAGTAGTTTCGGAGCCTATTCGATGCAAACAAATAATCAAATTTATATCTACACACAAAATTCTATTAAAAGAAAGTTATTGGATGAAAGGAAATGGATGAATTATTGAAAACGTTTAAGGGTGAATGTCAAATGGGAAAAGATACCTATATGGGATTAACAAAAAATTATTAAGGGCTCGTGTATGGTATTATATTATGACTCAATTCTTTATTGTACAGTAATTTAAACCTATCAATAAATGATTAAGTATGTAGTCGCTTTACCTACGGAATGTGTACGATTGTCGGCGTTATCATAATTTGCGTAATACTTAGTGAATTCTAGGAAAGCATACTTTAATTTAATACAACTTAGTTATCTGATGTAACAATCAAGATTATGTTTTAGCGTATTTAATGAAGGAAAACATTAAGAGTCCGCGTATGGCGTTAATCGGTTGAAAGAAGATAAAAAATATACATTTTAGCGTACAAGAAATAGTTAGATGCTATTGTTTTTCGAGCGTTTTTAACGATATAAATTAATTTTTAAAGAACTATTAGGTATCATTAGGAAAAAAATGGTTCGAATAAATGAAGATTTCACTGTTATCTTCCTTATAAATAAAATATTATTAAACCAACTTAAAAGTTATGAGATCCAGCTTAAAATTTCACGAAATCGAGGTATTTTCAACAAAAAAAACTTTCGAGAATTTGTCATTAATCGTGTACCTATTTAGTTTCGAGCATTTTTAGTTCATGAACTGAAGTTGCTTGTGTTCATAACGTTAATTCATTAGAATGCATGAGTCTTGAGATCTAGATCAAGATAATAGTCCATTTAGCGTCATACAGACTCTTAACTAATTCGATCTTTATTCTCCCCGCCTCCCTTGCCTTTTCAATTTTTCTATCTTCCACATTGCAGTGTTGAAATGATTAGGCGCAGTTTATGCCGACCAGCTGTGTCTACGTGCCTTCCAAAGCACGGATGGCACGTTAAACATCATATTATGGATAAACATTTCACAAAACTTCATGCTTCTTCTTCCACCCCCAACTTTCACTGCCATGCCTAGAGAGAAGCACTCCTCTATAGCTGCCATACACGTTTTGACTGCTCATAACAGCTTTGCTTTTTGAGCATGTATTTTACATTCAAGGTATTAAAAGTCCCCATTATAAATTAAACTAAGATGCCCTCTTTTTGGAATCTGCTCGATTCAAAATCTCGTGTCCACTTTTTAACAGAAGTTAATGTAAATATCGAAGGGACAGGTTTCTGAACTCTCAGCCTCTTAGTGCCTCTGAGTGCTTGGAAAAGCACGTTAAGCCGTTTGTCCGCAGTGATATAGTACCTAGTTCTTGAAGTTAAAACTCATTAGAGCAGTTTAGTAAAAAAAGGCAATATAATCATCATTACGTCAGACCAAATACAACTTAATGCACGTTGTAAAAACATTCATAACGTCGTATTGTCACAGATTCTCATACATTAAAACAACAATTGAAGTATGTGTAAATATTTATTTTTAACCGACTTCAAAAAAAGGAGGAGGTTCTCAATTCGTCTGTATGTATTTTTTTTTATGTATGTCAAGCGATATTTCCGTCAATTATAGACGGATTTCAAAATTTATTTTTTTGTTGAATAGGGTTTACTTCTGAGGTGGTCCCATTTTTACCAGGTCAAGATCTGATGATGGGATCCAGGAGAAAACGAAGGCAACCAATGAAAATTGTAGGGACAACTAGTGCGCTTGTTAACTTTTTAATTAAGTGCTTTAATGTTCTACATTTTAATGAAGGTCTGGAGTCGATCTGATGATAGAGTCGAAAGACAGTCGAGGGCATTCCTTAACAGTTTACAGCAGTTACCTTGTGTTTGGGCTTGATTGATTTGTATTGATGAGATTTTTACACTTAGATTGATAGATCCGACTTAAAAAAAAAAGGAAGTTCTCAATGTTTTATGTATGTTCACCGATATTTCGTCAATTATAGACGAATTTCAAATCTGCTTTTTGTTGGATAGAGTTCACTGCTGAGGTGGTCCCAATTTCACCAGGTCAGAATCTGATGATGGGATTCAGGAGAAATCGAGAGCAACCACCGAAAATTGTAGGGACGACTAGTGCGTTTGTTGACTTTTTAATTCAGTGCTTAAAGGTACTACAATGTAATGAATATCTGGAGTCAATCTGATGATGGAACCGAAAGACAATCGAGGGAATTCCTTAACGATTTACAGCAGCTACCTTGTGTTTGGGCTTGATTGATTTGTATCGATGAGAACTTTCACCTAGATAGATATATTTTTCGATTCACCCGTCACTTAAAATGATGAAAAAAAATTTTTCAATAAAAAATAAAACCGACTTCAAGCAAATCCTAAAAAATAAAATGTACTTAGCACAAAGTAATATGTATTCTGATTTATCATATTTAATTCAATATAATATTGAAGTTGGTGCCATCAATATAATACCTACATAAACATAAAACTATGGGTTTACTTGGCGCCGACTTCAATATGATATTGAATAAAATCTGATAAAATCAAAATACATATTACTTTGTGCTAAGTACATTTTATTTTTTAGGATTTGCTTGAAGTCGGTTTTATTTTTTATTGAAAAATTTTTTTATGCCTAATGTTTTACTATGTCTACTATGATGAGTGGTAAGTAATCAACTTGTCTTGACCACCTTGAAACAGGTAAACAGACTTATTTGAGATTCAATACTACCACTTATCCTTAACCACGGAATCTATGAATTTTGTCCAGCGGATTTCAAAATCATGTACTAATTTATCTTTATCTGGGTACGTGCTATAATAAAGCGAATTTAAAGCCAACTTTTTCAAAACTTTCAAATCTGCATGCCTGCTGGCGACAGTCACAAAAGCTACGTAAAAGTCATGAGTCAGAGGCTCAGCTTCCCAAAACCCTGGATCATCACTAGACAGAACTACAGGCATACCCTGTGCCAACATATTTGATAACGGATGGTTCCTAATATCTGATACAAGTTTCAACACATTATTTGATATCACATTCACTTCTATAGCGATGTCTCTCTTCTTCACCTCTTCCATCAAAACAGGGTGCTTCATTATACCATAACCATGTCCTATACGTTTGGTTCCCAAAGCGATTGCATCAAATAGATTTTCATCAGAACTCAGTCCGTTCCAATTAGTCTCTCCAGCGTGCAAGAACAGATCGAATTCCTTACTGGCTTCGACAAGTTCAGGTAAAAATGACTTCAGAGGATTGCCTAAGTCTTCTTGACCGACCAAATCGAATCCCGCTAAGAATCCTGGCAACTTTTGTTTGATTACTCTAGCGACTTTGATGTATTCCCGTACAGTTTCACGGTCAACTAGTCTAAGTGGTGCAAATATTAGTTTAGCTCCATAGAAATCTGGATAATCTGCTTTAAATTGATCTGCAACTTTTTTGTAGCACTCTGCTGTAACAACTGGATCGTATACGTTGCCATCTAAATCGTACAGTTTAGGTAATACACTTCGAACTTCAAAGTACATTACTCCATCGTCTCTCAATGCTTTAAGTGTATCATAAAAATACTGTTCCCATACTGGCTTGTAATATACCAAAGGACCGCTCATGATGAAGAAGTTTTGAAATACAACCCAAGCAGCATTGATATCTGGATATACTTGGTCTTGATTTTCAGTAACCATGGTAAAATGTTTTCGGAGCTTTGCGTCAAATTTCTCAACATTGCCTGAAGAAAATCTCACGTCTCTCATGAGCTGCCATTGTGTTCCACAAGTTGTATTTGGCGTAGCACTCGAGAAAAGAAAGTTTATTTTATCTCCACTGAAGCAAATGTACAAGTTATTCCAGTAGGTAAGTCCTACGAAATAGTCTGGTCCTAAGACAGCTGTGTCATGAGCGTGGAGTATCGCTCCTTTTGGCATTCTCTTAATCAGTTTGTACAATTTCGTATCTTTGATATCATCTTTATAATCAAAGAAATGCTTTGCAAATGTGAAATTTCTGGGATTCAGGAATCCATGTTCTAGTTCTTCCAATTTCAGTGCCATTATTATTTCATTTGCTTTTAATTCACTGTCACTTAGTTCGATTTCACTACCTAACATCATTGAGAGTTCTTTATTGAACAGTTCATCTCTTTTACTTTGCACTTTTTTTTCTAAACTTCCAAAAGTTATTAACACATTTGATAGTAAAATTATAACTAGACGCATGATGGCGGCGTGTGGTCGATCACGATACTGAACTCGATATCGCAAATTTGGTAGATATTATATAACAAATACAAATGCTATCAGATAAGTTACTTTAACTAGGTGACGTTTAATACGAGTACCTGAACGATAACTGGGCATGTTTTCGGCGACGCCAAAATTCTTAAGCGTTGAATTCGGTACCTGCTTCAGATAATTTGATCACGTCAAAAAAGGAAGGTCAGTTTCATTGCGTGGGTTGCGGTCAACATTCTCGTGTCATTTAGTATCTATCCAACAATCTATTGTTAGATCGATAGTAATTATATTGATTTAGAGACTGCTATTGAATAAAAAGTAAATTACATTGATAAAGTTATAGGTAGAAGGTTGACCCCCAATAATATAAAAGACCCCGCTACATGTACTTAATTGTCTTCTTTTGTGCACATATATTATCTTGTAGGTATTATAAATAAAATATTATGAACGTACGTAATAATATAAGTTCAATGGTTTACTTACATTTCTACGCAGTCATCTAGCTAATATAAGGTTCAGCCTATCTTGCGGCCTCGTTGAGGAGCTGGCTCCTCTTCAGGGCTGGAAGTCCGAGCCACGCCCTGCTGCCCACAGCAGGGTAGCTCTCCACGGGTGGCCTAAATAGACGACACGACCCAAGTCTCAATAACAGCGCCTGTGAAACTCCTTTAAAATCAAAGGGTGTTAAGCGAGCGGGTGCTATGGCGTGTTTTCATCATGATGGAGGCAGGTGTTTTCTTCATGGGTTGGCCGGTACGATAAGATGATGACGTTGATATTTCGGAAAAACAGGTAAAACCAATAAACGGACAAAAATATTCTGATTCTACAGGTTCCAAGACAACTGTATAGCAAAATAATCGAATTCTACAGGTACCACGACAACTGTTTAGCAAAATAATCTGATTCTACAGGTACCAGGACAACTGTATAGCAAAATAATCTGATTCTACAGGTACCGCGACAACTGTTCTCCAGTCCTGTCTACGGCAGTGTTGAAAATATCAGAGCGCGCAAATGCATTCCACCGTACAAGGTATTACAAAAAAAATGTTTAGAAATTAATAAAATAACTATGTTCAAAAAATAATTATATCTTTTTCATGCAATTAATAGCAATTGATAGTATTGGATTTAAGTACCTTTTTTTTAAAGTGAGGGAAAATCCTCATGAACTCCTACCGACTAAAAAACCTCACGTAACGCCCAACAGTCTATGGTTGGAAGCCCCGGGTAAGCCCTCGGAAGGATGTCCCAGGACAGACCCACGGGCGCCATTGCGGCCTCGCCTAGGGGGTGGTTTGGATGCTATCCCGCGTCTTTGGGGGGTTTCGGGTGTGATCTCGCTTCTAAGGGGGGCGTGCGTGAATCCCTTACGTCACGCTACCGTCATGGACCTGCTTCTGTAAGGACGGTGAGCAAACCTCTCACCGTCCGCAGGCCCCCGGTCGTGGAGGCCTATAGTCTTCGGCGAAGACTATAGGCGGCGCCCAAGCCGCCGACTGCGGAACTCGGGTGGGAGAGTTCTCTCTTGTTCTCGCCCCTGGATTTAAGTACCTGTAAGTTACAATTAAGTTAAATTAAATACCCGTAATAGAGTCTATTGCTGTTTTAAAATGAACAGGCGCAAATTTTGGCCAATTGCTGCTGAAATATTTAAGCCACTTTTAGTCTAGCTTTCTAATGTCTTTTTATTTAAAAAGCTATCCCGCTTAGTATTTTTTTACATTTAAAGATTTTAAATAAAAAAGTTACATTATACTTTTTAAAATACCTACACGTCTTATATTATAAAATGATTTATTTAATAATTTTCAGATTATATTTCGATAGGTATCGTATCGAGTGTATCGACTATTTACTGTGAAGTATACATACATAAGGTCACGCCTTTTCATCTCCGAGCCGAAGGGGTAGTCAGAGTCATAACTCTGCCTGAAGGCGAAAAGAAATTTCTGAGATGAAAAGGCGTGACCTTATGTATGTATACTTCACAGTAAATAGTCGATACACTCGATACGATACCGTGGGACAAAAATAAAAAACGTGAAATGTGAGCATATAATATGTTATATGCTCACATTTCACGTTTTTTATTTTTGTCCCACGTAAAAGGTGGTAAGCCGTATTTGCCGTGTTGATATGGACAGGCGCAGGTTGTGACTGACCGATGTTGAAATTTTTCAAGCTGCCCATATTTACAGAACACTGAGTCCGCGGGGCTACGAGCGCTTCAAAGTTTTTTTTTATTATACCGCTAAGGTGGCAGACAAGCATACGGCACACCAGAAGAGGTGTCACACTCGCGCTGCCAACCCTGTAAAAACCTTCTAAGACCCCTTTTGAAGAACCCCACACATACTGTATAAAGTTTGAAGCTGCTATTTTATTTTAGAATGCAAGTTCACCACAAATGATGAGAGTTTTATTTGGAATATTTTTAAATGCACATCTTTTTAATTTTTCTGCACTCTAGGTAACTCCACTAATTTACTGAATGCAAACCAGAAAATTAAATGCTGTGCAAAAAAACCAATTGATTAACTAAACATGTCCTACTTAAAAAACTTAAATATTACTCAGAACGAGTTGACCTTTTTAATCGAATTCGCACCAAAAATGTGGTTCATATATCGAATCAATGATTTGTAAAAAAGAAATACGAATTGTATATCAAAAATACTAACTTGCACTCTAAATTGTACAATCTTATAACGGAATAGGTTAGGTTAGGTTAGACTTTTATTTTTTTGATTAATAAAATAAAATTAAATTTTGTAGACGTGACTGACTAAATTGGGGTTATTCTTAGAATAAACGATGTTCCTAAAAGTAGATTAGGTGATGGTTTTCCTTAAAAAGTTTTAATATTTTTGTGGAACTAAGGAATTGTTAGATATACTATTTTTATAATAGTTATTTGTTCAGTAAAACAGTTATGCAAATACCATTAATCAGTATAATGAATTTGAATTATTTAGTGTGCATAATTAGTGTGCAAGTCAGTATTTTTGGTTTAACTTTGAAATATTTAGTTGAGAAAAAGGGAATATATAGATATCGATTTAAATACATGCCGTTTTATTTTATTGTCTGGTCCCACTTCCAGTCGGTTTCTGTTTTCATTTGTTTTCTAGGGTTCCATACTCTAAGATTAAAAAACGAAACCCTATTACCGAGACTCCGCTGTCCATCTGTCTCTGTTGAGGCTGTATTTTTATACCAATAGGGTGGCAAACAAGCAAACGGCCCACCAAACGGATTGTTGGCCACAGTAGCCTATGTAGGTACGTTTGCAATACCGGAGGTGCCACACTCGCGCTGGCGACCCGACCGATAGTTAGACAGCTGCAAATTTCACAGATAATGTAAATATTAATTTCTGTCGCTTCTATAACAACAAATACTAATATCAGAAAAAAAATGAGGGAAAATCCTCATGGATGTTATGCCGGACTCCTACCGACTAAAAAACCTCACGTAACGCCCTCGGTTGTGAGCCCCGGGTAAGCCCTCGGAAGGATGTCCCAGGACTTGTATGCTCCCATACAACAAACATGATTTTTTCCGTTTTAGCCCCTCTCTATAAAATAGAGTGCAGAGGGGCTTATGGCGAGACTTTGTCTGTAGCTGTGACTCTGTCGCATTAAACTACGTCACTAGGTCACATGGGCATGTCAATAGAATTATTTGATTGAACTTTCACTTTCACAATACACGTTAGAGGGGCAGTCGGGTGAGACCGTCTCAAGGCATCTTGTTTGTTACTTTTTCGACTGCCTCTGTGGCGTAGTCGGTAGTGATACCGCCAGCGGCGCTGGAGGTCCTGGGTTCGATTCCTGGGTTCAAATATTTGTGTGAGCCACAAATGTTTGTTTCGGAGTTTGGGTGTTTTCTATGTATAATATGTATGTATTTAGAAATATATATAAATATGTCTAGATCCCATAGCACAAGCTTATAGCTTAGTTTGAGCTAGATGATGTTGTGTAAGAATGTCTAACAATATATATTTCAATAACCTTAAAAAAAAATAACCTTTTAAAACTTCTTGGGTGAGTCCAACTCGCACTTGGCATGTTTTTTTTTAAGGTAAACCAGTGTTAAAACCTACTTACACATATTTATGGGTTTAATCAACCTAAGTCAGTAAGCGACTTTCCTTCTCCGCGCCACGACCTCATCCGTTAGTTAGGCTGGCTTGGGCCTAAAAGGTTCCGTACCCAAAGGGTAGAAACCGGTCAAGTGCGAGTTGGACTCGCCCATGAAGGGTTTCTTCGGCAGTGGTAGTGATTTTTCTAACCGAAAATTGCGGTTTATGACGTATTAAAAAAAAACTACCAGCTCTATCTCATTCGAACCAATTTTCGTTGGTAGTTTTTATGGCAATGTACATCATACATTTTTTTTAGATTTATCATTCTCTTAGTTTAGAAGTTAGAGGGGGGGGGGGGACACACATTTTTCCACTTTGGAAGTGTCTCTTGCGCAAACTATTCATTTTAGAAAAAAATGATGTGAGGAACCTCAATAGCATTTTTGAAAACCTATCTATAAATACCCCACACGTATGGGTTTGATGAAAAAAAAAATTTTGAGTTTCAGTATGGGGTCCCCCAAAATTTACTACTTTTTTTCTAGTTTTATATAAGAATCTTAATGCGGTTCACAGAATACATCTAGTAACCAAGTTTCAATGGCATAGGCCTTATAGTTTCGGAGGAAAATGGCTGTGATGAATGCTTATCTTGTCTCTCATTTTCTGACGTCTACAGTGAAAACCACTTCGATACAGCATTCCAACTGTTTTACGACACATTTTGTCAGTTTTATGAATTATGTTTTCCTAAGACAAAGTTACGAGTGACTGACGGGGCCACTACGCCTAAGTGGATATCTAAAGGATTAAAAATTAGCTGCAAAAGTAAACGTACACTGAGGTATAGATATTATACTACTAAATCGTCTGAAGACAAAAACATATATAAAAACTACGCTAGGCTACTTCGTAAATGTATCGATCAATCTATTAAAAATAGCAATAATAGAGCAATAGTAAATTCAAGAAATGTTTGTAAGACAGCCTGGCAATTGATAAAACAAGCTTTTGGAGCTCCGAAAAAGTTAGACCTTATCTCAAGTATCAATGGAAATAATAACATTGCTATAACTAATCCTTCTGAGATAGCAGAAGCATTTAATTCATACCTCATTGGTTTGACAAAGAATTACGGTTTACCTAAAGGGCACAATACATGTAATGCAAAAATTTGTAAGAGTATATTCTTGGAACCGCTTGACCCCAACGAAACGTATAATCTTATCATGTCACTGAGAAATACGAATGCCGAAGGGTATGATGAAATAGCAACAAAAGTTATAAAATTCTGTTCCAAAGTCCTTACTCCAATATTGACACACCTGATAAATTTGTCTTTTGTAAATGGTTGTTTCCCTGAACCTCTTAAGTTGTCAATAGTTAAGCCAATCCACAAAAAAGGAGAAAAAACCAATATGGAAAACTACAGACCTATTGCCCTGGTTCCGATTTTCTCCAAAATATTCGAATCGGCTATTCATAAACGCATAAATAGCTTCATTACCAAACACAATATTTTGAGGAGAGAACAATATGGGTTCCAGAAGAAAAAATCTACCACTTTGGCGTGTTTCGACCTTGTAAACAATATCGTAGATAATTTGGATTCCGGCAAATTGGTTACCGTAGTATTTTTCGACATGACTAGGGCTTTTGACTTTGTTTCCCATTCACTACTGCTGTCAAAATTGGAAAACTATGGTATACGAGGACCTGCATTGAACTGGCTAAGTAGTTACCTTGGTGACAGGAAACAATCAGTTGAAATTGCTGATATGGATGGAAATGGAGAAATGCAGGCTTTTCGCTCGGGCTATTTGAAAAATGAATTTGGGGTTCCCCAGGGTAGCGTGTTGGGGCCTCTGTTGTTTCTGCTTTACATAAATGACCTCCCACAAGTGACCCACTGTCCTTGTACTCTGTTTGCTGACGATATCTCTTTAATTGTGACATGCGAAAATAAAATTGACATTGATGGATACAATTTTGACATAAATAATTCAATAAAATCGATTATAAATTGGCTTGATATTAATAACCTTCATGTAAATTTATCAAAAACAAATTTCATTCAATTTAATACGCATGGTAGTACAGGGAAGGAATTGAATATAGCCTATGATAATATTAAAGTTAAGGAGGTGGAAGACACAACATTTCTCGGCTTCACCCTTAACAGATATCTTGATTGGAAGGCACACATCAATAAGATTTGTTGCAAACTGAATAAGTATGTATATGTACTCTTTAAGCTACGTAAAACTACTAATATGGAAACGATACTAACCGCCTACCATGGATACGTTTCTTCCGTTCTAAACTATGGTCTGATTTTATGGGGTAGTTCCACAAATTCTCAAATAGCCTTCTTAGCGCAAAAAAAGTGCATTAGAGCTATTGCTGGGATACCGCCTTGGGAATCGTGTAAGCCACTATTCAAAAAATTTGATATTCTTACATTACCCTGTATGTACATTTTGGAGACAGCCAAGTTTGTAAAGTTGCACCCTGAATTATTTAAAACTGCCAGAGCTAGGTATCCGAGGAACACGAGAGATCCAGGCAGAATCGTTCTATCAAAGGTCCCTAAGACCATAATGTATCAAAAAAGCTCTTTTGCTATGTGCGGGCGAATCTATAACGCTATTCCAAGAAATATTAGAAACTTGAATTATTATCAAGAAAAATTTTATCCACTATGAATATAATAGATATGAAGCACCTCACATGCAATCCATGGCGGTATCTATCGAAACTAAATTCGGCCCTGTGGTCGTCGCTTCTATTTACTGTCCCCCAAGGCACAAAATAGTAACAGAACAATATAAGCATCTCTTTGACCTCCTCGGATCCAGGTTCATACTGGGAGGTGATTTTAATGCTAAGAATAAGTACTGGGGGTCCAGGTTAACTACGACAAAAGGAAGACAGCTACTAAGTGCGATTAAAGAGATGCGGTGTGAAACAATAAGTACAGGAAAACCAACGTACTGGCCAACTGATAGGAATAAAGTACCTGACCTTATAGACTTCTTCGTATTTAAAAATATATCAAGTAATTTTTTATGTATTGAGGAAAACAGTCACATGAACTCGGATCATTCACCAATAATATTAAGATTAAGTAATAAAATTTTACTCAGAAATTCCCATTTGACGCTATCAAATAAGCATACAGACTGGGAAAGCTTTAGATTAGAATTAGAAAAAACTATAGATTTAAATGTGCCCTTAAAATTACACAATCTCGACTTGGAAACTAATAAGTTGACCGTGAATATTCAGCAATGTGCATGGAATAATTCGCCATCACTAAGAGCCAAGTACAAGGGTAACACTTACCAACGCGGAAGGCAGCGAGAACGACGTGCCCGTAGTCACCGAGGGTGAGTTAGGGGCGGCTGTCCTGCGGCTTAAATCCCGCAGAAACACCGCCCCTGGACCCGACGGCATTCCAGGCCGTGCATGGGTCCTGGCTCTCGAGGAGCTTGGGCCTCGACTTATGGGTCTTTATAGCGCATGCCTCGAAAAAGGCCAGTTTCCCAAGGTCTGGAAGACAGGGAAACTGGTCTTGATTCGAAAGGCGGGGCGGCCGGCAAATTCCCCATCAGGGTACCGGCCGATCGTGTTGCTCGACGAGGTGTGCAAGCTCTTCGAGCGCATTATTGCACAACGCCTCGTCGGGCACCTCACACGCGTGGGGCCTGATCTGGCGGATAGCCAGTTTGGCTTCCGTCAGGGACGCTCCACCGTGGACGCGATCATGCGCATTAGAGGCCTGACGGAGGAAGCAGTCTCACAGGGTGAGGTGGTGGTGGCGGTGTCTCTCGACATCGCCAACGCATTCAACACCTTGCCCTGGAGCTGCGTCAGGGAGGCGCTTATCTATCATGGAGTGCCTCCCTACCTCCGTCGAATTGTCGGGGCTTATCTCTCTGAGAGAGCCATAACTTACCCGAGCTGGCTAGGGCCGGGTCGGCGAGATGTGTCGTGCGGTGTTCCACAGGGATCGGTTTTAGGGCCGCTCCTGTGGAACATCGGTTACGACTGGGTGCTGCGTGGTCCGTTGCTCAGAGGGGTCGGCGTAACGTGTTACGCCGACGACACCCTCGTTACGGCGCGGGGAGCAACGCACCGTGCCGCAGCACTTAAGGCCACGGCAGGGGTTGCTCAGGTCGTGGGTCGGATTCGGCGGCTGGGTCTCGAGGTCGCCCTTCACAAATCCGAGGCTCTGTGCTTCCACGGACCTCGGATGGGGCCACCTGCGGGATCCAGCCTACAGGTAGGGGGCGTCAGCATCGGCATCGAGCCCTCGATGAAGTATCTGGGGCTCGTACTCGATGGCCGGTGGAACTTCGGACATCACTTCCGAAGTTTGGTCCCAAAACTGAAGGGAGCATCGGCCGCACTCGCGCGGCTGATGCCCAACATCAGGGGACCCAACGCTCCCTACAGGAGACTGTACCTGGGGATCGTGCGAAGCATGGCCCTATACGGGGCTCCCGTATGGGCGGAGACCCTGACGGCCATCAATGTGGCTAGACTGCTGAGCCCGCAGAGAGTGATGGCCGTCAGGGTGATAAGAGGATACCGCACGATCTCCGGTGAGGCGGCATGTCTCCTAGCCGGGACCCCTCCATGGGACCTGGAAGCGAGAGCCCTTGCGTCACTGTTCAGATGGCGCAAGGAGGCGCTGGAGCGGGGCCAAAGGCCTGCGTCTCGAGAAATCGAGGCCCAGCGGACCCTGCTCCACCAGGAAACCGTGGAGACATGGAAGGTGCGACTTGAGCAACCAAAGGGGGGATTCGCCACAATCGCGGCCGTCAGACCGGTCATGGACGAGTGGCTGGAGAGAAGACACGGTGCTCTCTCCTACCGGTTGACACAGATGCTTGCCGGGCACGGTAGCTTCGGTAGGTATCTGTGGCGAAAACACCGGGAAACCACGGCCGAGTGTCAGCACTGCGAGGACCGCAGCGACGACACGGCGCTCCACACGCTGGTGGAGTGCACGGCGTGGGCACAGCAGCGCCAGGTCCTCGTAGTGGGTCTAGGCGTGGACACTCTCTCGCTTGAGGCCATGGTGCGAGCCATGCTCTCCAGCGGGAGTAAGTGGGACTGCGCCGCCTCTTTCTGCGAGCAGGTCATGCTCGTGAAGGAGGCGGCGGGCCGGGTGCGGGAGAGAACTCTCCCACCCGAGTTCCGCAGTCGGCGCCCTGGGCGCCGCCGACGTGTCTTCGCCGAGGACTATCGGCCTCCATGACCGGGGGTCTGAGGACGGTGAGAGGGCCGCTCACCGTCCTTACAGAAGCAGGCCCATGACGGCAGCGTGACGTGAGCAACTCACGCACGCCCCCCCCTTAGAAGCGGGGTCACACCCGAAACCCCCCATAGACGCGGGATTGCACCCGAACCACCCCCTGGGCGAGGCCGCATTGGCGGCCGTAGGTCTGTTGGGAGTCACGGGACATCCTTCCTGAGGGCTTACCCGGGGCTCTCAACCATAGGCTGTTAGGCGTGGCGTGAGGTTTTTTAGTCGGTAAGAGTCCGGCATAACATCCTATGAGGATTTTCCCTCACGTTAAACAAAAAAAAAAAGGGTAACACTTATCCCAAGGAAATAATAACATTACTAACAGAAAAAAGGAAGCAGAGAAAAAGATGGCAACAGACCAGATATCCTAAAGACAAAACTTTACTTAATAAAATTAGCAAAATCTTAAAGAAAAAAATTCAACAGTTTAACGATGAATGCTTAAGGAATAATTTACAGCAGCTAACTGGTGACCACACAACAGATTACTCCCTATGGAAAGTGACCAAGAAACTCAAAAGGCCAGTAACACAAATTCCTCCTATTAGGGACGACAATGGAAAATGGGCAATAAGCAACGAGCAAAAAGCACACAGATTTGCACAGCACCTTGCAAAAAATTTTCAGCCATACAGACACCAGACAGAAAACCTCACGTGTCTCAACGTATTAGAGGATCAAAGAATTAAACTCGTCACGCCAAAGGAAGTGATGAAAGAAATTAAAAACAACATTAGCTCTAAAAAATCGCCAGGATATGATCTGATTACAGGGGAAATTTTAAAACAATTGCCACAGAAAGCCATCATTAAAATCACAAAGATTATTAATGCCATCTTTGTGTTAAAATATGTACCCGAGGCATGGAAGGTCGCTGAAGTCATCATGATCGCTAAACCTGGCAAGCCACCTCATGAAGCAACTTCATACCGACCTATTTCCTTGCTGCCTATGATCTCTAAGCTTTTTGAAAAGCTCTTTTTAAAGCGGTTGAAACCAATCATTAGCAAGAATAATTTAATACCAAACCACCAATTTGGATTTCGAGAAAACCACTCTACTATAGACCAGGTTCATAGGATAACGAATAACATTGAGAAAGCTTTAGAAGGTAAAAAAGTTTGTAGTACAGTATTCTTAGATGTAGCACAAGCTTTTGACAAAGTCTGGCACGAAGGACTAATATATAAACTAAAAAAAACGCTGCCAAAAGCTTTTTCAGACATATTAACATCTTACGTCACCAACAGAGCATTCAGAATACGACAAGAAGATGCGTATTCTGAGCTTAACACAATTGAAGCAGGGGTACCACAAGGGAGTGTATTAGGTCCAATTCTCTACCTGCTATACACCTACGATATACCAGAAACACAACAAAATACAATCGCTACTTTTGCTGACGACACTGCCATTATGGCTACAGGGTCGAGCCACAAAGAAGCCGTTAGGAAAGTTCAAGTGGCTGTTACGAAAATTTATGACTGGGCACATAAATGGCAAATAAAGTTAAATGAATCAAAGTCCTTACACATTGACTTCTCAAATAAAAAACATGAGTACCATCCCATATTTATAAATGGCCTGCAAGTGCCACACGCAAACACAGCAAAATATCTGGGCATGACGCTTGATGCCAAACTTCGGTGGAAAGCTCACGTTAAAAAGAAAAGGCAAGAGCTGGACTTTCGATACAAAAGTATGCATTGGTTACTAGGCAGAAACTCTAGTCTGTCAATTCATAATAAGCTACTAATATATAAGCTTACATTGATGCCTATCTGGAAGTACGGTATACAACTCTGGGGCTGTACTAAACCAACCAACGTAGACATAATACAGCGATATCAAAACAAAATACTAAGGGCAATCGTCAATGCGCCTTGGTATTGGTACGTACGAAATGACGACCTCCACCGTGATCTCAACGTGGACACTGTCTACCAAACCATACAGAAGTCTGCTGCAGCCCACGAACGCAGACTCCTACACCATGTGAATATCGAAGCGATCCAATTGCTTGATACCACGGACATAGTGAGACGATTAAAACGAACTAAGCCTTTTGAATTAGTGTAGTGAACAAATATTAGTGATAGTGCTATAATATAGAACACGTGAACAAAGTGTTTTCATACTTAACAGACTCTAAGAAAGTGCAATGAACATTAATCTTAGTTTAAAAACAGTATACCTAGTAAATTAACTTAGATGTAAATTACTTATTAGCCATAAACTTATATAACGGCTAGATTGTAATTAATTATTAAGAACGTTGTTCTTAATAAAAAAGAAAAAAAAAAAAAAAAAAAAAACTGAGGGCATGGCTTTTGGACAAACGTTTCTACTCAGTATCGGAATTTATGCCGTGAGCCAGTGATGTGTTAGGATAATCAGGCGATGACTTACAATATTTTGTTGACTATAATTTTCTGAATAAAAACTTTAACATTGCAGACATTTAAATTAATTAATATTATTATTCAATGTATATTGTTTTTCTATGTGACCCAATTTGAGTATCAACTAGGATTTTAATATAAATGTAATATTGTGACAAATGTAATATTGACTATTGATTGTATTTATGGACTCCTTGTGATTATAATGTACGTAATTTTGAATATTTGGTCCAATTTATTATATAACATTAATTATCCACGATATCACCAAGAAATTTGCATGCTGTCTTGATGGCTAAATAGGCATGGATTAATTTATAGACATTATGTAACACCTTTGTACCCTATTTATAGCAAATAAAAGAATTTGTATTTGTATTTGTATTTGACACACGGACGGACAGACAGACAGACAGACAGACAGACAGACAGACAGACATGACGAATCTATAAGGGTTCCGTTTTTGCCATTTGGCTACGAAACCCTAAAAATGGGACCCTGTTACCAAAGCCGACAGATTTTTTTTCTCTTTTTACTGTGCTATTACTGAGATTTTTTAGGTGAAAGTAAGATAGAATAAGGAAAGAAATTTTTATTCAGCCCTTGAGACACACGTAACTACTTAACTTACATAATAAATTAATTTCAATAGGTACATATAATAAAATCGTAACTGTCTGTTTGTCTGTACGTTTGTGCACGCTAATCTCAGTAACCGCTTAACCGACTGCAATGCGATTTTCTTTATTGCGTTGCGGTTTGCTCACTTTGCTCCGTGTTTGTTTTACTGTCAATCGGTTCATAAATAAAAAGTTATATCAATCTAAAGAATCACATATAAAATGCAGCGTACGAGCACTGAATAAATTGTTAAATATATATATATATACTGTGGTACGAGCTTAAAGGGTACGAGCAACATCTAGTACAATAATCTATATCTATGCTAATATTATAAAGAGGGGGATGCGGGGTCCTACTGGGATGCGGGGTCCTACTAACATCTTAAGGACCCCAATGGGTCGGATCCTCCTCGTGGTGCATCCTGGGCAACGGAGTAGCGACCACTCTCCTTCCTCTGTGGGGGAGTTGTGCTACTCTGGCTAATTCCGGCCGAGGCGGGAGTAACCCACCTGTGGGTTGCTCGGTGGTGTGTGTTGCTGCCGGCCGTGCCGTTATTCACGGCCGGCAGCAGCAATGATGGGTCGCCGTCGCTTCGCCTCCTTTGCTGGCGAGACGATGGCGGCAAAGTGGGAGAGGCACTGCGTGGGGGTCGGGAGTTTGGGTAGATGCTCCCGCCCTGCCATGCAGTTCGGGCTGCCGGCCGTGAATAACGGCGCGACCGGCGGCAACAGTGCTGGGCCGCTGTCACCTCGCCAGTTGACGAGGTGATGGCGGCAAAGCGGGAGGTGCACTGTGCGGGGGAGCGGGAGTAACCGATAATGCTCCCGCTCTGCCGTGCAGTTCGGGGGCGCCGCGGTGAGGAGTTACTGCGCGCCCCCGATTGTTTCTTGACCGTGGGCGTAAGGTCGGGGGACCCCGCCCACCAACGGTCACATGGCGGTGGGCACCTTTTCCGTGTTCCAGGGGTGCCCATTAGCGCACGCCTGCGCCAGCCGCTCTCTGTCTCCTCTATTACAGAGGGGCGCTCGAGAGCGGTGCAGGCGTGGACTTCAGCTCCTTAGGGAGCTTTGGGGAGCCGCCCATCTGGCTCCCCCGAGGAGAGCCCTGAATAAACGGGGCGCCCCTAGCCGGGTCGACGTGAATAATCTTTTGATATCCCTCGGCCCGGCTAAAGGGTGTGGAGGAACACCGCGGGGTTTAGTGGGTAGGACGGTCCATTCCGGACCGGGCCGGGAGTCCCACACACCACCCCAGCTGCCCCCGCAGCTGGGATGAAGGCGCGTAAATGTGTTCCCCGCGTCAACAAAAAAAAAAAAATATATAAAGAGGAAAGATTTGGTTTTTTTTATTGGTTTGTTTGTAACGAATAGGCTCCGGAACTATTGGACCGATTTGAAATATTCTTTCACTGTTGGGAAGCTACCTACATTCTTTGCGGTGAACATAGGCTATATTTTATTCCCGTATTCCCACGAGAACGGGAACTACGCGGGTGATACCGCGTGACGTCCGCTAGTAAATAATAAACTAAGTAGTTCTAACCATTCATAGGTACGTACCTATATCTTTAAGCATGCCGAATGGAGTCTGGTTTAGGTGATAATATTGCCACTTTATTGACCAAGAAAGAAGTTAAGATTTCAGTGCAGGTATTTAGAAAAACATATTTTTATTTTTAACGTGAGGAAAGTCCTACATGGATGCTATGCCGGAATCCTACCGACTAAAAGCCACACGTAATCTAGCTAACAGCCTACGGTTGGGAGCTCCGGGTAAGCCCTCGGAAGTATACCCCAGGACAACTTAGAACCCTGCAACAAACGAAATATACACTCGAGAGCAATGAATCCGGGTCACTTAAAGAATGTTAAAAATCTCGGAAACTAAAAATGATAGGTTAATGCAATAAATTGTATAATAGACAATGTAATACTCCTTAAATGAAAGTAAAAAAAATATGAGTCACCATACATTTTATTAACACAAAATTACATAAAGAAAAAACTGCTGATCTCTCCTTAAAACAAAAATAGGAAACATGAAATTTTTGAACTTTATTACGATTTTCTTGAATTTTAATACTTCGTATTGCCTCCTCGTGCTTCCATTACTGCGTTTACGCGGTTTGGCATGCTGTACACCAAGTTCCTTATACGATTTTGGGGAATATTCTCCCATTCCTCTGTGAGAGCAATTTTGAGCTCACGAAGCGTGATTGGGGGAGGGTTTCGTTGTTTTACGCATCTGCCTAGCTCGTCCCAAGCATACTCGATCGGGTTGATATCCGGGCTGCGCGCTGGCCACTCCATACGAGTAATGCTCATCTCTTGAAGGTAGTCATTCACAATCCTACCTGTATGAGGTCGGGCATTGTCATGCATAAATATAGCATCCTCACCTAAATTGACCATAAATGGACCAACGTGATCATTGAGGATTTCTTCCACATATCTTACGCTAGTTAAAGAGCCGTTTTCTATGATCACCAGCTCTGTGCGACTTTCAGAAGAAATTCCGGCCCACACAAGTACAGACCCACCACCGTAGGCTACTTTTTCTTCGATGCATGCTTGCTTGAATCTTTCCCCTGGTCTTCGATACACTCTGTGTCTTCCATCGTGCTTGTAGAGCATAAATTTTGATTCGTCGGAGAACATAACTTTTGACCAATCTTCAATACTCCAATTTACGTGGCTCTGGGCATACCTTAGTCTCGAAATACGATGCCCACGCTCCAGTTTAGGGCCGTTTGCAGGTCTAAGGGGTTTTAAGTTAGATTCAGCAAGCCGACGTCTTACTGTCCATGCACTTGGGTTACTTCCTCCGAGGCGTCGAAACTGATTGGTGAGTTCAGTTCCTGTGAGAAAGCGATTTCGAAGCATGGTGTTCACCAAGTATCGGTCTTCTCGTGCTGTGGTACACCTGGTTCTGCCCGTTCCTGGTCTGCGTAGGTTAGAACCAGTTTCTTCGTAACGTCGGAGAACTCTTTGTACTGTTGACAGCGACACACCGACAGTCCTGGCTGTATCGCGCTGACTCCGGCCGGTTTCCAGCATTGTAAGTATTCTGGTGCATTCTTCAGGCGTAAGCGACATAATTTCAGCTTGATTAATGAATATAGAGCACTATCAACATGGTTTATGTACCCACATAAATGACAGATTACAAACAAAAGCAACACCAAATGCTGTAATTTCGTAGTTCCATCTTCGAAAGTGGCCCTTTTTCAAAATTGATTTTTTTATGATATAACTTTACAATAACTAAGAAGTTTTAATACCTTCATTTAAGGAGTATTACATTGTCTATTAAATACAATTTATTGCATTAACCTAGCATTTTTAGTTTCCGAGATTTTTAGGATTCTTTAAGTGACCCGGATTCATTGCTCTCGAGTGTAGTTACAAAATATACTTTCAGAACAACAAATGTCTTCCTCAGCATAAACAACTCTCCGACTTCGATGGCCGTCTGTCTGTCCGTCTAGCCGTATCTCAGGAACCCTGATAACTAGAGAGCTCAAATTTTCACAGATGCTGCATTTCTGTTGCTGCTTTAACGTCAATTTTAGTTTTTTTTTCAAGGACATTTCACACAACGCTATCTGATCCCAAAGTTAGCTAGGAATAACCTGTTGTGTTATGGGTATCAGACCACGTATATTAATACTTACATACTTTTAAATACATACATATTATACATAGAAACACCCAGACTCTTGAAACAAACATTTATGGGTCACACAAATATTTGTCGCCGGTGGGAATCGAACCCACGACCTCCAGCGCCGCAGGCGGTATCGCTACCGACTGCGCCACAGAGGCAGTCAAAAGTTTTTGATTAGAAAAGAATTGAAAATTAGAAAAGTTTATTTTAATGTAAAATCATAAAAAAGATTTAATGTAAAATCATAAAAAAAGATTTTAAGAGAGGCTCTCCCACAGCTGCAAAAGTTTTGTTTTACAGTTTTTTGGTACGACACGCTCCCACTTGGCCCATTTTTTTTATCTTTTCGGTAAACTTTTTAATTTTACAAGCTCTTTTCGAATTTAAACTACAGTTTATTGCAATATTTTACATGGCTGTAACTAAAAGCATTAATCTATAACATATACTTACATTGTGCTATAACTTCTTTCCAAGTTTAATCAAATATTTTTGAAACTTAAAAAAAAGAAGTAAGAAAGATGCATTCACGAGATAAGAGAGAAACATACGGATAGATAACAAGTGATCTAAGGATTCCGTTTTTTTTTCATTTTGAAGTACGGAACCCTAAAACAAATAGCAAGCAAAACCACCATCGATTTCCTCCATTCCGCGAAGATTTTGTTTTTGGGAAATCCACCCATTAGCGTAGGTAAGTATGTACACAATAATATTTGGTTCACATAGTTGTGCATGGGATCGCTGAATATATACGGCTCCTTAGAGCGGTAAAATGATCAGTGAACGTAGACATTTGTAAAATAAAATAATGCCTACTGTGTGGCTATATGGTATCTCTGGCGGCCTGTCTGTCTGTCGGACCGTCTCGAGGCTGTATTTCAGGAACCATGACAGCTAGAGAGCTGAAATTATCACAGATGATGTATTTCTGTTGTCGCTATAACAACAAATACAAAAATCAGAAACAATTGAGACTTAAGGGCGGCTACCATACAACAAACGTGACTTTTGCCGCTTTTTTTGGTACGGAACCTCTCTGTGCGTGAGTCCAAATCACACTTGGCAGGTTTTTAATAGGTACTTGTACGAGATGTGACTGTGGCACCCCCGTGCAGTTCTTGTTGGACTTGCATGTCCCATTTGTGCTACATCCTGCCCTAAGACCGATCTTATTGACCCCACCGACAGAGCGGTTGAGATGGCAAAGTTTTATGCAACACTGTTTAAAAAAAATAGACCAAGAATCTTTGATACGAAGAATAAGAATAATAAATTAAGTAATTAAGTATTGAGGTTCTTCAAAAGGGGTCTTAGAAGGTTTTTACAGGGTCGGTCGGCAGCGCGAGTTTGGCACCTCTGGTGTTGCAAACGTTCATAGGCTGCGGTGACCACCGGTCCTTCTGGTGGGCCGTATGCTTGTCTGCCACCTTAGTGGTATAAAAAAAAAGTAAAAGCTGCTATAAGCTTTCTTATTCCGATCGAGAATTAGATTCTCGTTGCTAATATTGCATTAGTATAGAACAGTTTTCAAAAAAAAAAAATTATGAACCTACGATAGACATACCTAAGCTATTTTACAGCCTACTTTTACAACTTTTTAACTGGTATACTTGTCTGCCACCATAGTTATATAAAAAAAATGTATACACATTATATTACGTACCTAACTACTAGTGTCATTTAATTCGGCATAAAGTCACAGAATAAAATAAGAGTCGACATAAAACGATTAATCTAATTTGGTTGATGTATTCTGCTAGTCACCTGTCAGTCGCTCTGTCTAATCTAGACCCCACAATCAAACTAAAGGTCAAATACGTCACTATAGGTTGTTTTATGTATGTTTATCTATATTGATATCGTTGTATTTCGTTCGAACCAAGTTCATCCAAACTGTTAGCCGGTTAGTGTCCGAATAGAACTCACGCTGCAATCATGCGTCGGGTATTTTTATTGTTACTGTCAAATATAATCTTAGTGTCAGCCAGTATCGAAAATGTGCAAATCGATAGAAACGAAATGTTTAACAAAGAACTTTCAATGATGTTAGGTAGTGATATTGAACTTTCGGACAATGAAATAAAAGCCAATAATATTATTATGGAACTTAAATATCAAGAACTAGAAAAGGGATTCTGGAATCCCAGAGAATACAATTTATCAAAGCATTTCTTTGAATATAAGGATTATGTTAAGAACACTACATTGTATCAGTTGCTGAAGAAAATGCCGAAAGGGGCGATACTCCACGCCCATGACACAGGACTTTTAGGACCAGATTATGTTGTAAGGCTTACCTACAGGGAAAAATTGTATGTTTGTTTTAGCGGCGATGATATAGACTTTCTATTCTCAAATACATTTCCAAATACGACTTGTGGCACTCAATGGCAGCTTATGAGAGACGCGAGATATTCTTCAGGTAACGTTGAAAAGTTTGATGCTAATTTAAGAAGACATTTTACCATGGTTGTTGAAAATCCAGACAAAGTGTATCCTGATATTAATACTGCTTGGGCAAGGTTCCAAGGGCTGTTTATTTTCATCAGTCCTTTGGTATATTACAAACCAGTTTGGGAACAGTATTTCTATGACACACTCAAAGCTTTCAGAGAAGATGGAGTTTCTTTTATCGAAATTCGAAGTGTACTACCTAAATTGTATGATTTAAATGGAAACGTGTATGACCAAGTCGTGACCGCCGAATCCTACAAAAACGTTGTGGATCAATTCAAACTAGATTACCCAGATTTCTTTGGTGCTAAGCTGATATATGCGCCGCCTAGAAAAGTTAGCAATGAAACTATGAAAGAATATTTGGAAACTACTAGAAAAATCAACAGAAAATTACCAGGATTTCTGGCAGGTTTTGATTTGGTTGGTCAGGAAGATCTTGGATTCCCGTTGAAGTCGTTCTTACCTGAACTTTTCGAAGCTACAAAAGAATTTAATGTATTTTTCCATTCTGGAGAAACTAATTGGAATGGTATGAGTACTGATGAAAATCTATTTGATGCTATCGCTTTAGGAACCAAACGTATAGGACATGGTTATGGGATATTAAAGCACCCTGTTTTGATGGAAGAAGTGAAGAAGAGAGATATCGCTATAGAAGTGAATGTGATATCGAACAACGTGTTGAAACTTGTCGCAGATATCAGAAATCATCCTTTAGCAAGTATGCTGGCTCTGAATATGCCTGTGGTTCTGTCTAGTGATGATCCAGGGTTTTGGGAAGCTGATCCTATGACACACGATGCCTACGTTGCTTTTGTGGGTGTTGCCAACAGACATGCAGATTTGAGATTGCTGAAAAAGTTGATTTTAAACACTTTCCGTTACAGTACTTATCCAAATAAAGATGAACTTGTACATGATTTTGAGATCCGCTGGACAAAGTTTATAGACTTTGTTGTTAAAGAAAGTGATAATAGTGTTAATATTGAATCTCAAGAGTTATAAATATTGTTGAATTAGAAAATACTTCATCTAAAATATGTTCACAAATTAAATCTCGAATTGTTTATAATGTAGTTTCAGTTATGTTACACTGATTGACCTCGACACTGAGACTATTTAATAAGTCCAACTCCACACTAATAGATATTATACAGAGGAAAGATTTGATTGTTTGTTTGTATTGAATAGGCTCCGAAACTACTGAACCGATTTCAAAAATTCTTTCACTATTGGTAAGCTATAATAACCCAGGGTAAACCTAACGCAACTCCTCAGAATATTACAGCATTATAAACAGAAAAAGAATATAAGAGTGTCCCTCTTATATTCTTTTTTCTGTATTTAGTAACAAACGTGTTGTTTTACAGTTTTTGATACGAAACGCTCCCAATTGACCGATTTTCTTTTTAAATTTAAACTTCAATTTATTGCAGTTATTGATATTTTACATGGTTGTAATAAAAAACATTAATGTTAATAATTTACATTGTGCTATAACTTCTTTCAAGTAAAATATTTGTTTATATATTTGTAGGGCCGTACCTAGATGAAAAATCGGCCAAGTGCGAGTTGGACTCGAACATGAAGGGTTCCGTAGCAGCAAATAACATAATATAAAAGTTCTTGTTGTTCGTTGTAACTTTGATTGATATTTTAACACGTTCGCTATGGTAGTGATTTTTCTAGGCGAGAATTGTGGTTTATGACGTATTAAAAAAAACTACCAACTAGATCTCGTTCAAACCAATTTTCGTTGGTAGTTTTTAAGGCAATGTACATCATTTTTTTTTTAGATTTATCATTCTCTTAGTTTAGAAGTTAGAGATAGACGATGTTAGGAACCTCAATAGCATTTTTAAAGACCTATCTATAGATACGCCACACGTATGGGTCCGATGAAAAAAAAATTGTGTTTCAGCTCTGAGTATGGGGACTCCAAAAATTTACTGCTTTTTTTCTAGTTTTATATGAAAATCTTAATGCGGTTTACAGAATACATCTACTTACCAAGTTTCAACAGCATAATTAATATATAACGTAGGTAATTTCAAAATTAAAATATAACGTAGCCGACGTGAACTATGGCCCCTGGTGAGGATTGCTGATTACGAAGATAGCATAGATTTTTTTGACTGCCTCTGTGGCGCAGTCGGTAGTGATACCGCCTGTGGCGCTGGAGGTCGTGGGTTCGATTCCCACCGGAGACAAATATTTGTGTGACCCATAAATGTTCGTCTCAAGAGTCTGGGTGTTTCTATTCTATCTATCTTCCCCCAATGTATGTATTTAAATTTAAAAGTATATAAGTAAATACTTTTAAATGTAAATAAATATATCCGTGGTCTGATACCCATAGCAGGTTATTCCTAGCTTACTTTGGGATCAGATATCGTTGTGTGAAATGTCCGTGAATATTTATTTATTTATTTTGAAATTGAATGGTTAAAACATACTCGCTGATTTACAGCCACACGTTATTCAGACTTTTGAGAATGCAATCCCTTAAAGTAATTAAAAGATTACAAATACCTTCCAACAAATGAACAGTTCACAAACATACTACTATAGAATATATTACATAATCTGTGATACTACTAACTAAACTAAGGGAGTAAACGCAACGCGACGGGAACGGGTGATACTGACTCTCTCATAATTGTGACGGAAAGGAAGTTGCGCGGATCAGCTAGTTATGTCATACTCATATAGCTATAGCCTATAATCTTTATTAATAAATGGATTATCGAACTGTAAAAAAAAAATATTAGAATTCCTGAGCCTGAAATCATCACATTCAAACAAACGAACTACTCAGCGTTATAATATTTGTGTAGTGTTATTTATCGGCACTAAGTAACAGAATAAAATTACAGTCGATAAAATAAACGAATATTCTAATCGGTTGATGTCAATGACATTATATTCTACCGATAGACAGGATGCAGGATGCAGTATAGTAGGTATAGATATATGTTTTATGGCTACATGCCATAAAACATATATCTAATAATACGGTCTAAACTTTGTATAACTATATTACTTAGCATTAACTTTAATATGTTTTCCTCTGTACATTGCGTTTACAACACTTTGTTTGATAATTCTACCACAATAAATTAAAATATCTCCGTCACGTGCGTGTCATTCGTATTTTGGCACAAATCGAACTAACGGTCGGTTCGGTGTATGCACCGCAGTTGAGGGAACACGACGTTTGTTCTGATCGCCGCATCTAGTACGAAGTGCATATAGATCGATGGTTGATTTGATGTATTCTGCCAGACACCTGTCAGTCGCTGTCTGGATCCCACAATTAAAGTGAAGGTCAAACACGTCACTATAGGTTGTTAAATATACAGGATGTGTCGTAAAATGTGCTCCAAACGTCAGAGTGTGACATAACAGATGCCCCACTATAAAATACCACAATTTCACCCATTTGCCCAAGGGTCAGGGTAAAAAAAGGAACTTTCTTTAAAGAATGGCCCTTTTCTTGTAAAGTTGGCTGTAGTTTAAAGGAAAATAGCCATTATTTATTTCTGTTTTCACTATCTTAAAGCTAAATACGTGAGATATAAAAAAATATATAGTTTAATTAATTTCCACGTTTCAAATAAAAGTAAGTTCATATCAAATTTTAAGGTATAACTAAAATTGTGTATAGTTCTTTTTTAAATATGTACTACTACACTGTTGCTAACCAAATTTTCAAAAATATGCTTACGTAATACTGATTTTAAAATGGTACCATAAAAGGATCTCCCATAAAAAGAAGAAGAAAATTGTATTTTTTACTGTTGAAGTTAAAAACGGGTTAAGACAAATGACTAAAATCAACTAACTGTAGCACCAAAATCAACAAGTAACAGTACAAATTACTATTTTCTTTTTAAGGGGAATCCCAAATCGATACCATTTTAAAATCAGTATTACATAGGCATATTACGTTTGGGCAGCAACAGTGTAGTAAATATTTTTTACAAAAAGCTCTGCACAATTTTAGTGATACCTAAAAATTTGAGAAAAAATTGAGAATGACTTATTTTTATTAAACGTTTGAAATGGAAATAAATTAACTATATAATTTTTGATAGCTTATGTATTTAGCTTTAAGATATTGAAAACAGAAATAAAAAATGACGATTTTCCTTTTAACTACAGCCAACTTCAGAAAAAAGTGACGATTTTTTCAAAAAAGTGCTTTTTGTCTGTAACCCTTGGGTAAATGTGGGTGAAATGGTAGTATGTTATAGTGGGGCACCTGTTCTATCACACCATGACGGTTGGACCACTATTTACGCCACACCCTGTATGTTTATCTATATTGATATCCACAGAAAATAAAAAAAAACATTGTTTTTATTATTCTGTGTTGATATCGTTGTATTTCGTTAGAACCAAGTTCAACCAAACTGTTAGCCGGTTAGTGTCTGAATAGAACTCACGCTGCAATCATGCGTCGGGTATTTTTATTGTTACTGTCAAATATCTTAGTGTCAGCCAGTATCGAAAATGTTCAAAACGATAGAAATGCAATGTTTAATAAAGAACTCTCAATGATGTCAGGTAGTGATATTGAACTTTCGGACAATGAAATGAAAGCTAATAACATTATTATGGCACTTAAATATCAAGAACTAGATAAGGGATTCAGGAATCCCAGAGATTACAATTTGTCAAAGCATTTCTTTGAATATAAGGATTATGTTAAGAACACTACATTGTATCGGTTGCTGAAGAAAATGCCGAAAGGGGCGATACTCCACGCCCATGACACAGGACTTTTAGGACCAGATTATGTTGTAAGAATTACCTACAGGGAAAAATTGTATGTTTGTTTGAGCGGCGATGATATAAACTTTCTATTCTCAAATACAATTCCAAAAACTGCTTGTGGCACAAAATGGCAGCTTATGAGAGACGCGAGATATTCTTCAGGGAATGTTGAAAAGTTTGATGCTAATTTAAGAAGACATTTTACTTTGGTTGTCAAAAATCCAGACAAAGTGTATCCTGATATTAATACTGTTTGGGCAAGGTTCCAAGGGCTGTTTAATTTCATCGGTCCTTTGGTGTCTTACAAACCAGTTTGGGAACAGTATTTCTATGACACACTCAAAGCTTTTAGAGATGATGGAGCTTCTTTTATCGAAATTCGAAGTGTACTACCTAAATTGTATGATATAAATGGAAATGTGTATGACCAAGTTGTGACCGCAGAATCCTACAAAAAAGTTGTACATCAATTCAAAGTAGATTATCCAGATTTCTTTGGTGCTAAACTGATATATGCGCCGCCTAGAAAAGTTAGCAATGAAACTGTGAAAGAATATTTGAAAACTACTAGAAAAATCAACAAAATATTACCCGGATTTCTGGCAGGGTTTGATTTGGTTGGTCAAGAAGATCTAGGATACCCATTGAAATCATTTTTACCGGAACTTTACGAAGCTACAAAAGAATTTAATGTATTTTTCCATGCTGGAGAAACTGATTGGAATGGTTTGAGTACTGATGAAAATCTATTTGATGCTATCGCTTTAGGAACCAAACGTATAGGACATGGTTATGCTATTTTAAAGCACCCTGTTTTGATAGAAGAAGTGAAGAAGAGAGATATCGCTTTAGAAGTGAATGTGATATCGAACAACGTATTGAAACTCGTCGCAGATATAAGGAATCATCCTCTAGCAAGTATGCTGGCTTTGAATATGCCTGTGGTTTTGTCTAGTGATGATCCAGGGCTTTGGGAAGCTGATCCTATAACACACGATGCCTACGTTGCTTTTGTAGGTGTTGCCAACAGACATGCAGATTTGAGATTGATGAAAAAGTTGATTTTAAACACTTTCCGTTACAGTACTTATCCAAATAAAGATGAACTTGTACATGATTTTGAGTTTCGCTGGACAAAGTTTATAGACTTTGTTGTGAAAGAAAGTGTTTGTATTAAATCTCAAGCGCTATAAATATTGTTGAATTAGAAAATACTTTATCAAAAATTATTTTCATAAAATAAATCTCGAATTTTTAATAATTTTAATGTCAAATAAATACAATGTCATTCCACTTAAAAACTACTCAAACAACTCGCCCCTTATCGCTCCCGGCGCAAAAGTGCCCATCACACTCGCCGCGTTTCCACGCTGGATTGCAACAGCCAGCCTCTGCACCAAGAACGATCCGGAGCGAGAGTCACCAGTCGACTCTGTGAGCCTTTGTCCTAATTCCTTTACAAAGTTTTTGGCATCCTTGCCCCAGGACCCCAGGGTCTCGACAGCTACAGGCACAAAGAAGTACAACGGCTCCAACTCGGCGTACTTAATTCTCTTCTTTGAGCTTGCCTCCTCCGCTGCCGCAGAAGGGGTGTGGACAGTGCGACCAAGATGGCTGGCGGCGACAGTGCTGACGCAAGTTGCGTCCCAAATAAGGCATCTGCCGTTCTTCCATGGGATCAATGTGAGCCCATCCGGTCTTTTACCATCCGATCTACTGAGACCCGGAGGTTCAAGTACACAGGGTACGTTCGCCGTCAAAAGGGCCCTGCGGATTATATCGTTTAGAGCGTGGTGTCGCGGAAACCTCCCAGTGCTCCGCCGACAGCTTAAGGCATGATGGCCATCCGCTTCCACCATGGAGCCACAGGTGCATGTATGAGGTTCGCATACCTTACAGCCCAGGCGTAAAGCCACCGCCACACGCAGCGAGTCGCCATCGAGCAGCGTGCCCAGGTGAGGGGAAGGCAACGCCTGTAACCACGCCCCAGATTCGGGTTGCGACACAGCCCGCAGTCTAGCCCTATCGGCCCCCGTAGTGCCCTCCAATAGATGGTCCTGAATTTGCCTCACTTCCACGTCATCCCATGCCCGCTGAAGGTGACCCGCTTCGGGGATCGACGCACCCACGTTAAGAACCGACCAAGCCGTCACAGCATCCGACGCAAAAGGCATGTTCCCCCCGTCACCATGAGAGCCGAGTAAAATAGTGACAAGGTTTGCAACCCCATGCGCAGACGCCAAGAAAGCCGGCAGCCCCACATCACGTGCGCAACGTACGCCAAGACCACCACATCGTATTGGCAGACTAGCCTGACCCCACTGAGCTTCATTCAGAGAGACATTGAGGATTGCCTATCCACCATTAACCTCAATTGCTCGTCAAAGGAGGATACTTCCACGGGACATAGCCAAGTTGGGGTGGTCCTCAATAAGTAGTTGACCTTTGGAAGGGCGAGGCACGTGCGCAACAAGACGATTGCAACGTGCGCAGATATACCCTTTAGACGTTCGTGAGCGGTAAGGAGAAGCTGCTTTCGTGCAGTGATGGCCTCTGGAACTGCAGAGAGAAAAATGGGTGATCCTAAAAGGTTGAAGTCGGAGGAAGAAAGTTCCTTGAGACCAGGGAGAATAGAGCTGAAATTAGAAAAGTGGGTTCGAGCCGCAGTGCCACACGGAAAGAATTCGCACTTCGAGGGATTCACCTCCAGGCCCAGGTCCATAAGGCTGGGAACTAATACTTCTAGGTCCTGTAGCACGTCTTCCGGTTTGCCCCCGATAGTGCCATCGTCCAGGTACCAGACGTTAAGAGGTGATTTGAGATTACGGATCGCCTTATGAACGGCCAGACTAAACACTAGCGGGCCCAGAGGATCTCCCTGTTGGGCTCCCACTTTTAAAAGAATGAGATTGTTATCAAAGAAAAGATTGGAAGGAAGTCTGTATACTTGATGAAGGAAAGGGTAGAGAGATGGAATTCTTTCCTTGACCTCACTCAACAGAACGTCTCTCTCCAAGGTGTTAAACGCGTTGCGAATGTCCAACTTCACTAAAACTGAACCCTCGTTCCTCGGGTCCATGACAAACTTCCGCGTGGCGTGAATAGCAGCCTCACATCCCAGGCGCGTCCCGAATCCCAATTGGTGAGGCTGTAGATATCCGGCCATGTCTTCTTTTACGGCTCGGCAAGCCAACGACGAAAGACGCTACCGACCGCTATTGGCCTCAGACCGCCATCTTTTTTAGCCAAAGCAAAGAGGGAAGCCCCGTACAGATATGGACACACGAGAGGGTTTACCTGACCACTGAGCAAAAAGTTTGCCAATCTCGTCAAACTACGAAGAGACGCCTACCGTTCTCTCACGCTGACACAGATGTTAATTCTCTTAGGTGTCCCGGCCGGACCCCGTCCAGGCCCGCCGCTGACCCCGCATAAAAGGAACCAAGCGCCGAAATCACGTCCTCTACAGTGACTGTCGTTGCAGTGACCGACAAACCCGGATCAGGGGGGAAACTAAGTGAACGTGAAGGACCCGGATGCTTCAGTTTTATAGCGGCCAGCGTGTCGGGGTCCTGCCGTGCGAAAGAATCGGCAGACATCAAAAGGCGGACGGCGCCCCTCAAGTCTCCCTCAAACACCTTTGATTCAATCCTTTTGCTCAAAGAACGAGAACCACCAGCCACTCTCGGAGCGGGCACCCCATTGGCATCGCAGTGACTCGAGGATAAAACGTTCGCCTTAACCTTCGATGTCACATTGCCGGGCGACTCCCTGTCAGGCACTCTCAGCGCTGTATACGCGAAAGATAGAAGTGCGCTCCAGTCGTCCACACCGTTGCATGTAACACAGGCGTCTACAATATCACACAGCCTCCCGGCCGCCTGATTTCGGGCACCCTTAGGGATGTGTCGGAGGACTGGTACATTCCCCCTAAACGAAGCAAGACCATCCAGGCACCACTGCCTAGGGGATGAAGCCGACGGCCCGTGTCCCACAGGGGCATCGGTACCCGAATCAGCCGGAGACACCAGCAAGTTCGCCTCCGAACGCACACGTTTATGCATGCGTCCAATATGCACCTTCAGCTAGGGTTGCCAGATACAGGCTTTTCATTTCCGGGACAATTCGAGGGTTAGGCATTAGGTCGCGTCGGTAGGAAAATATACAAAAAGGAAATTATTTTTGTAAACCACTTGTAATATTTTACAAAACTTAAAACACATTGGCACGGCCCTGGAAGCCGAGTTGGACCGAATGCTGGAGATGGGAGTAGTGTCCCCGTTTCAGTCCGCGTGGAACTCTCCAGTGGTCCACCTCGCTTTTATTTATTTATAAAATAAAACTTTGGAAAAAATTAACTTACGTTACTTTACATTTGGTATGAAAACAACTTATCATCACACATAATAAAAAATTAAATTAAAAATTTAAAAAACCCCCGACTCACAAAAAAAGAACAATAAAAAAACCTATAAAAAGTAAAAAAATAACTATTATATTATGACCTATCTACCCTAAGTATTGAACCATTATTATTATTATAGGTAGCTATATTATTTACGTATTCATATTGTTAAATAACAGTTCGTCTCGTCGGGGACCGCTCACCTAATCATAACCCAATCGTGCGTCTGTCTCTATTTAGGTATAGAGCGGTAATAAAGGTTCAATACTTAGGGTAGATAGGTCATAATATAATAGTTATTTTTTACTTTTTACAGGTTTTTTTATTGTTCTTTTTTTTGTGAGCCGGGGGTTTTTTAAATTTTTAATTTAATTTTAATTTCATGCTTTTTATAGGAGTTTTCTAATATCAACATACGTATAGTCTATCAACAATTATTCAGAACTAATGCGAATTGCGCGGAGTGTGGTTACAGAATTAGAAATACATTCCACTCTTCATATCTTTCGAATGGCTAAACCGATTTTCATAAAACTTGCGGTATCGTGATGTATAAGTTATGACCTTTCATTTGATACCCAACACGGGTATACTTGAACAAATATAATTTTTCATCCCCACTTTCACCCCTCATATCTTTGAAATGGCTTAACCGATTTTTATAAAACGTAGCTAAGAACACTCTCCCCTAACCCATCTTTCAAACAAACGAAACAGAATCAAAATCGGTTCATCCGTTTGGGAGCTACGATGCCACAGACAGACTTACACACACACACACACCCACACACGTCAAACTTATAACACCCCGTCCGGGTTTCCGTCGGGGTTGTCATTTGACAAGTCTTTTGGAAGGCCCTCAAAAACAGTTTTCAGACATTCCTTCAACATCAGAATTTCCTTCCATATTGAAAATTGAACCTGGCGGTCAACGTTGACTGCCTTTATTCAGAATTCGCATGTCTGAAAACTACACTGTGTCTTAAGCACGCTGTCTCTTACTACACGGAGCGCAAAACGCCGGTCTTCGCATGTTTTCTAGACCTTTCTAGAGCTTTTGACCTGGTTTTTTACGATCTTCTATGGGAAAAGCTTGAAAAGGCTAGCGTCCCGCTAGAACTGATAAATATTTTTAAATATTGGTACAGCAACCAGGTCAATAGCGTGAGATGGTCGGGTACACTTTCTGAACCATACAGATTGGAGTGCGGGGTGAGGCAGGGGGGGTTATCATCGCCTACGCTCTTCAATCTGTATGTGAATGAATTGATAGAGGAGCTCAGTGGCGCCAGTGTGGGTTGTTCCGTGGACGGCGTCTGCGTTAACAACATTAGCTACGCGGACGACATGGCGTTGCTGAGTGCGTCTGTCTGTGGCCTGCGATCTTTAGTTGCCAGATGCGAGTCGTACGCACTCTCTCACGGATTGGCCTATAATGTGAAAAAGAGCCAGGTTATGGTCTTTGAGGCCGGAAGTAGACGATATGACCTGATACCACCGATTACACTAAATGATCAATCGCTACAAAGAGTGTATAACTTTAAATACCTTGGCCATGTGTTGACTTCCGACCTCAGGGACGATAAAGACATTGAGAGGGAACGGAGGGCGTTGTCAGTGAGAGCAAATATGCTAGCTCGCAGGTTTGCACGTTGTTCAAGAGAGGTGAAAATTACACTGTTTAGATCTTTTTGTACATCTTTCTACACGTGCGGCCTGTGGGCAGGGTACACTCGAAAAGCTTACAACGCCCTTCGTGTGCAATACAACAACGCGTTCAGGGTGCTGCTGGGGCTACCGCGCTTCTGTAGCGCATCTGGGATGTTCGCAGAGGCTCGGGTGGATTGCTTTTATGCGACCATGCGTAAGAGGTGCGCGTCCTTGGTGCGCAGAGTGCGCGAGAGCGGCAACAGCGTCCTGAACATGATCGCGCGAAGACTGGACAGCCTCCACGTTAACCATTGCTGTGCCATAGCGGGGGGCGTGATGCAGGAATGGCCTTTATAATGTATTTTTTAACCTAGTTGTAATTTAATTTATTGGAATTTATTATTCATTGTAATTTATTTATTTTATGCATTGGAATTTTAATTATTATAAACTTATTTATTGCAATTTTTAATTATTGTAATTGTATAAAATTTACCTACTGTACTTGTATTTATTGAAATTTTTAATTGTTGTATTTATTGACATTTTAATTGTTGTATTTATTGAATTATTGTATCTATTGACATTTTAATTGCTGTATTTATTGAATTATTGTATCTATTGACATTTTAATTATTGTATTTATTGACATTTAATTATTGTACCTAATTGTATTTTTTGTACCTAATTTTTATTTCAGTGTCACATACATTTGTTTTTGGAATATACTAACCTAGATATAAGCACTACTAACAAATATGAGCCATTGTTGCTTTTTATTAAATAAATTCATTCATTCATTCAAAACTGTTTTTGACGCCCTCCCAAAAGATTTGCCAAATGATAAAATTTGATGAATAATTTATGGACGAAAGAGCGATACAGAATATCCATGGACTTGATCAAGTCTGAACTGCAGACTCGCATCAATTTTGATGCGTCTTGCTCGCAAATAATGTCGTATTCTGCAAAGCCCTGACGGAGAAAGTTTGCCAAATTTAAAATTTAAAAAACCCCCGACTCATAAAAAAACCTGTAAAAAGTTATAAAATAACTATTATATTATGACCTATCTACCCTAAGTATTGAACCTTTATTATTATTATAGGTAGCTATATTATTTACGTATTCATATTTTTAACTAACAGTTGGTCTCGTCGGGGGGACCGCTCTATATCTAAACAGAGACAGATTAGGTTAGGATTAGGTGAGCGTTCCCCGACGAGACAAACTGTTAGTTAAAAATATGAATACGTAAATAATATAGCTACCTATAATAATAATAAAGTTTCAATACTTAGGGTAGATAGGTCATAATATAATAGTTATTTTATTACTTTTTACAGGTTTTTTTATGAGTCGGGGGTTTTTAAATTTTAAATTTATTTTTTTATTTCATGCTTTTTATAGGGATTTTATAGGGGTTTTAATATCAACATACGTATAGTCTATCAACAATTATTCAGAGCTAATGCGAATTGCGCGGAGTGTGGTTACAGAATTAGAAATACATTCCACTCCTCATATCTTCCGAATGGCTAAACCGATTTTCATAAAATTTGCAGTATCGTGATGTATAAGTTATGACCTTTCATTTGATACCCAACACGGGTATATTTGAACACATTTAATTTTTCATCACCACTTTCACCCCTCATATCTTTGAAATGGCTGAACCGATTTTTATAAAACATAGCTAAGAACACTCTCCCCTAACCCATCTTTCAAACAAAAGAAACAGAATCAAAATCGGTTCATCCGTTTGGGCGCTACGATGCCACAGACAGATTTACACACACACACACACACACCCACACACACGTCAAACTTATAACACCCCGTCCGGGTTTCCGTCGGGGGTTAAAAATATGACAAAATCCAGTGACAAATACTTAAAAAAGTGGTCGGTTTATCGTTTGATTTATATGTTGAGCCAAAATAATTGTGATTTTAATATTCGTGTTTATTTAATAAGCAAAAGAGAAGTATTTAAAGTGGTTTTTATGTTTAATATTGTAATCTGATGTTGATTTTCTACCAAAGTTTATTTTATTAAGCGACTGAATGACTCGAAAGCGAAGCGTGCGCGAGCGCGGTAGGTATTCGAAATCCGGGACTATAAAGTGTGATTCCTGGACACTGCACAAGACACGTAATTCCGGGACAATCCCGGATTTCTCGGCCATCTGGCAACCCTACCTTCAGCCCACGTGCTGAGAAAACCCGGGAAGATTCCGGGCAGTGTGGACAAGTTAATTGTGTATTATTTACACTCATATTAGCAATAGTGATACCAAAATGTCAATTACTTTATACAATTAACAATATACTCAACATTACAAATTAACTAACAAAACAGCCATTATTTGTAAATAAAATCGGTTTCAGACAATTTCCAGTAAAAATAACATCACAACAACAACATAATAATAATGAAAAAACAAAATAAAATTTAAAAAAAAAATACCTTAATAAAATTTATATCTAAACAATATTAATATAAACAATAAATTCAAATCAATAATCAATAATAATTATTTCAATAATAATGTACTTAATAATAAAAAATTAGGTACCTATGTCAAAAGATAGGTATAAACTGACTACAAATTAATGTACATATAATGGCTGTACCGCAACTATAATAAACTTATAATAATAATGTTAATACATTCTTCGAATGTACGTAGTCTTATAATATTTCCTTTCAGCCAAAACTGGGCAACACCGATAACTCGGACTGACTTTGACTGACGATGACGGTATTTGTGAAAGTTTCCGTGACACGTATGTCAAGTTTGTATAGGTACCCACTCTTCGTCCGTCTATGATGTTTTGATTGATGAGTAAACAGTAGTCGAACAGTCGTCGTTGACGCTTTAAACTTACTGTTAGTGATATTATATCGTATTGATATACCGCAACATAAAGACGAGCGAACATATAAACAATTATAGTGCGCGTCCACCAGCATTCATTCTCATAAGTGAGTCTCAGTTGTGTTGTGCGTGTACCTCTTGTGTCATAGTGGCAAGAAAAGAAATGCTAACCCTTCGGCAAATCGGGTCGGTACAACTCTTATTATTAATGTTAATTACTCTGCGCTGATTGTACCAAAGATTCAGTTAGTAAACAACCTTTTTATTCCGTTGTAGGTAGGTACTAGGTACGTCTTAATTTCTTGCAATGTAACGGAAACAATAACTATCAATACTTGATCTATGTTCTCACCAACGATATCACAGCTTTCACATTACTTTGGCACTCGGTTGTAATGTTTTTTGTATTAAATATATAGCTTTATAATATTTTTATTAATTTAAATTATGAGTACGATGTCAACAGTGTTGGGGTTGCCAACTATCTCTCGTTATCTGTTCAAAAATCTCGAATTATTTTTAAAGTAGTTTCAATAATTTTGTTACACTTATTAACCTCGACACTGAGACTTATTAAATAAATCCAAACATCTAGGTATACTACTAATTTTTAAAGAGGAAAGATTTGATTGTTTGATTGAATTGAAGAGTCTAAACTACTGAACCGATTTGTAAAATTCTTTGACTGTTGGAAAACTAGGTTACACTATCCCCGGGTGACGTAGTAGTTGACTGCCTCTGTGGCGTAGTGGGTAGTGATACCGCCTGCGGCGCTGGAGGTTCTGGGTTCGATTCCTGGATCGGTCTGTATATTTGTGTGATCCACAAATGTTTGTTTCGGAGTTTGGGTGTTTTCTATGTAATATATTTATATGTATATTACTAAATACATAGGTATGTATTTAGAAATATATAAGTATGTATATCAGTCGTCTAGATTCCATAGCACAAGCTTATTTTAGCTTAATTTGGCCTAGATGATGTTGTGTGCGCATGTCCACAAAATTTATTATATTTATTATGATTATTTCTTGGTATTTTTAGGGTTTCGTAGCCAAATGGCAAAAACGGAACCCTTATAGATTCGTCATGTCTGTCTGTCTGTCTGTCCGTCCGTGTGTCACAGCCACGTTTCTCCGAAACTATAAGGCCTATGCTATTGAAACTTGGTAACTAGATGTATTCTGTGAACCGCATTAAGATTCTTATATAAAACTAGAAAAAAAGCAGTAAATTTTGGGGGTCCCCATACTCAGAACTGTATCTCAAAAAATTTTTTTTCGTCAAACCCATACGTGGTGGGGTATCTACAGATAGGTAGGTCTTTAAAAATGCTATTGAGGTTTTCAACATCATTTTTTTCTAAAGTGAATAGTTTGCGCAAGAGACACTTCCAAAGTGGAAAAATGTGTCCCCCCCCCCCCCCCTCTAACTTCTAAACTAAGAGAATGATAAACCTAAAAAAATATAATGATGAACATTGCCATAAAAACTACCAACGAAAATTGGTTTGAACGAGATAGAGCTGGTAGTTCTTTATTTATACGTCGTAAACTGCAATTTTCGGTTAGAAAAATCACTACCACTGCAAACGTGTTAAAAGTTTAAAACATCAATCAAAGTTACAACGAACTATTAGAACTTTTATATTATGTTACTTGCTGCTACGAAACCCTTCATGGGCGAGTACAACTCGCACTTGGCCGGTTTTTTTCCATTATCATGTCTCTCTGTTTCACAGGTATCTTCTTTTTTTTTCTTACGAAGATACCTGGTCTTTTGATAGGCTTACATGGGGACATACTGGTCCAACATGCAGAGGCCCTTTGAGAATTTTAATCTATTAGGCAGTAGGACCCCCACTGCACACTATCCACGCTCGCCTTATGTAGAAGAACGGTAATGGACCATGTGCAATGGGAGCTAAACTATTGTAAAATATGCTAACTACGATATGGGCTATTGGGATGGGTACTAGTGGTCTGGATAACTTAATCTATGGATGAAGACGGCGTCTGCCATTTCAATATATTATTATTAAAATTCTGGCAGACGGTGACTCGCCAACTCACTAGATGGGCCCCCTATCTATACAATCGCCATAGGCCCGTAGGTCTGTGAGGCGACCGAGGGCAACACCGGTGTGAGGGGCTAGGGGTGTCGAGCGGTGCGGCGCCGGTTTTGCCATCGCGGGTCAGACCCGGAGCGGGTTTCCCCGTAGTTATGCCCTTGAAAATGACACTTCCACCCCCGAGCATATAGCTCTGGCTTCCTCCCTCTGACCGGCCAATTAAGGCAAGCCAGAGTTGAGATTTGCTGCACTTCCGGGAGTATCACATGGTCTCCCATTAGCCCATTAAATGCTAACTAGTGACAAAGCACAACAAAACTTTGAGGAATCGGGACCGATGTGTAGCCACGCACATTCAGCTCGCCACAAGCTGCCCTACGGCACAGTATAAATATATGTTTAACCAGTATTGTAGCTCCCTACAAACAGACGAAGCGCAAGCTATACCTACGATTCTCGTTTTCGGCATGCCTTTCAGCAAGCAAGCAGCGTCCGCAGTCGCGATTGTGCCGAGTAGACGAATGGAAGGTGTGTCGTTTTTTAAATAGTAACCGCGCGTGTTTTATTTACTAAAAATATTTAATATGACAACTAGTGTCTATTGTGCTTGTTTTGGTTGCATGAATTCGTCAATAACGCACCCAGATACAACGTTTTTTAGATTACCTGGAAACTCCGAAAGGTAAGACTATAAATTGATTTTACTTAAGTACTAATTGGTACTATACCACTAGATGACTAAAGTTAAACAAAGTGATTGACACGAGTGAACTAGGTTGTTACATGAAGTAGGTATGTTTGTGTTTAAAACTAGACTTGTGCTTGCTCAGTCAGTGAACGGTGCGATCCAATATAGTACAATATCAAAAAAAAAAACTAGTTCAGAACTCTAGTACGTGTAGGTATAACATTTAGTTCCGTTGTCAGTTCGTAGTTATTTAATTGAGAGCAATGATTTAGGTATGTTTCAAGAGTATTCATTTCTTTGTGGATGACCGATGTTACAGTACACTTAGCACCGTATGACTGCCTCTGTGGCGCGGTCGGTATTGATACCGCCTGCGGCGCTGGAGGTCGTGGGTTCGATTCCCACCCGAGACAAATAATTGTGTGACCCATTAATGTTTGTCTCAAGAGTCTGGTTGTTTCTATGTATAATATGTATGTATTTAAAAAGTATATTAGTATTAATATCCGTGGTCTGATACCCATAACACAAGCAGGTTATTCCTAGCTTACTTTGGGATCAGATAGCGTTGTGTGAAAATGCCCGTTATTATTTATTTATTTATAAAAAAAAATTACAGCATTTTTGTTACCTTTATTTTTTATTACACGCATAGAGACAAATATGAACTTCCAAAGTTTAACACAACTTGACAATGTACGAAAAGTACTAGTGTACTAGAGACTGACTAGTACTTTCAAATCGAAAAATAGTTTTAATTTTGTAAATCAAAAATTTAACGCAATGATTATAAAGACTAGAATTCCGTGATTCTATCACTGACGAAACATGTGGTGAGCCGATTATTATTGTCTACGCCGTTTTCAAATTTCTACACCCATCTCACTCAATCGTTAGTAGATAACGGGCGCTGCGCCGCCACGCCGCCACCCCGCGCCGCCAGCCATTGCGGGGATATTATATTATTACTCACAAAGTATTTTTTTGTTTAAATAAAAAAGGTACATATTTACTCGAAATGAAAGCCGGTTGTCTAAAACAACAATCCTTAATACAAATTGAAGGCCTTGTGGGCGGATTGAAAAAATCAACTGCATTAGGCTCACTATCTATTACGCGTACGTAAAACTATACGGTAAAATGTGGGCGTATACTATGCCTCTGCCTACACCTTCAGGGATAAAGGCGTGACTATATGAATGTATGTATGTACATATTTACAATCGCAATACTAAATAGAAAGTCAAAGTAGGCACATATTATTAAAATGCTGTAGGTGGGCAGCCCTATGGCATGCTTACGTACCGCGCGGCTGTAGGCATTTATTTCTAAAATCCGGCCGAGTCAAACTACAGTATACAGTGCCTACGGATAGGATGTGTGCTTTTCTATAACCTTGTGAGACATTTTTTTTTGTTGATCTCAGAAAGTAGATGATTCAAAAAGCAAATCTAATATGCCCTCATAGGGTTGCGTTAATCCCATGAAAAGATAACGATTGTCCACGAGGGGTCCATTATTATTATTATTATATTGCTGTAATTTTGCACCAAATGGTCTGAGAATTACTCAGACCATTTGGTGCAGCAGCAATATTAGGTGATTTGAAAATACTATCAAAATAGTAGGTAACAGTATACCAATGTTCCTGGTCAAAGAACCTGTGTATGAATTGTGTGTATCTACCTTTATCACCTAGGGAGTGAACAAATGATTTTCAAAATTTATATGTAAGAACATTCTCGATTTCATTAACTTTTTCTTCGGGACTTATGATGCCACGGACATAATATGTCCGAGATTATTTTTGAAAAGAAATAAGTACCTATGCTAACTGATTATAAATTTTAAATATGAAAAAAAGAATTGGTTTCGAGCAGGATTCGAACCTGCATCTTCTCGCACACCATACAAAATGCCACTTAGCCACCGAAACCACCCGAGTTGGCTAGGGCCGGGGCGGCGAGACGTGTCGTGCGGTGTTCCACAGGGGTCGGTCTTAGGACCGCTCTTGTGGAACATCGGCTACGATTGGGTACTTCGCGGTTCGTTGCTCAGAGGTGTCGGCGTAACGTGCTACGCCGACGATACCCTCGTTACGGCGCGTGGAGCAACGCACCGAGAAGCAGCCCTAAAGGCCACGGCAGGGGTGGCTCAAGTCGTGGGGCGAATACGACGGCTGGGTATAGAGGTGGCCCTTCACAAATCCGAAGCCCTGTGCTTCCACGGGCCTCGGAAGGGGCCGCCGATAGGATCCAGCATACATGTAGGGGGCGTTAGCATCGGCATCGAGCCCTCAATGAAGTACCTGGGGCTTGATACTCGATAGCCGATGGAACTTCGGACACCACTTTCGAAGTTTGGTCCCAAAGCTGAGAGGGGCAACAGCTGCACTTTCGCGGTTATTGCCCAACATAAGGGGACCCAACGCTACCTGCAGAAGACTATACCTCGGGATTGTGCGGAGTATGGCCCTATACGGGGCGCCTATATGGGCGGAAACCCTGACGGCCCGCAATGTGGCTAGACTACATAGCCCGCTGAAGGCAATGGCCACCAGGGTGATTAGAGGGTACCGCACGATCTCTGTCGAGGCGGCATGTCTCCTAGCTGGGACCCCTCCATGGGACCTGGAAGCGAAAGCCCTTGCATCGCTTTATCAGTGGCGCAAGGAGGCGTTGGAGCGGGACCACAGGCCTGAGTCTCGGGAACTCGAGGCCCAGCGATCCCTGCTCCACCAGGAGCTCATGGAAACATGGAAGGTACGACTTGAGCAACCAAAATGGGGGCTCACCACTATTGAGGCGGTGAAGCCGGTCATGGATGAGTGGCTGGAGAGACGCCATGGTAGCCTCACTTATCGGGTGTCACAGATACTTACCGGACACGGGTGTTTCGGTAAGTATCTGTGGCGCATACATAGGGAGATAACACCCGAGTGTCAGCACTGCGGTGACTGCAGCGAGGACACGGCGCTGCATACTCTGGTGGAGTGCTCAGCATGGGCGCTACAGCGCCGAAACCTCGTTGCAGGCCTGGGCGTTGACGTTCTCACACTGGAGACCATGTAAAAGCTATGGTCTCTAGCGGAAGCAAGTGGGATGCCGCTGCATCTTTTTGCGAGCAAGTTATGCTTCAAAAAGAGGTGGCGGGAAGGGACCGGGAGAGAAATCTCCCTCCCGAGTTCCGCAGTCGGCGGCGAGGTCGTCGCAGACTGCTATACGCCCAAGACTACCGACCTCCATGACTGGGAGCCTGAGAACGGTGAGCTGGCTGCTCGCCGTTCTTACAGAAGCAGGCCAAGACGATGGCGAATATCTCTTTGCCCCTCATAGTGGTGATAGTGGTGGGACAGTACCCAACTCCCCCCCCCCCCCCTTCCCCAAGTAGCGGGTTAACACCCGAACCGACTCTCCAGACGCGGGATAGCACCCGAACCCCATAGGCGAGGTTGAAGTGTTCGCCAAAGTCTGCCGAGAGCCCTGGGACATCCTTCCGAGGGCTTACCCGGGACTCCCGGCCGTAGACAGTTGTAGAGCATCGTGTGGTTTTAGTCGGTAGGAGTCCGGCATAGCATCCATGTAGGATTTCCACACGTAAAAATAAAAAAATAAAAAAAGCCACCGAAACCTACTCGGAACCAACCAAATTTTCCACCTTATATACCTACGTCTTAGGGCAAACGTAGGCACTAGGCACCATCTACCGGCCTCTTTTGTTCGGCTCTGATTACAGAATTGTTACCGATGAATTTTCTCCCTTAAATAGTGCCTGATGACGGCAATAGGCTTGTTTCATACTAGGTACAAAACTACTAGTAATCTGTGGGTGCGTGATTTATCTCTGCCTAGCCCTTCCAGGATATAGGTGTGATGGTGTGCTATGTTACGTCCACACTTTACTTTTTTGAAGTGAGTACTTGTGGCCACCACGTACCGCTGTGTGACATTTTATTTGCGAGCGTTTCCGTGCTTCGTAAAGCACGTTACGCTGTTTTTCAGTTACATGACAGTCGTTAAGCCAAGTATAATATAGCCTTATAAAAAGTGACCCAAAACTACCCACCTGTTCAAATTTCGTCACGTGACGTGGCATCAGTCAAAAAAATTACAAAAATGAGAAAAAAAAACCCCATGAAAACTTTGACTGTAAATCCGTTTCAAAGGTCCTGTAAATTTTTATTATCACCCTTTCTATCGCTACTGAGCGGAGTGACTGCCAGGCGAGTGTTCCGTGGTTTGTTTTGCCGTGCCGACCATGTTACCTCGAATTGCCGCGGTAACAAACGAATGCTTAGTGTGCGACAATTTTTTTTTATTAAAAAAATAACCCCTCTTTTTTATTTGTACCTAAGTATTTGATTTCCGATGCCAAGTCATCTCATGAAATTTGGACAGTCAATTTTGGGACACCCAATATAGTAAGTAAGTAAATTATACTACAATAGGGCTATTGGGTACTATACAATTAATGATTATTTGCTGGATAAGGAGGCCTGGAAATGACCTGCTCTGCTGGATTCTAAAAAAAAATGTTAAAATGCATAGTTTTTAGATTCTTTAAAGTTGATGAGCACTAATAAGAATAACCCGCTGAGTTGCTTGCCAGTTCTTCTCAGGTGGGTCGCGTTGTGAACTGGTGGTAAATTTTTTGATTTGTATTCTGGACGTTTTACAAGTGCATCTGTTAAACGAAATAAATATAGTTTTTGTTTTTGTTGTTATGGGCGGCTTGAAAAATTCTAATGGTGGGTCGGATCGAGTCCCGGGACATCCTTCCGAGGGCTTAACCCGGGGCTCCCAACCACAGGCCGTTGGACGTTACGTGAGGTTTTTTAGTCGGTAAGAGTCCGGCATAACATCCTTTGAGGATTTTCCCTCACGTAAAAAAAAAAAAAAATAGTGGGTCGGGTCATCACAATTACAACCTATCATGTCTGTACATTTCAACATGGCAATCACCACCCATTACGTGGGACAAAAAACTATAAGGTGAAATGTTGGCGTATACTACGCCTCTGCCTACCCCTTCGGGGATAAATTGTGTGGATGTATGTATGTACCACTTGTGTTGCAAATTGGGCAAGTGAAGTATTCCAGATTCGAATACGTTGATGACGATGATTTTGGGCTTGAATAAGTTAGGTACCTATATCAATAGTATTTTGCATGGTAAAGGATCGATTTCACCTCTAAAAGAATTCCATCGCAAACAAAACTTCACAACAAAAAAAAAAGTTAGCCTAGCAAAAAGACAAAGTTCTATCACAAAGGCTCATTCAAAAGAAAAATACTCGAAAGTCTATAACTCCATGGTTTAAATTACAGTTGGCGGCATTTAAAGGGTTTCGTTTTCAAAGAGTCTACGTACGTTCGAAATTTAAAAAAGAAATGTGAGGCCGCCATACTGGTTTTAAAGGGTTGGGGATGGATTAAGTGGCACTTTAAAGTACCGCCCTAGCAGATGAAAAAAAAAATGGCCGCCACATGTGATTGAGACGAGTACTGTACGTCACCTAGCACTCTTCTAATTGCTAGGAGACGGTGTTGATTTGAAAGCTCAAGGTTTCTATAAAAATGTGTGCTTGGTTAGATCTAGAATATTAGTGAAAGTAGGTATAGTAGCACCGTAACTTGCTGTGTCCTTAGGTTTTGCTTGTGATAAACATTGAACCGTCTCTGTACCTATTGGCCCATTTGGACTAAACAATGCAATGATACCCTTGACTACTTTAGCAATATATTGTGAAAGTCTAACAGATTGGTTAACATTTAATAATTTCATTATAAGGTAAGTATTTAGTTTACTGCATAAGTCGCTATTACAGTAAATAAATAATTATTTGTGGACAATCTCATACAACATCATTTAGCCCAAATTAAGCTAATATAAGCTTGTGCTATAGGATCTAGATGACTGTAAGACATACTTACATATTATATTTGTAAATAAATACAAATTATACAAAGAAAACACCCAAACTCCGTAACAAACATTTGTGGATCACGCAAATATTTATACCGACCTAGGAATCGAACCCAGGAGCGCGGCAGTAACTGCGAGGAGGCGCAGGGGCGCCGCCGACGTGTCTTCGCCCAAGACTACCAGCCTCCATGACCGGGGGCCTGAGGACGGCGAGAGGGCTGCTTACCGTCCTTACAGAAGCAGGCTCTAGACGACAGCCTGACGTGAGAAAGTCACGCAAGCCGCCCCCTAAGACGTGGAATAACACCTGAAAATCCCCCAAAAGACGCGGGATAGCACCTGAACCCACCCTAGGCGAGTCCGCAGTGGTAGCCTTAGGTCTGTTGGGAGTCCTGGGATATTACTTACGAGAGCTTACGTGGGGCTCCCAGACGTAGGCTTTTGGGCAGAATACGTGAGGTTTTTTATTAGGTAGGAGTCTGGCATAGCATCAATGAGGATTTTCCCTCGCGTTTAAAAAAACGTCGCTATTATAGTTAGTCTCGGTAAACGTGGGGTAGGACGTCCACCCGCTAGATGGACCGAGGACCTGGTAAAGGTCGCAGGCTGGGACTGGATGCGCAAGGCGCAGGACCGTGGATTGTGGCGTAAATTAGCAGAGGCCTACGTCCAGCGGTGAACTGCGATAGGCTCATTTGATTATTTGATTGATTGATTATAGTTACTACGTATCAATCAATCGATCAAATCAGCCTTTGGCAGTCCACTGTTCGACGTAGAACCAAAGATAATATAATAGTACTAGCTGATGCCCGCAGCTTCGCCCGCGTAAAATTTGTTCCCGTTCCCGCTTACCATAGCAACTTATGCCCGGGATAAAAGTAACCTATGTGTTATTCCAGACTATAATGTATATCTGTGCCAAATTTCAGCCAAATCCGTTCAGCCGTTAGAGCGTGAAAGAGTAACAAACATCCACACTCACAAACTTTCGCATTTATAGTATTAGTAAGACAGTAAGATTACTAGGTAGAACGTAGACACAGTATATATATGTTGTTATACAGTGACGTAGACCTCTACCAATTTACGACAAAGATACGGTCCTACGCCTCCAGCTGTAAGTAGATGATAATTTAAAATAATAGACTTGTATTGCTGACTTTAGCGTGTTTAAACAGACTGCCGATTTGTAATCCTACTAGCATTATAGATTTGAAAAGTTTGTGAAGATGTTTATTTATTACTCAATCACGCGTTAACAGCTGAAATTTGGTTTCGGAATAAATAAATAATAGTCCGGAATAACATACCAAATTTTAGCCTGAAACTTATGTGTGTATTGTGATCGCGACTCTTTTTTTTATAACTGTATGAAACGAACACGGAACAGACATAATTATAATTATAATACTTAATATCTGCTCCCTGTCCGCGTCCTTTCGTACACACACATTATTTACCTAATATATTGTACTATCACAGATTATATAATATATTCTATGTATTATCACTTGCTTTAAAGCAGCAGAACACCATCATAGGTTATCTCAAGCCGTCAAGCGTGTCGCACCTCATCATCTCGTTTTATAATACAACTTTATCTCACAAATCAGTCTCTTATCGAATCGCCGTCGCGTGACTAAGTTGTATTTGACAATTTTGCGACGATAATAATATACAAACATAACCTTTTGTCACATATTTGGACATTTTTACACAACGCAGTCTTGTCCAAGGCCTTTATTCTCAACGAATCATCGTAAAACTGGTCATAATGTTACTCGTTACTGCTCGTTCGCTCTAACTTTGCCGCTCGGCTCTCTTACGTAGTATTGTATTCTCTTTGCTCGGCTCCATACTGAAGTCGAATTTTTAATTAGACGAAGTAAATTGACAGCAACTAATGTCACTTCTTCATACAATGTTTTTTTTTTCTTCTTGTTCTTGGGCTTTCTCGGTTTGAGAGTATGCCAAAGTCAAGTTTTCATTGTGAAAATATAAATCATTTTCATATTATGTTTTTTCTTATGAGCAGCGTATTCATGTATGTCCAAGTTTGGACTAAGTTCTACTCTAGTAAGGCGGTGGTACTTTTCTAGGGCTTGCTGTGGAATTCGTCGACAAACCTAAAAACTCGCGTTTCACTGCGCTATAACACTTTCCAACACTATTGCACGTTTTTGAACCTTTATGTTTAATAATCCACCATAAATCACACATAAACACTCAAAATTACACTAGTTTTGAAAAATTATTAAAACACAATGTAATGCTTGTCTGAAAGTTTCCCGCCGAATCCTCATACAATGTTGCGTATTCTCTATGACGAAGTGACATCAGCTACTGTCAATTTACTTCGTCTAATTAACAATTCGGGTATACGCCTTTACGCCAGCGGCAAAGTTAGAGCGAACGGGTAGTACAAGTATTTTTCTCAACGAGTCACAGTTTTACCCGTTTTAGGGTGACTCGTTTAGAGTAAATCCAAATTATGTAATAAGATCTAGGCAATTGATAAACCTACTTACTATAGGTAAATCTAAATACAATCAAAGATGTAAACTCCAAAATTAAAACTTTCTTTCGATTCAGGATTGGAATCCGAAACGTTAGCAAATACACACAAATAAGTTACACTACGAGTATCACTGTATCAATGAGGAAGTAAATCTCATATTTAAGTATCAATCATATATCAAACCTATTATCTATTGTGCTTTATTAACGCAAGTATCAACAAGGTCATACTTTTGATAAATAGGTCGTTTTGATTCGCAAAAGCATTAGTCTTCTTCCTTCAGTAACTCGAGACGCGTCTAAGAATAATGCGCAAAATAATATTTATCTTTGCATTAGTTACTATAAAATGTGACGAATATAACTTAAAACGTGCTGAAATAATCGAAATGGAATTCCAAATCTCCCTCGGAGGAAACACAACGCTCAGTGACAAAGAATTAATTGTGAACGAGTGTCTAATGCGACATAAGCTTGCTGAACTGGACTTTGCGTTTGAACATCCAGAGCATTTCAATTTCTCAAAACATTTTTTCAAATATAAAGACAAAATAGGACAGTCTAAAGTGTATCAGATAATTAAAAATATGCCTAAAGGAGCACTGTTACATGTGCATGATACTGCGATTATGGGACAGGATTATATGCTAAATATTACCTATATGGACAACTTGTATGTCTGCTTAGGGCAGCAAATCAGTTTCAACTTTTCTTATACGACTCCAAATGTATCATGCTCCGATCGCTGGCAACTTATGAGCGATGTTAGACAAGTAGCCAAAAATGTTACCGAATTTGATTTAGAACTGAAAAAACATTTTACTATTGTCGTACCTAATCCTGAAATCGTTTACACAAATATAAACGAGACCTGGAAACATTTCAGGCAATACTTTTCAACTGTATCCGGTTTGTTAGGTTACAAACCAGTACATATGCAATATATGCACGATGTCCTAGAAACGTTAAGGAAAGACAAAATTATGTATGCAGAGTTAAGGAGCAGTATGTATGAAGGATATGATCTAAATGGAACAGTATATAACAAAACAATGATAGCCAAATTGTTCAAACAAGTTATAGACGATTTTGTACGAAATAATCCAGATTTCTTTGGCGCAACATTCATTTTTGCATTCTCAAGAGGCAAAGACTTGGAATCACTAAACAGTGAAATACAATTGGCGAGGGATATAATCAAAGAAGTACCTGAACTTATAGTTGGTTTTGATTTAGTTGGACCAGAAGATTTGAGACCCTTGAAGTATTTCGCACCGGTTTTAGATACAATAAAAGATTCAATAAATCTATTCCTCCATGCGGGAGAAACGAATTGGCTTGGAACTGCTACTGATGAGAACCTTATTGATGCAGTATTACTAGGAGCTAAGCGAATAGGACATGCGTATTCTCTTCCAAAACATCCAGTAGTTTTAAAGCAAGTGATAGAAAACGATATTGGACTAGAAGTTAGTGTAGTGTCAAATTCTGTTCTATCCTTAGTCAAGGATGTCCGTAATCATCCATTGAGTGTCCTCTTAAGTTTAGGTTTACCAGTTGTGTTGGCAAGTGATGACCCTGGCGTTTGGGATACTGATCCTCTATCTACAGAGTTTTATGTGGCTTTTGTTGGTGTTGCAAGTAGACTTTCAGACTTACGGATGCTGAAAGCTCTAGCACTTAATTCTTTGAAGTATAGTGCTCTGAATTCTGACGATAAAGATAGGATTACAAATGCTTTTCATGGAGACTGGAGACGGTTTGTAGATAATTTTGACTGTACTTTGTACAATTAAGTTAAATTTACATTTTTATTTGAGTGAAATGGTTTTACTAGACATACCTACTTACATACATACATACATATGGTCACGCCTTTTATCCCCGAAGGGGTAGGCAGAGGCATATTATATGCCCTCATTTCACCTTTTGTATAATTTGTCCCACGTAATAGGTGGTGAGCCGTATTGCCGTGTTTAAATGGACAGGCGCAGGTTGTGACTGCCTGCTGTTGAAATAAAGCCTTCAACTTAGCTTAACGACTGCCATTTTACTGGCAACCGGGACCAACGGCTTAACGTGCCTTCCGAAGCACGGAAACGCTCAAATAAATGTTACAAAGTGATCACATGGATGGTCACCCATCCATGGACCGGCCATAGTGAAAGTTGCTTACTGCAGTGATCGTTTACAGAACACTGAGTCCGCGGGGCCACGAGCGCTTCTTACATAGTCGTAATTTATGCTCGAACTACAGTGATTGTATATTTCTGAATAAGTACCATCTGTCCTGACTGTTGGAGTTAGGTACGGTTCCGTTTACAGAATGGTTAAGCACTGTGATTAAGCTTATAGATTTTTCAATAGACAGTGTCACGTGATGGAAATTTATTTGCGTCCTATTTCGGCAAAGCCAAATAAACCACAGGCAAAGTGCGTGAAAGACATGGCAGGGTACTCCAGTCACACTGTGCTTAATCAAGACACAAAATATATTTATATATTTTTTTATAGCAGCCGGGTATTTACCGCAAATGTGTGCCTGATCAAGAGACAATAGGTAAGTTTTTGTAATAGTCGGGGATTTACCGCAAATGTGTTTTGTGAAATTCGATAACATATTGGATACTGTGTGCTGTGATACCATACCACAAACTATTGTGTTCTGTGTACCATAATAATAAGCGTCATTGTACATCTACATTCTTCTATCCGAATTCAAGCTGTTTGTGTCCATAAATATTTAACAAATCTATAGGTACCTACCTAGATACATATATTTGGCGAGCTAAATATAAAAAAATTGTAGAAGGTCGTACATGGAAGATATTTTGAAAACTTTTATTTTTATTGATACTAGGTATAGCCGAAAATGTAATAAAATTTTGTTTTTCTATCTGAATCCCGAATAAGTAGGTAATAATCAGGTCTAAACTACAGAATCAATTTGAATGATAAGCTTATGATCCGAGGCAGGTCTAGGATACTTTTAATCCCGATATTTCTCGTGGTTCCTTCGGCCTCTCCCGAAGGAACCATTGAGCTCTTTTATGATCAAGCAAACAGGGCAGTTTCACTCACTCCTACTCCTAAGAGTCTGATGAATAAATATTTTTTCAACTTTCAACGACTTTATGTGACGTAAAGAAGTTGCGAGGGTCAACTAGAAATTAATAGACAAATTGTTGTAATAGTGGGAACCGCATGCACGATACCTAGTCGTAAAACGATAAAAATGTTAACAGATGACAAAAAGTCGCCGTGTCGTTATAACAGGAACAGTAAGTAGTTGTACGACGATATTATAAGCAAAGCAGCCACATGATGAGAACGCGGTCACCATGTCATTGTATGTTCATATTAAAAGTTCTTAATTTTCAAAGAGCTACCTACTTCTAATTTCATAGTCCTGCTGGTGCCAAGACGATCATGCTGCATTACGTGCGGTAACACATATACATGTATGATCGTTTAGTTGTGTTGATTGAAGTATTGCAGTAGATAATATAATTGACATGCAAATTACGTGGTATCGTGTACCTTTAGCACTTGTATTGAAATAAAAGTCATGCCGCAACATGACGCAGCATGACCTAGGGACCACTTGGACATTTCTATTTTTACGTACTTGGTCAAGGAGTATTACCAGAGCACGTAATGCTACGTGCAACCTACTCCATCATTATGCATCAGACGTACATTAGGTAGGTATGGGGAAAAAATCTCAGAGGAATACAATTCTATCAAAAACAATGGATCGGTGTTTTTGTGATCTTGGCTGGAGTATCATTGAGCCAGCGGTTATGGCTGTTTATAATGGGTTCCAGACAAGCATACAACCCCACCTAATCGAGATTGGGCAGCGTAGCCTTACAGAAATTGGCAACACTAGAGGTGATACGACCACTTCAAAGTATAAAATGACACAATGTTTGTCCGGAATGAGCTCCGAAAGAAACTATTAGATTTTAACGTAAAAATATCCTACCTCTCAAAAGTTGAAACAAAAAATGACATAGGTAAGAAATACATAGGTATTTCTTATCTTAGATTTTATAATACCTATTATACCTACTTATAATCTAAGTTTCTTATGTTATTTTTTGTTTCAACTATTGAGAGGTAGGATATTTTTTAAAGCGACATAGTGAAAACGCGCTCTGGAACTACATATAATATGTAGGTACCAGTCAGAAATCAGAAAACTGATATCTGTGGTATGTACCCAGTTAGAGGCTTCTAATTAGGTACAATGCTACACCTAACTATAGTTCAATCCTACCCGATCTGACAATAAACATGTCATGTTTTGACAATCTTTGTATAAGACAGATGAGTAGAAAAATATAGTATGACAAATCATTGAATTTTTACTATCCTGAGTAGGTATTTTAAATGAAAATAAACTGTCATAAAGAAGTTATTTGGTGTCGAAATGATGGTAAGAACACTGTATGACTCCTGGATACTAAAATATAATCAGGGTGAATACTCAATTGCAATTAACTATGGATAAATAGGATCAAATGTGTTTGTTTACATTTTTGCGCAAAGCTATTGTAATACAGTATATTATACCTATCTGCACTTTATAGGGAGGTAGGTATCTTACTCTCGCGTAGTGAGAAGATTTCCACTTTTCTTATTAAGAAATCTATTAATTATTTACCTACTTTGGATGAAATGGAACGCTACCAAGATCTTTTGAGCCCAAAACAGCCTCACCTACAAGTGGTGCTTAGCTGGCTAACAGAACAGCTCGTGGCGAAGAAAAGGAGAAGTCAAATCAAAATTTTTGTTATTTACGACTTTTTAGGGTTCCGTACCCGAAGAGTAAGAACGGAATCCTATTCATGAGACTTCACTGTCCGTCGGTCTGTCCACATGCTGTATCTCAGGAATTGTTATCGAAAGAGAGCTAATTTTTTTACAGATGATGCATTTCTGTACCGCTGTAACAACAAATACCTACTAAAATCAGAATTATCATGATAATAAATGGGGGCCCCGTACGACAAACGTTCTTTTTTTCGTTTTTTGGTACGGAACACTCCGTGCGTGAGTGCATTTCGCACTGGGCCGGTTTTTTTGACCGGTGACGACAGTCGTGTTAGTGGCAACGGCTTGCATGACAGTGTAAAAAGAAGCCGTGAGACGGTCTCACCCGACTTCCCGTCTAACGTTTTTGTGAAAGTGAAAGTTCAATCCGATTGACGTTGTCATTTTTGTTTTATTTCAAACTTTGAACAAATGATCCACGTGACCTAGTGAAGTAATTTAATGCAACAGAGTCACAGACTACAGACACAAGTCTAGCCATAAGCCCCTCTGCACTCTATTATATAGAGAGGGGCTAAAACGAGAAACAATGGAGTAGCGAAATAATTTGTGGGGGACTCCCAACCCCGGATGGGATGTTTGTAAGTTTAGGGGCTTATCGTAACCTCCGTAACCCTAGGTACACATACTATCGAGGAGGTCTGGAATAGAGTTAACTCTGAGTTCTAAAACTTTGAGTCCAGTAAGCCTGATGGAAAGCTTATGACGAATAAGGATTGACGAACAGTATACCCGTCAAGTTTTAATTTTCGAATTTTATTCCTGTTCCAATATGTATGTTATGCGACTCGGGGAACGTAGGATAGGACGTCCATCCGACCAGATGGACAACGTCCTGGAAAAGGTCGCATGCTGGGACTGGATGCGGAAGGCGCAGGACCGTGTGTTGTGGCTAGTGTTGCCAGGTGTCCCGATTTGGGCGGAACGTCCCGATTTTCAGGGGTCTAAGGACACGTCCCGATTTGTACTTGATCGGGACGCTAAATGTCCCGATTTATGATAACCAAGAATAATGTGTTAATATCATGACTTCATGAGCAATCAATCATCTATTCTACTTAAACTATTTACCAATAACTGGGTGGGTTCCTCAACAACTCCCAGCCGTATCATACAAAAGATATATATATATGTATAACATTGGGAAAGTACCTATCTTTTGCGACGTAAATACAGAATGAATTTTTGAAAAGGGCTTGGATGGCCAAATCTGGTACTATAAGGAATAACTAAAAATGCTCAAAGGAGTCACGAGCCCGATTTTGATAAAACTTAAAACATCATCATTAGATTTTGAAAAACCAATAATCCTAGCTGGGAATCGAACCCATTGATTTTGAAAAAAAAACACATCCTTTATTATAACACCATACGATAGTGTCGCTGATAAGGATCAAATTCTGCGAAGTAATGATATAAGGCAAATTTAAGGAAAGTTTGGAATTTTAATAGAATTTATATTTCACTTACCTAAATTTTGTATCATAATTTGTTTCGTTCGAAATCCCAAAATAGATCGTAACTATTCCGTGTTTTAAATCATGCTCATAATGTTTTTATTCCCTCTTCCAAAATTCCCTCTTCCCCCGGACCACCTTGCGGTGTAGACGTGCTCTGAACCAGTGTTTATTTGTTTAACAAATAAATAATTCATAAATCAGTAAAATAAATTCACCATAAATATTAGAATCATATGAATAACGAGGAGATCGAAAGCAAGAAATTAACAACAAGTCGGCGACCTCCGCACAGTTCATGGGATCCTGGTACCGCAGACTACACTTTCAAGGTACGGTTGCACCTTTACTACTTCAAAACAAATTCGCGCCTGTTCAAAAGTGGCCATACCATAGGGCGGGTGAAGACACCGCCTATTTTACGTCATTGACTCCACCCCCCTGAGAAAGATAACTGGAACGTTGTTCGTGTGCGTGCTAGACAGTAGTGTGAAGCTTGAAAATACTTTCTCAGATATAATGGTCCCCTAGTACTAGAAGCAAAGTACTGAAGAACTCCAAATTCTTAGGTAATTAAGTAATACTTTCACAATATCTGTATTTTATACCATAACTATCAGCGCGTGGGCACTGCTGTCATATGATCGCCTAGTACCTTGCCGCTGTTATAAATCACATTTTTATAATATCCGAGAACTATCAATATGGAGGAACTAGGTTCTAGATCGTTGTCTGAATCGAATATCGACCAAACCGACCTATGCACTCCTCCTTACATAGCCCAACGTACTAAGCGCGCAAGGGGGCCAGAATACGACAGTGACGACTTTCTGGCTTTCAAAGACGAAATTAAAAAGATGATCTCCAGTATGATGAAAAGTCAACACGATGAAATTAGAAAAATCTACAGTACTTTAATGGAAATAAAATCTACTAATACTGGTATTGAGGCGGCCATGGCTAATTTATCCGCGCAAAATGAAGACCTCAAAAACAAAATTACACAATTAGAAACTCAGTCAAAAAAGGATAACGACTACATAGCTACCCTGGAGGACAGAATTGAAGACCTCTCAAGACAAAATCGCAAGTCTACCATAGAAATAAAGAGCGTCCCAAAGGTGGCTAAGGAGACCAAAGAAGACCTTCTAAATATGGCTATAAAATTATCCGAGGTTGTGGACTGCAAATTAGAGCAAAATGACATCAAAGATATATTTCGCGTTGAAAAAAAGCACGCCCAGACCAAGACGAGTACAATAGTTATGGAACTCGGCTCAACGATTACAAAAATGAACTTTCTACATAAATCTAAAGATTTCAACCGACAACATCAAAATAAACTGTGCGCAAAACACCTTGGACTTAAATCTGATGGGAGTTCCCCAATATATGTCTCGGAACAGCTAACTCCTAAGGGCTCACGATTATTTTTTCTCGCCCGTGACTTAGCGAAGTCTAAGGGATATAAATACTGCTGGACTTCTCTTGGGAAAATTTTCATTAGAAAAACTGACACCTCGCCTACTGTAATAATCAAAAGTGAAGCCCAAGTCAACAATCTTATACAGTTAAAATGACTAGAAGGCATTGGCTCCATGTCGAACGTGAATAAACGTCTCCACTATATGCTATTTTTTTGTAAGTTCTATAGTTGTAAAAAAATATTTCGCTACATTTATATATATGCATACGGACAGTACACATCTACACACTACATTAAAAATACATACACATCTATACTCACTCAAACACCTTATATCCCAGTCACTCACATCTTCACCACACACTCATATCAACTCACACACACAATAAAGGCTAGAGTCACGTACTACAGAACATATTATAGTCACGATTATGGATAACACCTTGCAAACGTTAAAAAATATAGACGACACAGATATTGCCCACGTCCACGAATGTACCATCAGGGAACTCCCAACACGTTGTCAAGTAAAAAAGACAGATTTCACGATCATATCTCAGAACATAAGAAGTGTTTATGCAAACTTTGACGACTTTCTTTTAAACCTACAAAACCTAAATTTCGAAGTAGATCTCATAACCTTAAGCGAATGTAAGCTAAACCCAAACAAACAAATTCCTCAAATGAATATGTACTCATCGTTCCAAACCACAAATCACCTTAACACATCAGACGGAGTGGTCGTATATATTAAAAACACGCAGAACATTCAGGTGCAGGAGCCTATATTAACACACGCATCCTGTCTTCAAATGAACGTATCAACCGACCTAATAATACTAGGTATTTACCGCTCCCCTTCTATAACAAAGGCAGATGATTTCATACACTCGCTCAACAGACACCTAATGACTATAGCCTCCTGTAAGAATATCGTTATCACTGGCGACATTAACATAAACCTAATTCATAACGATAAGGAAAACTCTAACGACCGTAATAATAGACTTACATATTTAAATATGCTAGCCTCGCACGGTCTACTTCCAGGCCACTTATTACCTACCCGCAAAAAGAACTGTTTGGATCACTTTATTTTAAAACTTAATGCAAATACCGATGCAACTATAGCCGTTATGAGTACAACAATTACAGATCATATAACTTTACTTCTAAAGCTATCGAATCAACAACAAACACATAAAAGTAATTACATTAAAAGTGTACTTGATTTGGATGGCGCACTTGACGGATTGAACCACAGCGAATTGCAGTCGCTACTAAAAATAAACGACCCAAACTTGCTCACCAATCGATTAATTTTCATTTTACAAGAAATTCTAAGGACTAACACTCATACTACTACAGTTCCCGTGAGACATCGAATTAAAAAGCCCTGGATGACTCTTGGTCTACTCCGCTGCATCCACAACCGAAACAATATGCAGAAAAGGCTCAAATTAGATCCATATAATGATATATTAAAAATCTCTTACAAAAGATATCGAAACTATTGTAATTTCATCATAAAAAAACAAAAGCGCAAATACTATAAAGATCAAGTAGAAAAAGTACAGAAAAACCCTAGAAAGCTATGGGATACCATAAACGCCATCACTCAACGTAAACCAACTAAAACTTCGAACTCGGATCTTTTACAACTGTGTGCCACGCCAGAGGAATCGGTTGATTCTATAAATGTTTATTTTGCAAATATAGGTCAAACTCTTGCCAGCAAAATTACCACAAGAACGACCCCTCCGAGCGTTAAAAATCAAGAGCAAATCGATAACATACCGATCTCTTCCTTTGTGATCCTGGACACTGATCACTTTGAGGTACACAATACACTGATGAGTCTGAAATCCAGCAGTGCTTCTGGGTGGGATGGTATCCCTGTTAGCTTCCTGAAGGCTGCCTCGTGTTATATAGTCCCAGTCTTGACCCATCTCGCTAATTTATGCTTCGAACATTCCACCTTCCCTACTTCCTTAAAACTAGCCATAATTACGCCTATTTTTAAGGATGGAAACAAAAAAGACCCCTCTAATTACAGACCTATCTCAGTTTTGACATCACTATCTAAAATAATTGAACGGCTAATCAACTCGCGCCTGATACAATATCTAAATAATTCAAATTTGCTATCACCTTACCAATTTGGCTTTAGAAAAGGAAAGTCCACAGAGGATGCTGTGTTGGCACTTGTCTCTACAGTGACCAATATCGTGGACAGAGGAAGAAAGTGCCTCGGTGTGTTTCTTGATATTAAAAAAGCCTTTGATACCGTTTCGGTTCCCACTCTTATAGAAAGGCTGGAAAAACACGGCATACGGGGGTCTCCCCTCACCCTGATCAGGGATTATCTTACTGATAGAAAGCAAAGGGTTAGACTTTCTAATGTCTACAGCACTGTGGAAAATGTCACATTCGGCGTGGGTCAGGGCAGTGTGCTGGGCCCGACCCTGTTTTCCATCTACATTAACACACTTTGTAATATGAAAGTAGCCGGAGCTCACATTTATTCATACGCAGACGACACCGCAATAGTATTCGAAGGCAAAGACTGGAGTGAAGTCAAGCAAGTCGCAGAGGCTGGTCTTTCACAAATAGCTAATTGGTTGGATCTAAATCTACTAACTCTAAACACATCTAAGACTAACTTTATTTGTTTCTCTAAGTATGCAAACACACAGCCTTCAAATCAATACAAGATAGCAATTCATAAAGGCCACCATAATTCAACATCGGTTTGTGAATGTACGGAGATTGAACGTGTTAAAACTACCAAGTACCTCGGAGTTATTGTTGACCAGCGTCTATCCTGGCACACACACACAGAGCTCTTAATGACAAGGACAAGGAAACTAATATGGATTTTTAAAGAATTACGCTATGTTACATCAAGAAACCTTCTACAACAAATTTACATCTCTTTAGCACAGTCAGTTTTATCATATTGTTTGCCAGTCTGGGGAGGCGCCACAAAAACCACGTTCTTGGACCTAGAAAGAGCACAGAGGTCACTACTGAAGGTCATGTTTTTCAAACCATATAGGTTTCCAACTGCAACCCTTTATGAGGACAACAACCTTCTGACGATTAGAAAACTATACGTGCTTCAAACCATACTGAAAAAGCATAAATCACTAGTATATGATCCCAAAAAACTTAAGGGCAGAAGAAAACATATGGTTGCACCCACAGTTGCAGTGAAGTCTACATTTGCTAGAAGACAGTATCCTAGACAGGCGTCACACTTATATAACTTGGCAAACAAAGAAATAAAAATTTATTCACTTACTCTACACAAATGTAAACTTGCATTACTAGATTGGTTAAAAACAAAGAACTATGAGGAAACGGAGCATTTAATACAGGCTTATACACAATAAAGCATTTACGATCGTAGAGATAAGAAAGGTGCACATCACATTTTTCCAAATCCAAGATAATGTAGTAGGGCTAATCCTCAATGTGAACATACACAATACACAACCCACACTCACACACATACATACACACACACATACATACACACACACACACACACACACACACACACACACACACACACACACACACACACACACACACACACACATGCACGCACGCGCGCACACACACACACACACACACACACATGCACGCACGCACGCACACACCCACGCACACAGCGGTCGTATGGGGTGCACACCTTTAGTCACGGCACACGAGGCACTCGGTTACTCACACGAGTGAGTGAGCACACGTATGCTTACCGAATTTTCATTATAGATGTTTTGTAATCATGTATGTATTTAGGTATAAAAGTATTATGTTAACCACAGACAAATGAAAAATATATATACATATATATTTGCACATTAATAATATTTAAGCTCTTGTAGCCAATGTCACTCAAAACTGGGCACATGTGTCCGGAAACAAGCATTGTCTCAATAAAATTATTGTTGTTAAATAAGAATAGAGTTGTAAGAATTATAATATTGTAACACCTACATAATAATATTTGTATAATGTAACAAGGAAGAGCGAAATTTCCAAACACAAGCACTCAAAAGCTTAAATGGAAATTTCAACGAAATCAATGTACTAAAATAATAAGTTACTGATAAATAAAGATTATAAAGCTATGTATTGAAAACATTTTGAACAATTAATCAGTAACTGTAAGAAAAATAAATTGTATTTTGTTAAAGATGAGCACTTTCCTATAGTTTGCCGTATGTCATTATTTCCCAGAATAAGATCCTTAATAGCAACACTATCGAACGGTGTAATAATATAGCGTGTGTTTTTTTTTTCAAAATCAATGGGTTCGATTCCCAGCTGGGATTATTAGTTTTTCAAAAATCTAATGATGAGGTTTTACGTTTCATCAAAATCGGGCTCGTGAGTCCTTTTAGCATTTATCGTTTTTCCTTATAGTTTCGGATTTGGCCATCCAATCCTTTTTGAAAAATTCATTCTGTATACATAGTAGTTAAACAGAGATTCGTCGAAATTCGGGGTGAAATGAGGTGGCAAGTTATAATACAGTCTATTCTTAAACAATTCAGTCCACGCTTTATATTGTACGAAAGAAAAAAGCTAATTCTTCTAGATCTTAATATTCGGCAATAGAAATAAACGATGAACGTGTTTTAGATTTTAAACCCCAATACTAACTAAGGGGGTGTAACGGTGTAACGATCTATTGATTAAAATATACACAGATAGAGATTTTTTTAAAGTCAACCATTAGAGTAAAACAATCTTTATATGTAACGATTTTGTCCCGAAATAGATAACAGCACCGAAATTCCAAAGTTACACATATTAATAAGTACATTTAATTAGGAGTTCATCTTTTAGGCTATTTAAAAAAACGATTAGGACTACTGAAACGAAATAAAACGAGAAAAGAGGTTTACCATTCTTGGAAATTCCACCCCTGAGGGATAAATAGGAAGTTATTAGCGATTTTCGAAATGGTATAATGGTATTTGTATTTACGTTTGGAAATTCTTCATGGATGCAATGCTAGATTCTTATCGACTTAAATGACTCGATTCCCTACCACTGCCTGTGGCCGAGAACCCCACGAACTAAGATTCCTGATAGACTTTGCCTACCACCGCGGCCTCACAGGAGTTCGCGTACTATCCCACGTCTTGAGGGTGATAGTTGGGATTTGGGATGATATCCCACTTGTTTCGTCACGCGCCGTCATTTTGAGTCTGCTTTTGTAAGAACAGCGAACAGCCCTTTTGTAGACTTCAGGCCCCCGGTCGTGGAAGCCGATAGTTTTTCGCGGTGCCCTTTGTAGACTGCGGAACTCGGGTGGTTCCCTCTTGCTCAACCCGCTCACTCCCCGCTGCCTCTTTTTATCATCGATCGATCAAGACCTGCTCGCAGACAGACGTGACAGCGCTCCATTCCTTCCCGTTGGAGATCATAGCTCGCACGTCTCCAGCGAAAGTATGTCTACGAGGATCTGGCGTACTCCCACAAGTGTGAGGAGCGCTGTGCCTAGTGCTGGCACTAAGCTGTGGTCTCCCGGTGTATTTGCCACAGATTTTGTCGAAGCACCCATGCCCGATAATCAGCTGTGACAACAGGTAGGAGAGGTTGCCATAGCTCATCTCCAGCCACTTGTTCATCACCGGTCTGATCACCTTGATTGTGACGTTTCCCCATCTTGGTTGCTCAGGTCGCACCTTTCAAAACTCTGTGAAATAGAGATGGGACCGCTGAGCCTCGATTTCTTGCGCCATTTAATGAATGATAAGCGCCCTCGCTTCCAGGACCATGGAGGAGTTCCGGTAAAACGGTTAGGACTACAATCATGAAACGAGCGTCTATTTGAGCTTCAAAATTGGCGTCGTTGCTACAATCTAAGACAAGTGTTCTTCTTTCATCCACTCAAGAAGTGAGCTGATGTGATCTCTAAAATTGATCCATGCTAAGAACCATCCCGGTCACATCAGCTATCGAACAAGAAACCGCAACGAATCGCTGAATTTTTGACAAATGAGCTATATCTGTTGCGGCTATACCAATAAATACTAAAATAATAAATAGGAGTTGAAGCCCCCCCCCCCCCCCCACTCTTTAAATCCCACAACAAAAGAGAAATTTTGCCTTTTAAGTAACAGTTAGTCTCGTCGGGGGGACCGCTCTATACCTATATAGAGACAGACGCACGTTTAGGTTATGATTAGGTGAGCGGTCCCCGACGAGACAAACTGTTAGTTAACAATATGAATACGTAAATAATATAGCTACCAATAATAATAATAAAGGTTCAATACTTAGGGTAGATAGGTCATAATATAATAGTTATTTTTTTACTTTTTACAGGTTTTTTTATTGTTCTTTTTTTGTGAGTCGGGGGTTTTTTAAATATTTAATTTAATTTTTTATTTCATGCTTTTTATAGGGGTTTTTTAATATCAACATACGTATAGTCTATCAACAATTATTCAGAACCAATGCGAATTGCGCGGGGTGCGGTTACAGAATTAGAAATACATTCCACTCATCATATCTTTCGAATGGCTAAACCGATTTTCATAAAACTTGCGGTAGCGTGATGTATAAGTTATGACCTTTCATTTGATACCCAACACGGGTATATTTGAACAAATTTAATTTTTCATCCCCACTTTCACCCCTCATATCTTTGAAATGGCTGAACCGATTTTTATAAAACATAGCTAAGAACACTCTCCCCTAACCCATCTTTCAAACAAAAGAAACAGAATTAAAATCGGTTCATCCGTTTGGGAGCTACGATGCCACAGACAGACTTACACACACACACACACACACACACACACACACACACACACACACACACGTCAAACTTATAACACCCCGTCCGGGTTTCCGTCGGGGCAGTGGCGGCGTAAGGCGTGGGCGACGTGGGCCACTGCCCACGGCCTCGCGGTACAAGGGGCCTCGCGCCTCAAAAAATTTTATGCATTGCTTCAAAGCAAGAATAAAATAAAAAAAAAGATTTTGTAAATTAATTTTGTTGTCAAAAATTATGTTTTTTTAGTCTGGCAACATATGCTTACGTTGCGTAACTATTATATGTACTGTGATTTTAACGCGAGTAGGTAATCCTTGCCGCCGCACAGTGGATCGATTCATACAACTCGGCGTACGGAAAATGTTTTTCAAGATTCCTAATCTTGAAAAACTTTTTACTGATTTTACAAAAAACTAATGATGCCAATGTGTTTATCTTAATAATTGTAGTCGAAAACATAGAGACACAATTTTAATTAGACTTCAATTTTAAAAAATATTCGTCAAAAACTGATTTCAATGTTGGAAAAGTACATTAAAAAAGGGATAGCTTGCGATTTTCTCGTGTTTTCTTATTTTCTTTAAGAAAATATGTCCAATTCGCTTTTTGTTTTTACAGTTATAATTGTTAATAAACTACATTTTAGCTTAGTATTGTCCTACCCACATCAAAAATAATATATTTGTGAGAATGAGTTTTTGAGAGATACTTATAAGCAGACGACATAATTTTTTCCTACTTTTTAGCAACATTTTTGTATTGTATAGTGATTTTTCATTAAGATTTAAAAAAAATAATGTATTAATCCAATAAAACAATAACGCGTTTTATAAAACATATATCATAGTTATAAAAAGACAAAAACTTACTTATAAAAACAAAAGTGGTAAAAATAATAGCTTAAAATATAGTATAAAAATATACAGGGCGACCCACAGCTATGCCACATGGAGGGAAAGTACCTTAAATATTATAGATGGAACAATTTACTGAAAGAAGACATTATTTTAATTTAAAAAAACAATTTAAACTGCATTCATAGTTTTTTAATACTTACATGGCTGAGCCGGGAATCGAACCCGCTACACGAGAAAAAATAATTATCCCGTAGTCTTTCGATCGGTATGATAAATCATACCGATCGAAAGGCTTCATCATAAGGATTGTTTTTTGCTAAGTAACATAGTGTCAGAAATAAAAGGAAGAAGAAAGGCGGTTTGCGCTGTTCAAAACTTCATGTTGTATAACAAAGACAATTAGGTAATTAAAACTATGTATGTACATTCAATAATCAAACCAAATTAGAAATATGTAGACAAAAAATAAGCGTTAAAATAAGAAAACACGAGAAAATCGCAAGCTATCCCTTTTTTAATTCAGTTTTGTCGCATATTTTTTAAAATTGAAGTCTATTCAAAATTGTGTCTCCATGTTTTCGACTACAATTATTAAGATAAACACATTGGCATCATTAGTTTTTGTAAATACAGTAAAAAGTTTTCTATGATTCCTATGGCCGCCGATTTGTATGAATCGATCCACTGTGCGCCGCCGACCAGTGCGGGGAATCCCTTGTTTTATTCCTTCCGGACTGTTGGTTCCACTAAGGGGTCCACCAGGATTTACAAGTACTCATGGACCCATTTAGGTAGTGGAACCAACAATATTTATGTTTTATCCTGGATTTTTTATGACGAGTGACCCCACTCACAGATTATATAATATACTAGCTGACCCGCGCAACTTCGTTTGCGTCACATGGGAGTGAGAAAGAGAGAAGTGTGGTACAAATATTTAGTGATATAATGTTTCCCGTCGCATTTACTTTCGCCCGTCCTTTTTTGGTACGGATCCGACTCGCACTTGACCGGTTTTTATCGCTCATTTGACTGGCTACTACTGCAGACCACGATTATTGCCGTCGTGGCCTCGCTCATATTTTAAAACTTATTAAAAGGGTTATTGTAAGCGAACCGTAAAAGATAGGCATATGCTGTTCAGGACTTTTTTTATAACTTTAAAGAGGAACAATTTTATAATACACTATTTTTACGTAACTTTAACCATTTACGCAGTGTACGCAATGGAAGCTCTGAAAAGAAAGAAATTTTCCCCGTTTTCAAAACATTATTCACAGCTGCTCCGCCGCTATTCGTCTTAGCGTGATGGTATATCATCATTAGCCATCTACAAAAAAATTACTATTAAACTGTAAAATTATTTTTGAAATGCGACCAGTAGTTTCTGAGATCCTAGCACAAACAAACTCAGTTTTAAAATATTGTGAGCAAACCTTAAAAGATAGACATAATGCTGTCGCGGACTTTTTTTTAGAACTTTTTAAGAAAAACAATTTTGTAATACACAATTTTTACGTAACTTTAACCATTTATGCAGCGTACGCTTCGGAAGCTCTCAGACGTTAAAAAATATTCCCCGTTTCCGAAACATTCTTGATTGCTGCTCCGCTCCTATTCACCTTAGCGTGGTGTTATGTAGCCTATAGCCATCCTCAATAAATGGACTATCAAACTGTAAAAGAATTTCCGAAATCCAACCAGTAGTTCCTGAGATCCTAGCGTTCAAACAAACAAATAAACGTACAAACTCTTCAGCTTTATAATATTAAGTATGGATTCTATACTCCACTAACCACATTTGACGTAAACCTCTGTGGTTTAAAGAATTTTTTTTTCCTTATGGCGATACTATTATTATTGGCGCCACAGAACAGGGCCTCGCGAAATCTGTCTTGCCCACACCAAATTTAGGTCTTGCCCCGCCACTGCGTCGGGGGTTAAAAATTACAACGAAAAGTGGCATTGATTTTTATAATATACCTACTAGCTGACCCGCGCAACTTCGTTTGCGTGATAAATCAAGAACCGCTCGACGGATTTAGTGCAAACTTCACATAAACCATCTACTAAATAGTCCGAACAAAGCCTAAACATATGGTTTGGATAGGTGAGTGAGCCCGATCTCGAGTTATGAAATTACAACGAAAAGTGGCATTGATTTTTGGAACGAAGTTCCATACCGCGCGTTGTGAAAGGGGGCTAGACGGAAAAAATTCTCACGAAAAGTTGTAACGACACTTTTTTAACCGACTTCAATAAAGGAGGAGGTTACTCAATTCGGCCGTTTATATGTTTTTGCTATAGTATGGAGGGTAGAGGTACCTCTACCTTCCTTTAATATGGGGGTAATATGGGGGGATTTAATATGGGGGAGGGGGGAAAGGGGGAAAAGGGGGGGAGGGGCGAAGGAGGGAGTGGGAAGGGGGAGGGGGAGGGGGAATGAGGAAGTGGGAGGGGGAGTGGGAGGGGGGAGAAGGGGGGTAATAAAATAGGGGTTAATAATAAAAAAATATTATTATTAAGGGGGAGGGGGGGGGGGAGGGGTGGAGGGGGAGGGGGTAATAAAATGGGGTTAATAATAAAAAGGGGGAGGGGGGGGAATGGGGGGTAATAAAATGGGGTTAATAATAAAAAAGGGGGGAAGGGGGGGGAAAGCGGGGGGTAATAAAAGTTCCTTATTGCTATAGTATGGAGGGTAGAGGTACCGACCGAGAGGGGGGAAGGGGGGTGAGGGGGGATGGGGGGGGGTGAGGGGGGCGGGGGGTGAGGGGGATGAGGGGGGTGAGGGGGATGAGGGGGGTGAGCGGGGGAGAAGGGGGGGTGAGGGGGTTGGGAAGTGGGGAGCGGGGAAGGGGGGGTAATAAAATGGGGGTTAATAATAAAAAAAATATTATTATTAATTAATAAAAAAAAAATTATTACAATTCCTTCACTAATTAATCGAAAGGAACTTCGTTCCATCCGGGTGTCCCGTCCCACACCTATCAAGTTTTATAATATACTAGCTGACCCGCGCAACTTCGTTTGCGTGATAAATGAAGAACCACTCGATCGATTTTGTGCAAACTTCACATAAACCATCTACTAAATAGTCCGAACAAAGCCTAAACATTTGGTTTAGATAGGTGAGCCCGTTCTTGAGTTATAAAATTACAACGAAAAGTGGCATTGATTTTTATATATATAGATATACATACTTAGATAATAAACTCGTAAAGTAGCGGTCTAAGAGCCCATGAACATCTACCAGTATGTATTTGACCAGACCTGAGGTTTTGTACACTGAGACTCCTGTACCTACCATGCATTATGCAGTGACTCACTAAACTCTAAGTGGGGCACGCGACGACTGCGCAGCCAGGACAGGTATCGATTTTTGACTAGTTTTAAATGCATTTGACCAGGTTTGCCGTTTTAAAAAAATTAAAATATATTATTATTGCTATCGGAAAATAAGAATGGCTGACCATTATCGTGAGTTTTACGCAGTGGCAGACGATTTTGAAAATGCCCAAAAAAATTTTTTTTGAAAGTATTTGACCAGATCTGCCATGGAAACATTTGGTTGATTATGGTCTTAAATGCTTATATTCAAAAAGGCAGACGTCTACATAGAGCATTTACATAAAAAAATAATAAAATCTCACCTACTACTCGCTCAGATAAACACGCATTCCGTTCGCTGTTTTACATTAATATCAATAAAAATACTGTGGGACATTCACACACAACGCCATCTAGCCTGAACTAAGATAATATAAGCTTTTGCTATGAGATTTAGACAACTGACAAACATACTTAGATCTTTCTTAATACATAAGTAGGTACTCACACATTATACATAGAGACACCTAAACCCTGAAACAACTATTAGTGGGTCAAACAAATATTTGTCCGACCCATGAATCGAACCCAAGACCTCAGAGCGACAGTCTGTTTCACTAACGCCCGCACCAACGGCGCAGTCGACAATACATGATATATTTTACTTGCGAGTTCCTATATCACTGTATTTTATATTTTAAAGTAATATTTTAAAATAGCGTTATTTACTCTTTAAATTTGTCACGACGAATATATTACCACTTATACCTCCACGTATATATTTCAATACTATAGATGTTCCTGAGTAATTTAGAACAGCAAATGATTACTAAAAATTACCAGTTAAGAGCCCACATGACGCTAATCAGTTTAAAGAAGATAACAGATATAAATTTCAGCGTTCAAGAAAGTGGTAGATACGTTCAGTTTTGTGCGTTTTTAACGATATAAATTAATTAAAAAAACTGTAATAATTAAAAAACAACATGTGGTTACAGTTAATTAAGTTTTACTATTGTCTTTCTGGTAATTATAAAATACATTTTAAACCAGACATCAAGTATAGAAGATCCAGCTGAAAATTCACGACATTTTTGACAAAAAAAGAGTTATTTTAGTAGTCCTTACCACTCCTGTGATCTAGATCAAGATGATAGTCTATTTGAATTTGCCTGTTAGTCCTCTAACTACGAAACATCGATATCGTCCAAATTAAATTGATCTGAAGTTAAGTTATTCTTATCGCACATTACGGGGTTGTTATTAGGTGCATTGCGACGGCAACATTTAAATTCAAATAGGTACCTACCTATTTTGCAAGTTTCTCTGAGCCCATGTTCCGTCTTATCTCATTTAACACTTAAAATTTTGACATGTCGAAATAATAACAAAATATAAATAGTAGGTAATCGATGTTATTTATCAGCGTATACCGTATTATTTATAATTCTTTCATATTTAAATTATAATAATAAAATAAATAAGATTAGTATTATAAAACTTTAGAAAGATAAATTATTTACAGAGGCGTAAATTTTTTACACAGTACTTATCATGTGATTCCAAAGTAAACTAGGATTACCTTGATTGTGTTATGGAAATCAGAAACACCCAGACTCTAGACAAATTATATTTGTGGCTCACATAATTTTTGTGGCATGTTGGGAAACAATCCACGACTTTGTGATCCACATTCGGGCTTTACGATCTCTAGACCAACGAGGCAGTCATATTTAATAGTTTTTCGGAATTCAGGTGTTTCTATGTAACTTCTAGGTATAATGTGTACCCATGTATTAAGAAAGATCTAAGTATGTTTGTCAGTTGTCTAAATCTCATAGCAAAAGCTTATATTATCTTAGTTTGGGCTAGATGGCGTTGTGTGTGAATGTCCCACAGTATTTTTATTGATATTAATGTAAAACAGCGAACGGAATGCGTGTTTATCTGAGCGAGTAGTAGGTGAGATTTTATTATTTTTTTATGTAAATGCTCTATGTAGACGTCTGCCTTTTTAAATATAAGCTTTTAAGACCATAATCAACCAAATGTTTCAATGGCAGATCTGGTCAAATACTTTCAAAAAAAAATTTTTGGGCATTTTCAAAATCGTCTGCCACTGCGTAAAACTCACGATAATGGTCAGCCATTCTTATTTTCCGATATTAATAATAATATATGTATTTTCATTTTTTTAAAACGGCAAACCTGGTCATATGCATTTAAAACTAGTCAAAAATCGATACATGTCCTGGCTGCGCAGTCGTCGCGTGCCCCACTTAGAGTTTAGTGAGTCACTGCATAATGCATGGTAGGTACAGGAGTCTCAGTGTACAAAACCTCAGGTCTGGTCAAATACATACTGGTAGATGTTCATGGGCTCTTAGACCATAGAGGCCAGGTGACAGTCGGTAGTGATACCGCCTGCGGCGCTGGAGGTCGTGGGTTCGATTCCCACCGGAGACAAATATTTGTGTGACCCATAAATGTTTGTCTCAAGAGTCTGGGTGTTTTTATGTATAATATGTATGTATTTAAAAGTATATAAGTATTAATATCCGTGGTCTGATACCCTTAACACAAGCAGGTTATTCCTAGCTTACTTTGGGATCAGATAGCGTTGTGTGAGATGTTCGTGAATATTTATTATTTTTATTATTTTATTTTATATTATAACCCTACAGGAAAGCAACATCTAGCTCGCATTTAAATCGATCATGTAGGTATGATAAGATATTCAAGCTTTTCCAATATAAGCTACCTAACTATATAATTTACTTGCCAAAGTAGAACTTCCTACGAGACCTACCTCGCAGGTACTAATTATTATGATATGTTCTTAATTTTTTTAATTAATATTTTGTTGTCTAATGGCTCCTACAAATCTAAATAGGTAGATATCTACTAGTATTTAATTAAAGGCATGTATTTAAATCGATACCTATCTGTTTATTCCCTTTTTTCATTCAAAATATTTCAAAGTTAAACCAAAAATACTGACTTGCACACTAATCATGCACACTAAATAAATGAAATTCAATATACTGTTTAATGGTATTTGCAGAACTATTTTACTGAACATATCACTATTATCAAAATTTACTTATCAGTGGCACGTGCTTATCACAGCATCCACATGCTACACCAGATGGATATATTATGTTGTTGATAACGCTTATCAGGACATGTGGTTGGATCAAGGACTTGCCGAAAATGAGGAACATTATCACATAATGATAACATAATCCGACCCAATACAATGGATTACAGATCATTTAAGTTACTAGGTATATTAGATACTAGCTGACCCGCGCTACTATATGCGTCACCCTTCCCTAGAAGGGTGATCGCATCCGATGAGTCTCCAAGGCCTGAGGGCTAGAGGCTCAAGGTAGAGTTTAGTCAGTAAGAGTCTGACATAATCACACGGCCGGCCGTGTGGTAGGTACGCATGTAGCGTTCTCTACCTCCACCCCTCGCTACCGGGTGGTGCCTTAGCGCTCAAAAAAAAACCACGCTACTTTGTTTGTCTCACATAGGCAACTAAGAGAGAGACAGAAAGAGAGAACGTGTTTCCCGTCGCATTCGCATGTAATAGGTACTGTCGTTTTATTTAAAAACAAAGTTTAATTGTCAGCAAAATTAGGCTATCACGGGCATTTTTAGAACTTTCCAAAAGATACAATTTCTCACCATCTATGTATATTACCTAGGTACCTATATAAGGTAAAGTCACCAGTCATGGACAGTATAAGCGAAGATTTTTTATTTTTGCTTTATAATTTCTTCATTTTTCTATTTACATTCTTTGGGATTTGGCATGAAATTAAAAGTTCTTTTCTCAGTCAATATGCAATGTTTAAATTCAGTTTAGTACTCCGTGTAATAAAATATTATAAAAAAATACACTCCTACTTAAACACCAGTCATGGACTGCAATAGTCCAGTGAAAGACACCCAATTATGGACATCATCTAATTATGAACATCCACCTATGGACAGTAATATCCCAGCTAGTTACGGAAATGTAAATAATCAAGTATAGAACAAAATATTAATTATTAACGAAATGCTTATCTTTAAGTCAACCAGCCGGCCATGTTATTTGAATAAAAACAAACAATAATCTTATTTATCAATACCGATCAGTCTTATATGTCAAGACAGTGCGGGCGGTGCTGCGGTCACTCGACACGCGGAGATCCAGTGGTCGTAACGGCATTCCGGCGGTGGTGCTGAAAAAAAGTGCGGCCGAAGTGTCACCAGCGTCAGCGCTCCTGTATCGCCACTTCAACTCTTCAGGGGAAGTGCCCGAGGCTTGGAAGGTGGCGAACGTACAACCGGTCCCCAAGAAAGGGGATCGGTTGGATTCTGCCAACTATCGCCCCATAGCCGTCACCTCAATTATCTGTAAAATATTTGAGCTGATAATCAACAAAAAGCTCATGAGTTACCTCGAGGATCACTGGCTACTCAATGGTCGACAATACGGCTTTAGGCCACAACGGTCTACGGGTGACCTCCTGGCATACCTACGTGACGCAGGTTTGGAGTTAGGCTATGGAGAGGCACGGTGAATCGTGTTCTATAAGCCTCAATATCGCGAAAGCCTTCGATAGAGCGTGGCACGCGTCGCTGCTTTCCAAGCTTCCGGCGTATGGACTACCACTCCAATTGTGTAGTTCTGATGGATGGATGGCCAGCTTATATTAATATGGGTCCTCTGTGACAGCCAGGCTTCCTGTTCTATGCAGGTTAATGCCGGGGTACCACAGGGATCTGTGTTGTCACCAACCCTCTTGCTTCTGTATATCAATGACATGCTGTTGCTCGGGAGGATTTATTGCTATGGAGACGATAGCACTCTGCACGGTAGTTACTCGGCGCGCCCAGCGGCAGGGAGAGCCGACGTTGAGGAGAGGAGATGGCAACTTGTGGCTGATCTTGACGGGGACCTGGACGGCATTTCGCAATGGGGATCGAAAAACCTGGTTGAGTTCAATGCCCGTAAAGCACAGGCGTGTGCGTTTACAGCAAAAAGATCTCCTTTCCTACCCTTACCCTCTCTTCAGAATATGACGATTTCACTTGGGGACAATCTGGAGCTCAATCACAAATATCATATTGAGCGATGTATTGGGCTAATCTCGAAAAAACTAGGAGTCCTAAACAAGGCGAAGCGGTTCTTTACGTCACACCAGAGTGTCTGCTGTACAAGACGCAGATCGTCCTTGCTGCTCACACCTTTGGGACGACTCCGCGAGGTGCTTGCTTGACGCGCTGAACTCTATGCAGCCTGCGACGTTCGGAGATTTTCAACTGCCAGGAGGTGACAGATAGTCTGGAGCCGTTGGCGCAGCGAAGAACTATTGCGTCTTTGATCGCATTCTACCGTATCTATCATGGAGAGTTTTCTGAAGAACTCTTCAATCTAATCCCGCCCTCTCCTTTCCGATCCCGAACAACGCGTGCTGGACAGAGGTGCCACTCTCACACAGTGGAGAGAATCTTTGCTAGAACTGAACGATTCAAAAGATCGTTTTTCGCTAGATGTCACTGTGACTTTCCATCAGACGGCGGCATTATTTTGGTGAGCTAAATATAAAAAATAACTGCTGGACCAAGATCGCAATCAATGGGACGTTTTCCAGTGATTTTTTTGTGTAAAGTTATTCTTGGGACTCCGTATTTTGTAGCGGCAACAGATATTTTCTCACCTTTCCTGACATCTTCGATGGCCTTGGCCATTTGTTCTTTTCTGTAGGCTTTTCTTGGGGCCATTTTTAGGATGAAAATAAATTTGTTTGTATTAGAAATAAGTTGAACCTATTATGGACATCCAGCCATGGACAGAATGTCCATGATTAGATAGACTAATAATTTATTGCAGATTATTAAAGAAACATGAAGATATACTAAACCAGATGTATGATACATAAAAAAGTAAGCAAATTCTTTGTGTGGACACTCTGTCCATGATTGGGTGTACGTGCTTAAATAATATCCTATTATGGACACCGGTAAATTTTATTATTAGAACGCCAATAAAATTTTGGGTATATTGTAAAATTAATGTATTACTATCGTTAAATCAATAAATAATATTAATTATATCGACGACGATAGACCTGACTCATAATCAGATGTTTAGTGTACTTACTTGCACCAGGATTCTTATAGGAAATTACGATTTCCGACACCAAATGACACCGCGTTACTAACAACCCCTGTGATCGCTATCAAAATGACTGTTGGTTGTCAAATACAGTTGGTGTGACATCTAAAATATTGGCACAACTGATCTGTGTTTTCATTTGAAAATAAATACTTCGGGTTTGCTTAATAAAGGAGGTTAATTCAAAAAATGTCCATGACTGGTCCGCGTCCATCATTGGTGCCGTTACCTTAGGTACTTTTATAATGCGCGTTCGTCGCAGGTAAGTAGGTAGGTACCCTAATTTAATTCTAGGCCAATTCTCCTTTTTTCTGATTTCTGTGCGAAGACCTCTCTTTTTCGATCCCGAACCATGCATGCCAGGAAGAGAATCGTTTCTCTGTTGAACCCACGGAATAATAAATAATAATATTTTTTTTTTCTTTTTTGTGGTTGAACCGTGTGGGTTGAACCCGTTGAACCATAGAAACTTGAAATGATCTGACCAGTGCACCTGATTCCTCCTCTAACACTACTAAATATTGAAAAATCCTCTATTCAAATAATTTATTTACCTACATGGGACTACATGCAGGTACCAGGCTCTCAGAACATGGTAGGCACTAGATAATACAGATGAAGCACAGACAATGAGTTCGTTAGTCGTGAGCACCCTCTTTTTAAGGGCGTCACTCCAACTCAGTAGCGGAATACACTACAAAATATGGCTACATTCATTTTGCTATAATACGACTCTTATTGCAAGGGAAATAAAGACCATTTTGCAACAATTTTTTAGCAATATTGGTTGGTAATTTTCAACTGAAAAACATAGTGAATGTCTACACAAGTGGTTCTAGTTCCTTTTGATATGGAAATCTTAAAAAATAAAACAAAAGTGTTTTTTTTTTTCTTTATAACGGCACAATACTTACATCAAACCTGAACTTTTTTAATACGCTTTTATTTATACAACGCTGCTAGAGCTCTTGAACATGTGTGATGGAAAATTTTATTATGATGTTAGGCAGAGATTGAGGGTTCTAAGTTCTACATAATGTAGGTTAGGTCACGACAACAATCGTTGACAAATTGAAAAATCTGCTAAACAGTAACTAAATAAAGCGATTATTGCTTACGAGTTGAGTGTGATTGAGGAACAATCATCTTCTCAAACCTCCCAATTTATAATTCTATCTACTAACTAAATGATGCTTGCGGCCGTGTCCGTATGAATTGAGGATCCACTTCCCCTTTATAAATAAAGCTCACATCCTTATTTATTACTCAATAAAAAAATGTAGATAAGTTTTTGGAATTTGTAGGCCAATAGATAAAACAACTCTTCTCAATCTACTCGTAAACATTTGGATTGAGAAGTTTCCTGAATCTCTTAACGAAACTGATAGGTAGGCATAGTGCATACCTATAGGTATATTATGGATACAGAAAGAAAATCCTTAATAAACCTACTACCTATGTCTATCAGTTTTGTTTTTGATATTTTTTTATTGTGTAAGTGGTGTGAAAAGGTAAGGTGATTCCTCAATTCATACGGACACTCACTTTCTAATTCGTTTTCCGTTCCTTCATCGCATTGGAGCGTATTACCGCGGTATAAAATGTAGCCGATAATGTTATTCCAGACTATAATAAAATTATATCCCAGTACCAAATTTCAGCCAGATTCATACACTCGTATCTATGTATAGTGTCAGCATAAAGTGCCTGCGGATACGACCGCTTCAAGTTATTTCGTTTCTGCAGGCGCATGTGGTGACGGCCGGTCCACTATTTTAAATTGTCAAGCTGAGCGTAAGGCATTCATCTTGGCTTAACGACTGTTATGAGTTAAATAGGTACACTTCAAGAATAATATTAAACACGGCAAATATTAATTTTACATATGCATTTTATTTCAGCAGCGTTACACCCTAGCTAAGCGATCAGTATGAAGAGAGCTCAGAATATGCTAACCCGGCCTTATTTACATTTTCTCCCACGAGCTGCTAATTCAATAATAACATTAAATATTCCAATGCACGTTAAATATGTTCTATAACTCATTTAATAATTTTAAGGTTACAAAATACACAGATATCAGGTAAATTAAATAGTGAATTTGAATACGCCCGCCGATGGCAGCCGATAAGCGCCATCTAGGTAGTAGTTTCTAACAATAGTGTTATTGACTATCTATACATATAATAAAATGATAGAAAAGTCAAAACTGTACATTAGAAATATTTAAAAAAAAATACTCGCTGGGTGTTCAACATAAGATACCGAAGCCGAAGATATACTTAGTTAGATTTTTTTATGTCTGTTTGTCTGTTTGACGGTTTGTCTGTTTGTCTGTTTGCTTTGCTTTGTCCGGAAGGATCTCGAAAAGTACTCAATGGATTTAATTCAAATTTTGTACAAATATTAGCTAGGGGTATGGTCTTCAAATAGGCTATATATTATCACGCTACATATCCTAGGGGTTAAGCAGAGAGCAATCAAATTGGTATTATAACATAATTTTCACGCGTACGAAGTCGCGGGCAACAGCTAGTGTCGGGATAAGCGCCATCTAGTCTCAGCATTGGTAGCATTTTCTAACACATGTTACTTACTGACAACCGGGACCAACGGCTTTGAACATTTTGGTCACATACTTAAATATGATCACGACTTTCATCCTCGAAGGGATAGGCAGAGGCATATTACGTCGCTTGCCTCTCTAACTGACGTAACTGACATTTAGCAAAATGTTCAGGGCAAGCTTTGTTCGGTTTATGGTTACCTAAAATCGGAAACAGCTCGACATTTATCAGCTTGAGCAAAAAAAAAATCTGCCTGTATGTAGATCTCAGAGAGAACTTTGTGTGGGTATAAATTTAATTAAAATATTATTATTATTATTTTAATAATAAATGTTCAAAGCAGATACGTCACTTTGAGAGAACTTTGTTTTCGATTCGGACTGTATTTGTCGTCACTTACGTCGGGTGATTTTGTACTATAAATCGTGTAATAAAACTCAGGGTACAAAAATAATCAGTTGTAATCAAATTACAAGTTACAAATTACGAACACGTAACCATTATAAACTCACAGTTATAAAAAATAGCAAATTGTAACAAAACGTTGTAATTCTTTTTTGTAATTTTGTAACAAAAAGTTTAATCAATTCAGCGTTAGTGTATCATTTTTTCATACAAGTTTGTACTTAAGTAAAAATTATATACACACATCAACACCGTCTAGGGATATTTTTTAAAATGTTCTGCATCTCAAAAAATACTGGCCGATTTTAAAAACTTTTGATTGAATCTTATTTTGTTGGTATATTTGAATGATTCCAAATTTAAAATACAAAAAAAGAAATTAAAACAAATGATTTGCGCGGCATTAATATAGCGAAGTTCGAAATTTTAATTTTACCGACGATAGTTAATTGGTATTTGTTTTGTTCAGTTGAAGTTTTAAAGCTAGTTATTGATTAATTACGAATTTATTTCATTGTGTAAGTCATGCAGCGACGCCATTTAACTAGAGAAGAAATGCTAAGGGCAGTAGGCATGCTCCAAGCTGGGGCTACTCAGCGGAGTATTGCTGAGGAGATTGGAACCAGGCAAAACGTTTTTTCAAGATTGTGGTCACGTTATCGTGCAACCGGGGAAGTGGCTGAAAGACACCGTGGCGGGAGACGCATAATCACCCAACAACAAGACCGGTTTTTTACAAGTTGCCGCGAGAATGCAGCCAAACCTTGCAGCCGTGCAGTTGGTTCAACGGCTCCAGTCAGAACAACAATTGCTTGTCAGTGACAAAACTGTGAGAAGGAGACTGCATGAAGCTAACCTTCATGCTCGCAGGCCACTTCGTACTTCAGCACTACAAAGAGGAAATCGTGGACGATGATAAGAGTGGGCTCGTGAACATTTGCTTTGGGAAGATAACCAGTGGTCTGTAGTACTGTTTACCGATGAGTCCCGATTCGGTTTTCATCCCGATTCACGAAGAGTACGCGTTTGGCGAGTTCCTGGCCGTGAGCAACACCCCCAGGTGGTCCATCCATACAAGGGCGGGACAATTATATGGTTTGGGCGGGAATTCGTTTTGGTGGAAGAACGGACCTCGTTTGGATTAGAAACACCATGACCGCTGAAAAATACCGCGACTAGGTGCTTGTACCCATTGTCTACCCTCATCGACTTCAAATTGGTCAAGAATTCACTCTCGTGCATGACAACGCCCGTCCGCACACAGCGCGAGCGGTGACCAGCTGGCTGCAGGACCATGACGTGTCGGTTTTACCCTGGCCGGCGCAATCGCCTGATTTAAACCCCATAGAGCATGCGTGGGACATGCTCCAAAGAAGGGCTTATAAGAATTTTCCTGCAGACATTGCGACTGAAGAGCAACTTTTTTTGCATCTTAGCAGAACTTGGGACAATATCCCGCAGCGAGACTTTGATAACTTAATTCAAAGCATGAAAAACCGTTGCAGGACCGTGGCTAACGTCATGGGTGGTTTTACTGACTACTGATTTTTCCTATCAGTGCAAAAAATTGAAAAGAAATTACTTATTTTTTTATTTTTTCGTAAATGACACATTCATCTTTAGTTGCACCATTTTTTTACTTTTTGTTTTCATTTTTAAAAAAAAATTACATAAGTCGAAAATATTTTTATTTTATTTTAAATTATAGTCTGAAAAATGGGCTTCCTAAGAATATAACATTGTTGCATATTATTCCTAACAGATTTTCTGAAAATTGAGAAAATGTGAAATATCCCTAGACGGTGTTGATGTGTGTATCACGTCATTTAACGTCATTTATTTTTATATCTAATTATTTCATCATTTTTATAAAATGACATTTCAACCGCGCCCGCTGTCAACTAGACTTAGTCTAGTGAAAGAAACTTCAAAAAACAGTTTTTATGTAACTGGGCACTTTTAGTCGTCAAAATGTCAAATTATTGCCAGAGGGGGTTTGCTAGCTTTGGCCTCTCCCTCTGTAAAGGCGCGCGATGCTCTGTGCTTCCGCCCGACCCCCGGTTCTTGTTTGACGTTACTGAAACTATGTACTACCGCATAATATCCGAAGTTTCACACACACTAAACGACGTATTATGTCATTTACGTCCCCAATAGATCTTTTAAAGACTGCAAAAAAATCTTACTAAACGTTGTAAGTGACATAAGTCTTTTAGTAAAGTCTAAGTTTCAACAAAATGTAGATACATCTGCCTCAATCTTTAGGATATCTAAGGACTGGTAAGACATACAGATACGTCAATTAGACAGATTGATTCGTCTTCGAAAATGGATTAAAATGGTGTAGATCATAGATTTAGAGTAGCGAAAAATTCTAAATCTATGGTGTAGATAATTCAGTTTGGAAAAATATGTCAGTTACGTCAGTTAGAAAGGCAAGCGACGATTAGATGCCCACATTTCACCTTTTAAGATATTAACCCCCGAAATAGCGTCTACTGCTCTACTCCCACCTTTTCTGTTGGGTAGTTCTGTTAACAGAACTACTGGTAATTTTTTTCCCATTAGTTCTGTGACTTATAAGACTATGCTTTGCACCTGACTTTTGTAAACTATACCCATCAACTGTTCTGTTGAGTAGTTCTGTTGGCAGAACTACTGGTACCTAATTTTTGTTCCCATTAGTTCTGTGACTCATATGACTATGCTTTTGCACATGAGTTATCTTTCAACTATTCCCACTAGTTCTGTTACTTAGTATTACTTTAGTTGGAGTTGGAAAAGTTTATTGAATGGGAACGTAATTATACTAACGCACAGTAAGTTTCTGTGCTTTGTAAGGCACGTTAAGCTGTTGGTCCCGGTTGCCAGGAAAATGGCATTTTTAAGTTTGTTATTAAGTTTTTAAGTTGAAGGTCTTTGCCTTTAAGTTAGGCGACTTAAAATATTTCAACAGAGGGCAGTCACAACCTGCGCCTGTACAATTCAACACGGCAATACGCGTCGAATCACCACCTATTACGTGGGACAACATCTAAAGGTGAAATGTAGGCATATAATATGTCTCTGCATACCCCTTGGAGCTCTGGGGAGCCACCATTCGACCCGGCTATAGAGCGAGGAAGAACACTGCGGGGTTTAATGGACATGGCAGCTTCTTTCCGGGGCCAGAGCCCCACAAACCGTCCCAGCTACCCCCGCGGCTGGGAAGACGGCATGTAAACGCATTTCCCGCGTCGACAAAAATAAAAACTCTGTAAACAGAACTAATGGGACATAAAATACCACTAGTTCTGCTAACAGAACTACTCAGCAGAACAGGTGGGAAAATACCATTTGTTCTGTGGACAGAACTAATGGTAAAAAAAAACCTGTAGTTCTGCCAACAGAACAGGTGGGAATTGTATTACCATTTGTTCTGTGGACAGAACTAATGGGAAAAAAATACCAGTAGTTCTGCTAACAGAACTTACTCAACAGTGCACATGGGAATAGACGCGAAATAGGGGGTGAACCGTATTGCCGTGTTGATACGGACAGGCGCAGGTTGTGACATCCCGGTGTTGAAATTTTTCAATAGGCCTTTAACTTGGATTAACGTCTGTCATTTTACTGGCAACCGCGACCAACGGCATAAAGTGCCTTCCGAAGCACGAAAACGCTCGTAAATAAATGTCACAAAGTGGACGAGGTGATAACCCATCCATAACTAGCCATAGTAAATGTTGCTTACTACGGTGATTATCTCATTTATGTAGTAATTTGCTATATTAATGGTCGGTATGAAATAAAACTCCATATTTTTTAAAAGACTTAAAAGATTCGGTCGCCGAGAGGAAGGCTTTTCCTTAACCAGCTTATTTGAGTAAATATTATAGCTTTTACTATAAAAAAGAATGCATTCTCTCGTCGATCGGACATTAAAGTATATTAAATAAGTATTCTTAGAATAATATTTTAAATAATAAAGTTCAACATTTTATTGCATTCCAGTTTTAGATGATAAGTGAGCGATTACCATTAGGGTGCTAAACTTCGTAAATATGTCTTATCCAATGTAATGAAGGGAATGCTTACGATATCGTTTCAATTTCAAAACGATCTTTTAACTGAAGAACAGGGCGGAAACTCCATACAAATTATTCGTTTTCAATACTGTACCTACACTAAAAACACGTTATGTTTGTACAGAGTTTGAATGTGTGTGTGACCACTAAGGCTAAGCAAACATTACGTCAAAATACCCTCAAACTATAATGACACCTGTGGCGGGGGTGAAGAAGCTAGCTCAGTGAGGGGCAGGGAGTTGCCTATCTGTATGTAATCCTATCACATTATCTTTGATAATAGCGCTATTTGCGGGCATTATAAATAACAGATAACTATATTTAACCCACAGGTTTTGCAGGAAATAAATAGCCTATAGCCGTCTTCAGAGTTCCACCTATTTCTATACCAAAGGTCATCAAAACCAATACAACGATTTTGGGTAAAAAGCATAACAATAAAATCCACTTTCGCACGAGGATGGTGATTTTAAGCAAAATAAATTATAATATTAATCTTCTCCAGCTGGTACTGCATCTTCTAGCCTCTTAATAAACTTAACTCTAAGTTCGGTAACCGCATCGCCTTTTAACTGATCCTGAAAAGGAAAATTGAACAAAATTAGGCTCATTAAATTAATTTCATGCAAGTTCTCACCGCCCTCTATGATTTATAGATGGTACTATTTGCAGAGTACAGTGCTAAGTGAGTCAGACTAGCAAAAGTTGCAGATGGATATCACTAGATGGCGTATGCAATATTTTGACCTTTTAAAGTAAACGTATTAATTTTTTTAAAGGACAAAGAAAGGACAGGGCAAGGACATAAGCATTGACTTTATATAAAAAATGCACAGAAGCCATGTAACAGCACTTTTGTCTTCCTAATACCTTATAACAGATTCACAACTTGCAGACATTCTACATCTCTTCCCAGTATTACTCGCTTCAAAGATTAATATTCCCAGAATCAATCTTTTCTTCAATCAATATTTTCTTATGTTATATGTTATTCAGGTCAGTTGGTTACCTTACCTGAACAAACCAACACTGAACTTCTAGCTGCACCATCATTAGAGCTCCTTTGATGGCTCCGGGTATTAAAGAACAGTACTTAAGGCCATTACTCGGCATTTCAACCCATTCACTTAGCGGACACTGGTCCCAGACTAGAGAGAATTCATCCCCGGCACTGCTCCAACTTGTCACTGTGGGTTGCATGTTGAGGTACAGCCTGTAATGTAGATTATTCAGCTTTTGAATTTGTATTTAGAATGAGATACTTAAGTGTGTGTGTGTGTGTGTGTGACAAAAGTTAATATCTATCTATACAATAAAAACGGATCATCATGTACATGCATAACTTTAGAATGGCTGGACAGATTTTGCTAATTCTTTTTTTATTTTATTATTTGTAGACAGCCCAGGATTGTACCCAAGAAAAAAAATTAATAAAAAGCTTATATCTTTTATCGGGAGTGGAACAAAGTTCACCGAGTCAGCTAGTAGTTGATAAATATTTATAGCATGTGTAAACCCAAATGGATATCAGACCAGAGACATAATCCAACTAAGACCTTCCGACAGTCCTTACTTATTGTTCTATCACCGGGCGCCCCAGGTAACCCAGGATCCAACAGATAGCAGGGCTCATGTAATATAATATAATCCTCTACAGCACACCATTACATGTAGTATTCTTTTAAAAAGACTTTAATATGGAAGTAGGTAATTGGCCAGATGAGCCAATAGAATATAACATTGTCAATGCACCAGATAATCTGTATCTATTCAGGTTAGGGGGTAAGTTTTAATAACATACCTGAACGCCTGCTGTATTTTATCAGCGGTTTCTCTCATTTCTAGACATCTAGTAGACGTAGTGCGAGCGAGGAAGTCTTCGATCAGACGTACGCCCATGTTATAACCAATTCTATCCAATTGTTTATTCACATCTTCGGAGCTTTCTGTCTCTTTAAGCATTTGAGACACTAATGCTCCATAGGTAAGAGTAAGAAGCTCAGAGTTCTAGAAAACATCAACAAGTATTTTTAGTGAAAAGTGGAAACCGTGGTGGTGATATAAATTTGAAACTGCAGACATTTACACAAACACTTACAACTTTTTTGGCATCAAGCCTTGATGTTTGCCTAGACATTTTAAAGTGTCTTTAGTTTTCTACTTCAATATTATAAATTGGAAAGTATTTGAATTAATTATTGAGAAAATAGCGAAAAATTCTAAATCTTGAATCTCTGACTGACGGAGTGACGGCTGACGGGTCAAAACACCCCAATAATTAACTGTTTTGACAAATGTCAATTTGACATTTATGAATTTGACGCTTTAGCTGGGCTGCTTTCACATCATAACTTATCCCGCCACTGACCTGTAATATGACTATCGGATTTAGAAGCTTTGACTTGAGACTGGCGTATCGCCATTTTTTACTGATTTAATTTGTATCTATTTATTTTACTGGAGACTGGCAAAATCGTTAATAAACGGAGGGCCATTCATTAAAAGAAGAAGAAGAAGACCTGTAATATTAATCGCTGGACTGGCTATTCCTATAGAATGACAGCTATTTTTTTGTGCCGATTCATAGCGCCACCGTTGAGTGTACTGAGAACTAAATTCGTTTGCAAAATGTGTTGGTAAGCGCATAATATCAGAACGGGTGGACCGATTTCACTAATTCTTTTTTTGTTATGTAAGGTATTGTCAGGAGAAGGTTTTTATGAAAGAAACAATATTGTATTCCTACGGGAACAGGAACTACGCGGGTGAAACCGCGTGACGGCCTCTAGTTTGCAATATTTTTAAGTTATTACTGTGATTGCTATGAATTGAAGTGTTTTGATATATAAATTTAGTTTATATTGTGTAATTAAGTAGATATTCATCATGAGATCGTGTGTATATTCTAAAACCAGATACGACAAGGGCAGTGGCGTCTCTTTTCGACTTTCGATTTTACGAATATTTTCATAACCTATAATGTTTAATATGGATGTCAAAATGTATATCGATAATTTTCTATCCAATGCCAAAATTCGTAGTTTAAAAAACAAAAGGCATGGTAAAAGTACTTAAATAATTTAATGAACACATTAAAATTATTAATAAACACTTAAAATTGTAGAAGATAATCGAAACAGTAACTAACTAGCGTGTGAAATATAACTTAGCATCTATGGTTAATTTGTTTAGTTATTTACATACTTATATGTGTAGTATATTTTTTATCCTTTAGGGCCATCTCGTCCACTCTATCAGAATGTCCATCACACTGTATCAAAATGTCTACTGTATCAAAATGCCCACTCCAAAATGTCCACTATAACAAAATGACCACTGTATCAAAATGTCTACTGTATCAAAATGTCCCTTTCAGTCCAGAATGTCAAATTCCCAGAATGTCAAGCGGTTTCAAAATGTCAAGTTCCCAAAATTTCAAATTCCCAGAATGTCAAGTTCCCAGAATGTCAAGTTCCCAGAATGTCAAATTCTCAGAATCCATCCAACTTGATATTCTGGGAACTTGACATTCTGGGAACTTGACATTCTGGGAACTTAACATTCTGGTAACTTGACATTCTGGGAATTTGAAATTTTGGGAACTTGACATTTTGAAACCGCTTGACATTCTGGGAATTTGACATTCTGGACTGAAAGGAAAATGTCCTTCTACTATAACAAAATAAAACAATTTGCTAATTGCAACAGATTTATTATCTGTATACCTACAACAACACTGACTAATAAATGTAATTTTTTAATTACCAAGTTTAAAATATACAATTTTTCTTAAAAATAAAATGTCCTTCTACTATAACAAAATAAAACAATTTGCTAATTGCAACAGATTTATTATCTGTATACAACAACAGTAACACTGACTAATAGATGTAATTTTTAAATTAGCAAGTTTAAAATATACAATTTTTCTTAAAAATTGCAATAAAAACACACACATATATAACACAGATGATATGTCAATGACATATCATCTGTGTTATATATGTGTGTGTGTTATGTGTTGTGTGTTTGTGTGTGTTATATCATCTGTGTTCGTTGTTTGTCGGTAAGACAAACTATCTCTTTAAATATAATGAAGTGGTCAGTAGTATAATTGTGAGGTTTTAACGGTGCCCGGTGGACAATTTGATACAGTAGACATTTTGATACAGTGGACATTCTGATATAGTTGACATTATGGTACGGTGGGCATTTTGATACAGTGGACAACTTGATACAGTGGACATTCTGATAGAGTGGACGAGGTGGCCCTAAAGGTTTTTTCCTTTATATTAAACTCGCCAAACTGAATTCGCCCGCCTGATGGTTAGCCTACTTAGGTACTTTAAAGTGGTCATTCATATTATGTAAACATGATTGGTACAAAAATAAAATTAACATTGTAGTCGATATATCTGGTAAAGTTTTTATCGACACCAAGACAGGTGTTGTACATCATTAGTATTAGTTCCAAGTACACTCACTACCTGCCGTCAGCGCCAAATGGGGATTTTCAATAAGGCACAATTTTATGGAACCGATCACAAGTCCAGATACTATTACAGGTCAGTGCCTTCCCGCGCTGGACAGCAGATGCACATCTACCGGCGGCTCCGATGCCCTCCCCTTGGTTTTGTAGAGGTTGGCTTTCCAACAACCGTTCCAACCGGTTTTTCCCTCTACTCGCAGTGCTAGAGTCGATTTTTTGAATAGTCTGCCTAATAATTAGTTCTTTTTTTTAAATATATAACTGATCAGGATTTTATTTTTGACTTGCTAGACTACTAAACACTACTTCTCACTTCTTACTAGTTGACGAAACCTATTATCACCCTCCCACTTCTTACTAGTTTACGAAACCTATTATCACCCTCCCACTTCTTACTAGTTTACGAAACCTATTATCACCCAGTCAAATGGGTGAAAATGGGTTTTAATTGGGTTAACACCCAAATCACCCAGTTTTAACCCAAATGGGTAGATTGGGCTGTAACCCGCTACCCATCTCTAATCATCCGCTCCACATTCACACGAGAATCATGCTTGAAGCACGAGAACGAGAAACGTGAATGATGAATTAGCTCCACACTCACGGTCACTTGCAGCGTGCCGCACTATGTAGATGTTGATTTAATTTGTTTCTAAATTGGTTGATCTTTTGTGCTGAGATCACAGATCGGTAGTCTGTTCTAAGCTTGCCAACCTGGTTTTTATTGAAGTACCTTGTGAGGATGATGTTTGGAATTTAGAAACAAGTGCTTGACTTAATAATCCACGCAACTTCGTTTGCGTTGCATGGGAGTGAGACGTATGGTATTAATATTTTAACTAATATAAGGTTTCCCGTCGCATTTACTCCCGTCGCGTCGCTTACATTCATTAGAGCGCAACTTCGTTTGCGTCATTTATGAGAGAAAAAGAGAGGCGTTATATTAATATTTCAATATCAAGTTACTCCCGTCACATTTTACTCCCGTCGCGTCTCGTAGCGTCGCCAAAGTTTTAAAACTTTTTAAGAAGGTTGTTGTAAGCGAACCTTAAAAGATTGACATATGCTGCTCAGGACTTTTTCAGAACTTTTTAAGCACAACAATTTTGTAATACACAATTTTTACGTAACTTTAACCATTTACCCAGCGTACGCAGCGGAAGTTCTCGAAAGAAATATTTTTTCCCGTTTTCAAAACATTATTCATTGCTGCTTCGCTCCTATTCGTCTTAGCGTGATGTTATATGGCCATTAGCCATTCTCAATAAATGGACTATGAAAATGTAAAAGATTTTTTTAAATACATCCATTAATTTCTGAGATCCTAGCACAAACCCACTCTTCAGCTTTCTATTATTGTGAGCGAAACTTAAATAGCTACCAAGTTTCAATAGCATTGCCCTTATAGTTTCGGAGAAAAGTGGCTGTGACACACGGACGGACAGACAGACAGACATGACGAATCTATAAGGGTTCCGTTTTTGCCATTTGGCTACGAAACCCTAAAAAGAGCCAAATTAGATTATTGTGAGTGAACCTTAAAATAGACATAGGCTGTCGCGAACTTTTGATAGATTTTTTAAGAGTAACAATTTTGTAGTACATAGTTTTATGTTACTGTAACCATTTACGCAGCGTACGCCACGGAAGCTCTCAGACGGTAAAAAATATTCCACGTTTTCGAAAGATTCTTCATTGCTGCTCCGCTCCTATTCGTCTTAGCGCGATGTTATATAGCCTCTATAGCCATCCTCAATAAATGGACTATCAAACTGTAAAAGAATTTTTGAAATTCAACCAATAGTTCCTGAGATCCTAGCGTTCAAACAAACAAAGGAACAAACAAACAAACAAACTCTTCAGCTATATAATATTAGTGTGGATTTAAGTTATGTTTAACTTGGCAAATACGTCTGTCGAAAAAGAAAAAAAGAGAAAAAAAAAAGAGAAAAAATGGTTGCTTTGTGGGGGTTCTTTTATTGGGTTCATATCAATTCCGATAAATTCATAAATGCTGTGCTGTTTACGTCCAGAGATGTTCTTGCTTGCTTTATCTGTAAGAAATAAAAATAAACGTTATTCTCATGAAGAGAATTGCTTGCATTCCTATACATATCATAAAAGTACAATAGTATTGGATATCCAACACCTAGATGCTGTAAATCTCATGTTCACAGCCATAGACATATAACACGTTATATAACACACAGGTAGGCCGCCGGGTGATACGATAACTACATTGACTCCCAACTATAGGATCATCAAACATCAGTGGCCCACACAGAGCATCGCAGCTCTAGTAACATCAAATATCATTGACTCATTATATCAAGTATCATTGACTCCAGTTCTAGGACCATCAAATGTAGGTATACAGGGTCGGCTCACTTACTCATGCGTGACACTCATGACAACACAATAGTTTTATCTATTACACGGGTGAAAAATAACATGTAAAAGGAATACAAGCCTTCGTCGTAGATGTGCTATCAGACTTCGCACACGCGGTACAGGATAAACTTGACCGTACACATAAACCTTGCGTCTTGGGTTGTTCGACTTGACTAAATGACGTGCAAAGAAAATTATCCATTTGACATTAGAAACGGAATCATATTCAAATTTAGATGAAAAACAAATAGACCGACGCGATAATTACCATGGAGGTGGCAATCTCCATGGAGTATAACTTCAGAACTTCGCAAGATTATCAGATCTTCGCGACATTCCCCACAAAGGAAAAAGAGAATGAAAAGCTAGAATTTAGTATTCGCAAGATTGGCAAATCGTCGCGACAACGTCTATTAATGGAACTAAAATAATGCATGAAAATATTGAAAATGATGATCAAACGTTGCTTTTTATGGCAATTGGATACTGAATGCATATTGTAAGTTTTTGCGAGGGCTTTGCGGGATCCACGGTGAAATGCGTATTCACGAATGAATTATTGAGGAACCAAGACTAGTAACCGAGCGAGGTGGCATGGCGGTTACTAGATACTATAACCATTTGTCAGCAATAACACGCTTACCATGTTTAAGAACAGGCTCACGCCACAGAGCATCGCGCGCCTTTACAGAGGGAGAGGCCAAAGCTGGCAAACCCCCTCTGGCGATAATTTGACATTTTGACGACTAAAAGTGCCCACTTACATAAAAACTGTTTTTTGAAGTTTCTTTCACTAGACTAAGTCTAGTTGACAGCGTGAGCGGTTGAATTGTCATTTTATAAAAATGATGAAATAATTAGATATTAATACAAAAAGAAACGGGATTAAAGAAATCTGAAGAAAAATGGCATTATCTTGTGTAAGTAAGTAATTTTATAACAAGTTATTATTATTTACACCTATTCAAACGTATAGATAATATTCAGATTTGTTTATCAACTTTACCGGACCTCACATCAATACATGGATTGGTTGAGCGACTTGGGGTGATATGACACAAAAAGTATCATGTGTGTGTAAAATGTATGAGTGTATTGTTTAAAGTGTATATATAGGCTTCGTATTGACAGTAGATTGCTATTGTAGTGCGAGTCTAAGAAAGTGTGGGTGAGGAAGATTTCCCCCCGCCACCCGCAAAATATGACAGACAAATTTGTACCGAGCAATCGTTCTATGCCGTCTCCCCTTAGACAGTTCGCGTTGCTCTATGGCTCACGCACACCCCAAAACTTGCACTCAGCACTTCATTTTTTGTCTATAAAACGGGTTGCCTTATGAACAGAACAATGGCACATTCATTATTTTTTACTCTTTTTGCCAAGTTTTATAAACATTTTATGAAAATCTTCGGTGCTGTAATATTCATTCAACATTTTAGCTCCACACGGTCCTTAGGTTTTTTCAATCTTGTAAGCTTTTTTTATGTTAGAAGTTTAAAACGTTCTTCATAGACAGTTATCTGTTCAAAGGCTTATGGGGTCCCGACACGATCAATTGGCAAATGTCATGCCTCGTCAATATCATGTTTACATACACGTCGATGCACACACAAAATGTCTCAGTGTGCGTGATTTCGCGTGATTTCTTTGCATGCATGCAAAGAAATCACGCACACAGACATTTTCCGTTCATAAATATCAGACTTGACTCAATATATTGACCCGTGTCGGGAACTCGGGAGCCAATTGCCCTATGAAGAACGTTTGAAACGCTGTACCGCCTTCCAATGAGTCTAGGTATACAGCTAGACTCATTGGAAGGCGTACAGCGTAACTTTACCATATCACGTATGGTGATCTGGTGAAGTCTCGCTGTAGACTCTATGCAAGGTGTCCCAAACCGGGTGTTCTGTCTGTGGAGTAGGTATCAGGGAGGGTTCCACCAAATTTTTTTAAAAATTCACTCCATTGGGTTTCATAAAAATAAAAAAGTATTTGAATGGTAGAACACCATTCAAATACTTTTTTATTTTTATGAAACCCCATGGAGTGAATTTTTGTTGAATGACACATTACATTCGAAGCCATGGCCTGGCCAAGTTACCAGTTTTACAATCATTTGTTAAACACAATGGGTTGTATTTAACATATTGTATGTTTCTAATTCAGTGAGGCCAGGCGGCAGGCTATACCCACCCTGCGTGCTCGTGGTACTACCAGTATCAGCAAGGACAGCAAGCCTCATCAATCAAAATCAAACCAAGAAATACCGAAATAAAAAAAGAAAAGGAAGTGAATGTTGCCAAACTAATACTAAAATTGTGTCTATGCCATTCTTTTGTTTATTCAACGCAGAAAACGTCAAGTTTTTGAAAAATGTTTAACAACAACGCCGTTCATACAAAATAATACCGTTTTTCTTAGTTTTTGCAACAATAAAGCACACTAATGTATGATTTGGTGGAACTACATGAATTATGGAAAACGATGAAGTCGATGGTATAAAGGAGTTTGATTCTCAATGTGCTGTTAACTCATTAATTTTAGACTATTACAAAAAGTTTGGCAGGAAGAGAGATTTGGAGCAGTTCTTTTCGCTTTCAACAGCACAAGAGGAAATTAAAGACACTGGTGGATTATTTTGGCGGAAAATGAAAAGTGAAAATGATTCTTCCGATTCAGGACAGAAAAGTGATTCGTTCGCTCAAGAACTTTGTCGAATATCTATTAGATGTTCCATGCCTGAAGGTTCTAGTTCACAGGTAGGTACATGCTATACTTATGTAAAACTTCTATAATAATAGTGACTTACATACGATCAATCAAACACGCCTAAGTATATCAACGAAGGGTAAGGCAATCTTTGGTCCGACAAGTAGGGGCCAAGTCCATGAATGCCTAGAAGGTCAAATTTATTGATAGAATATCAAGATTAAACACCTTCCAAGGTCTAAACCCTGTGTAAGATTAAACACAGCAATGAAGTCTGCCTAAAGCCATCCACTGCTGGAATTAGGCCTCTCCCAAATTATACTACCTATATTAACACATGGGCCACAAAATCTATGACTGACTGAAGGTGTACCTCTGCCTACCCCTTGGGATATAAGTATGATTGTATGTACTACACACAGTTCTCTGTATCCAGTCATACCTCACACCCTTCATCATCTAGCTAGAGTTTGTAAAATGTGACTGCTGAGTATTATCAGAGGGGCAATAGCAGACAACTTAGCCCAAATGGGAGCGGAAGAAAGCTTGGTGGGACCTGAGCCTGGGCTTCCCATTGCTCACAAAATCACCAAGGGAGTAATCAGCAGGAGCATAACGGTAGATACCAACCGAAGATGGAGATCTTCGACTGGAATGAGACAGTCGAAGATCTTCATCAAAGGCTTGGATGCGAAAAGAACCAGCCAACTGGTCAAACTGACCAGAGCAAACATGAGGCTGGTTATAGAGATAATCACAGGGCACTGTCGCCTGAACAGGCACCTGACAGTGATAGGAGTGAAAGACGATCCCATATGCCCAGAGTGCATGGAGGAGGAAGAGACCAGTTTCCACCTACTGGCCGAGTGCCCCATGTACTCACTAAGCAGATGGGAGACTATGGGCACGGATAGACTAAATCTAGAGGATCTGGAACATCTGAAGGTGGATCAAATTGTCCGATTCTGCAAGGATACCAAAAGATTTGAAGGGGCGCCGTGAAGAGTGCTGGGATACCCAATCCAATCCCAGAGAGGAGACTGGGGAAATGGACGAAATGGACAGCAGGAAAAGCGGTTGGATCGTCCGCTCGGTACAGCCGGCGTCCCCCACAAGAAAATAATAATAATAATTATCAGAGGGGCAAGTGCGAGTTTTTGCGTGAGCTTGTCGACATTCACGGCTCACCAATTCGTTTGGAATCGAGACCCCGCCACCTAGCTGTAAACGCGGGAACTTGTCTCGATCGCATACAAATCGGTGATAACGCGCTCGTTCGTGAATGTCGACAGGCGCTCACCGAAACTCGCACTTGCCCCTCAGGTCATGGATTCGATTCCAACCACAAGACAAAAATGTATAGGGCGGAAACTCCATTAAAATTGATTTGTTTTCAATTCTGTCATCGTACAGAGCTTGAATGTGTGTTTGTGACCAATAATGTTTCCAAATGCAAATGTTCCCTCACGACACCCGCCAACCAGAATGACAGCTGTGGCGCAGGACTGGTGGGGCGGGGAAGCTTGGTCAGTGAGGGGCAGGGAGTTGCCTATCTGTATGTAGTACAATGATTATACCGTGAAAAAGTTACAAACATCCAAACTCATAGAATTGAATTCAAGAATATTTTTAGCCACAACTAATAATTATCTTATGTTTCTAGTCTGATGACCCGAAAACGAAGATAGAATCTCCACACACAGAATCTCCTCCAATTATCACAGAAGACCCTCCTGCAGACATATCGAGACAGACTGATGATGAATCTTTTAAATCTGATGACAACCATTCACAAAAATGTAAGTACTAAGCTGGCTAAAGGACTTCCAAAGGCGTACTTAGAAAATAATTATCAGCCATATCTAGTATTTCAATTGTCAATATTGGGTGTAACAAAATTACCTATCCAAATTTCGTCACGTGACGTGGCATCAGTCAAGAAACATTACAAAAATGAAGAAAAAAATATCACATGAATACTTTAACAGTAAAGCTGTTTTAAAGGTCCTATTTTATCCTATTTTCACCCTTTCTATCGCTACTGAGCGGCAGTATAAAGCGACAACGACAGCCAGACGGGTGCTCTGTGTTTGTTTTGCCACGGCGACTAGTGTTGTAAATATGAGCGCTGAGAGTCGAGCGTTGAGCGCTGAGTCGACGCTTTTGAGCGTTAAACGCTCAAGCGTTGAACGTTTGTGAGCGTTCAGACTCGCAACTTAAACGCTCGAGCTACCAGCTTAAGCATTGAGCGAAGCGTTCGTTATAAGATTTAAATGTGGGTATTTAACAAATAACTAAATATTAAATATTAGAATAGAATATTGTGACAGTAACTTTTTGCAGGTTGAGTGGTTAATCAGTCACGCAATATATTATATTAACTGTATTTCCAATAAGATAAAATGGTTATTATTGTTATATATTCGTAATATCGAGTATTTCTCACAAATTAAAAAATGATTATAGTGTTATTAGTGTCAACGAAAATGATAAAATGGAAACTAGTACAAAGAAAAAAATTAAGGTGATGAAAATGTACAGGGTTGCATGTGGCTTTCTTCGTGATTAAAAAAAAAATGTGTAAAGGTGATTATATAAAATATATTACGATGATTATGACAGCCTCCGTTTGTTTTTGTAATGTTTTTTTTTGTTATTTCTTTAAGCCACATGAACCAATGTGGCTTAAAAAATAACAAAAAACATTAAAGTAAAATAAAAAACGAAAATAAAGTAAAAAAGATTAAATTAAATAAAAAAAAATATATAGAATAAAAACAAAAAAGACCACTCTATATGTACGCGAGATTCTCTTGCAAAAAATACAGAAAGTAGAGCATAAATACTTAATAACTTAATCCTTTTTTATTTTATTTTAGATTATAATAAAATATTGTTTAATGGTAAAGTTATATCATTAAATATAAGATAAAATAGGAATAAATCTCTCTTAATGTTATTTCTCATTTGACGCTCAAGCTCGAATCGAGCGTGGAAGCGTCGAGTTCGAAGCTACGAATGAGCTTTTTTACTAAAACGCTCAAGCCATTGCTCGAGCGTTTTAGACCCGACTAGAGTTCCGAGTCAAGCGTTTACAAACTGTTCGAGCGCCGACTCGAGCGTTTAAGCGCCGACTCGAGCGTTTTTACAACACTAACGGCGACCATGTTACCTCGAATTGCCGCGGTAAAAAATGAATTCTGAATGTGCGACAAAAAAATTTAAAAAAAAATGAAAAAATTTACCCCCCTTTTTTATTAAATATTTGTATTTGATTTCCGATGCCAAGTCATCTCATGAAATTTGGAGAGGTAATTTTGTTACACCCAGTATAAGGCCTACGCGTTGGCAATGGTCAAGTCCAATATGACAGTTTTCATGATTTCAGTTTTGTTTTGATACAAATGAAATCACAGACTTTGGCTCCGAGTTTTGGCTTATAGAATTCGTGATTTTACGCGAAATACTTATTACTTAGGCACGTAGAAAATATTAGGCAGTTGTCACCCAGGGAAAGAACTATCAGGTATTTTATCTGTTCAAGAAGCAAAAGAGATGCATTTGTTACTAGCTTGTGGCCCCGCGGACTCAAGTGTTCTGTGAACTATCACTGCGGTAAGCAACTTTTACTATGGCCGGTCCTTGGATGGGTGACCACTTTGTGACATTGATTTGAGTGTTCCCGTGCTTCGGAAGGCACGTTAAGCCGTTGGTCTTGGTTGCCAGTAAAATGGCAGATGTTAAGCCAAGTTGAAGGCCATTATGAGGTGGCTTGAAAAATTTCAACAGCGGGCAGTCACAATATGCGCCTGTCCATTTCAACACGACAATACGGTTCACCACCTATTACATGGGACAAATCATAAAGGTGAAATGTGGAAATATAATGTGCCTCTGCTTACCCCTTCGGGGAAAAAAGGCGTGACTATACAGGGTGAATTTTTGAAAAGGGCTTGGATGGCCAAATCCTAAACTATAAGGAATAGCTAAAAATGCTCAAAGGAGTCACGAGCCCGATTTTGATAAAACTTAAAACGTCATCATTAGATTTTTGAAAAACCAATAATCCTAGCTGGGAATCGAACCTATTGATTTTGAAAAAAAAAACACACCCTTTATATTACACCATATGATAGTGTCGCTGATAAGGATCAAATTCTGCGAAGTAATGATATACGGCAAATTTAAGGAAAGTTTAGAATTTTGATGGAATTCATATTTCTTGTACCCAAATTTTGTATCTTAATTTATTTCGTTCGAATTTCCAGAATAGTTCGTAACTATTCCGTGTTTTAAATCATGCTCAGAATGATTTTTTGGAGAATATTCTAAACGGAATCAATAATATTGAATGCAGTTTGATTGTTGAGGTCTCGAATCATCCAGCTATGTATTAAAAACAATGGTCTACATTTTGAACAATTCATCAGATAACGTAAGAAAAATACGAAAGATGAGCACTTTCCCTTAGTTTGCCGTATGTAATTACTTCCCAGAATATGATCCTTAATAGCAACACTATCGAATGGTGTAATAATATAGGGTGTGTATTTTTTTTCAAAATCAATGGGTTCGATTCCCAGCTAGGATTATTGATTTTTCAAAAATCTAATGATGAGGTTTTAAGTTTCATCAAAATCGGGCTCGTGACTCCTTTGAGCATTTTTCGCTATTCCTTATAGTTTCGGATTTGGCCATCCAATCCCTTTTGAAAAATTCACCCTGTATAGAGCAGATCATGCTCGTGAAAGAGGCGACGGGGCAGGAACGGGAGAGAACTCTCCCACCCGAGTTCCGCAGTTAGCGGTTTGGGCGACGCCGACGTGTCTTCGCCGAGGACTATCCGCCTCTATGACCAGGAGCCTGATTGGGTCTGTTAGGCTGCTGGGCGTTACGTGAGGTTTTTTAGTCCGTAGGAGTCCAGCGTGGCATCCATGATGGATTTTCCCTCACGTTAATAAAAAAAATGTATGTTGTTACTAGTTGATTGCGAAACCTATTAGATGTTAATTCCTGACACATTCTGATTTAAAGAATGTATACATTGTTATTTGCTATGGATATCAAACAATCACTTGAAATCTCAGCTCAGCAAAAGATGTAGGTGCACACCAAACCGCTTACCGCAAATGAGTGGCGCAAGCAATCTCAATAAGTAGTACAGCGATAAAACTCTTGCTATCTCTTTATACACTCATCCATTCCTGTACAAAAAAGCATCCGTACTGAACCTATATTTGCTAAAGTTGTGCTAAAAATCATAATAATCATTAGGTTTCAGGGTTAAAATACAATCCTGTCATTGACTTCAAATATTTTAAAAGAATTTAGGCCAAGGCCATTTACATAACAATACACAAAAATAGCTTGTAAATTGGGTGTCATTTCTAAAAACCATTATTATATTCATGTCAATCAATTTTTTACAACAATAGTTCAGGATAGGTGTGAATGGTCAATGGGTTTTCTTTTAAATGGAACTTTAATTTGGTTCATTGTTTGCCTTTATTCTTTATACCAGGTTACTGTTAACAAGGTAATGTGTTCCGCCTTGCTTATGAATAATAGAATGCATATTTTCTTTCAGCTTTTGATCCTTTGTTAGACTTATCAGCACATAAGCCTATTTCGCCTACAAGTAGTATTACATCACAAAGGAAACTAGAATGGGACTCTCTTGCTGACGTTGGCTATGCCAATGAAAGTGAACGTAAAGCATCAGCTTCAAGCCTTAGTACTTTAGAAAGGCTTGCTTTAAAGCAACAATACTCCAATAATGACACTAATCAAGACATTGGACACCCTACATGTCATTCCACTCCTGTAGATGAAAATGAAGTAAGAGCAAAAATGAAAAAGAGTGCTGCTAGAAAAGTAACAAAGATTGTCAAGAAGGATATTGATTTTGTTGAAGTCAATGTGCCACATACCTCAGATAATAATCAACGCCAGTCTATCAATGTAAATCTTACTAAACATATTTCATTCAATGTAGAAAAAGATGGAGGAATATCTGTAGACAATACACGAAATGATATTAATATTTCACCAGAAAAAGCTAGAGAAGAGCCCACACACCTTCCAATGAATAAAGAAATACAGACATCATTACCGAAAACTAAAGATAAACTGTTTAGCTCTGTGGAAGACCATGTTGACCTATCATTACAGAACACTACTAGTGCAGATGATACAAAACGTGTTGACCTTAACAGTCAAAGGATCCCTGTCATGATCAGCCTTAATACATTACGAAAGAAATTAAGAATGAGGAAATCTAGAGTATTGAAAAAGAGGCGGAAACCAAAAAAGCAAATGAGTTTAAATCAAGAAGTTCCAGCTCAAGAGAAAAGTGGAGAGCAATTGTCGGAAGCTGAAAGCTTTGAATATATGCCAGGACACATTTACAACCAGCATCAAATGATAGCAAACGAGAATGTCGAACAAAGACCCGAACACAATAATACGGCCGGTAATAAATCCAGCTTGGAATCTAGTTGTGGTCTTACAACTGATTCCAGTAAAGGATCAAAACATTCCCTCACACAAGATTTAGAAAAATGCGTTAATGCATTGAAAGTCACTTTACAAAAACGATACGATGATAGTGAAATGAAAAAGAAATTGATAAAAGACATAGTGCAAAAACTGCTCAACTCAAAATATAGGGATGACGATACTAGTACAGAATTTTTATCTGGACTTAGTTACAGCAGCAAAAAATTGGATATGAAAAAAATTAATACTTTGTCGAGTACGTCTGACGCAAACAATACCGATGATAGTAAAGAAAAGCGACCACGAAAGTCAATTTTACGAATGGATAGATTTGACTCAAATATCGTAGCTTCGACATCCCAAAGTGCACCGAATTTATTAACTGCAACAAAGGCTGAGAAAGTATTTAAGAAACCGAACAAAGTTTTGACATCTAATACAGAGTCAGATGAATCTAGCAAAGGGAAAACATCATCTGAGAAGGCTTTACCCAAAACTTCCTCTGAGAAGCTTTATTTAATGTATTTAGAAGCATTAAGACGAGAAGAATCTTATAAAAGGCACTTGAGAGACAAGGAAGTGTTCCTGAAACAAAAATTAGGAAACACAGAAAACCAAACTAGAATTTCTTACAATCAGGAAGTCAAAATTAATAATCGACTGAAAGACCTAATGAAAGATTTGACGCGCAACAACTACGACGATGGATCAGGCGACGCCAGCAAATTAGAAGGGGGATCTACTTCTGACAGAAATTATAATTCTAACGGAGGTGGTCGAAGCCAAAGAAGTCATTCAGTTTTTACTCTATCCTCTAGCCAATCAGAAAATCAAAAGAAGCCGAATTTGAAAAAGAAAATGCAAGTTGACAGAGAATTTGATGCTGGTTCTAGTAAACACCACTATTGCTGCTGCCCACATCATCAACCTGATTCTAAAGTTGCATATGCTGATAGTTCTGTCCAAGTGAATATTAAATGTCAATATGAGAATGAAAATGATAATGTTCACATGATGGTTCAAAAAAGTCCAAGATCCCCTCGAATCAGTCCTAAAGTGGTACCAATCAACATTTATGATAATGGCTGTTATTGTGTGTGTAATGACGATAAAATGTTATTAAGCAACATGGGTGATCATAAATGTCATCATCATGCCAAACTAACAAACCGTGCCTTACGGTTAGGAGGCCCTTCCAATATACCAAAAGCTAGTAGTCACAGTGAAAGTTCGCGTAAGTCTTCTGAGGAAGATGGTATTCAATTCCTGAGATCACCTAACAGAGATGCTGCTACCGATAGCACTAAATCTGATAACACGTCAAAGGGAAGAAAATGTTCCCAGTCTTCTCAAACAAATATGTTAATCAAAATGATGTTAAATGAAAATAGTTCTAGTTTAAAACCTCTGAAACTATTGACAACTACTTCGAAAGATTTTGGCTCTACTGCAAAAGAAACTCCAATTATAATTCATGAAGCTACTAGATGTCTTCAGACAGAAATTAGTATCAACCCACAAATATCTGATCCAACTTTGTCTGACATAGTCATCGTAAGTGATTGTGTTGAGTTTATAGGGGAACAATACAGAGAAGTTAGTAAAAGTAATACCAAAAATTCGCAGGAAAGAAAGACCTTTAGCGACGTGTATACAAGTAGTGAATCAGGCAAATTTTTACTGAGGCAAGCAGTGGGCTTTTCCGAACTGGAGGTCAAAGATTCTCATATGAACCTTTCCAGTAATAAAGAACTCCCTCAAAATCTTCCTAACGATTACGCAATACCCATCGAAGGGACAAATATGACTCTTGTAGTAAGTTTGGCATCGAAAGATGTTAATGAAAAAAAAGAACGAGTAAACCAAGGCGTTGGCACTGAAAAATCTCCTATTGCAGATCAAGCTACTTGCATAGCTACTGAGTGCGCAAAATCTGCTCAATGCCAACCTAGTACAGCAGCAAATAGTGTAAGGAGTATTGGTTTTGGTTGTGATCAACGTGGTCGTCAAACTTCTCCTAATTGGAAATCTCTTAAAAAAAGTAGTTTGTCTAAATCATCGACGAAAAAGTCACCTCTGCGTAATACATACCCAAAAGAATATGAACCGAAAGATAAAAGACAGCTTCTACGATCTAATACAGATTCAAAAATAGAAACATCTAGTGGATGTGTTCAAACAGACCCCCTTAACAAAATAGATTTTGGAGAGCTGATAAAACAGGGCAACTTAAAAGCTGATATCACTGAGCATTCTTGTCAGGTATCGGATACTGATTCACAAAGTAAGATGCTACGAAGTAGACATGTTGAAGATAAGAGCCCACCTAACAGAAAAGAAATTGGTATTCAAAAAGATTTATCTAAAGATGAACTATTTGAACGGCACCCTGCTCCTGAAATGGTATCAAAAGGCGTTGGTAGTGACGGTGAAATTCTACCAAATGCTCGTGAAGCCAATTACGAGGTCCAAGAAAGCATAGGAGATAATATTTCGAAGAAAAAATGCACAAAAAGCGATGATGATAGTAAGAGTAATTGTCAATGTGACAAATCTCCACGAATCAATCGGAAATGTGAATGTGACGACGTAACACGTAGTATTAATTGTACAAATTTACAAAAGTGTGAACCTAATGTTTCTAATAGAAAACCCCAAAACACTACGCGAACGCAGGTTAAAGTATGTGGATGTGATGAAGTGGCTGGAGATAAATGTGCGAGACATCAAGAAAATATTCCTAGCAGCTCAAAATGTGTGACATGTGCTGCCGTTAAATGCCAGTGTAAGGATAAGCCAATAATTCGAGAAATTGTCTCCAAAAAAAGTTCTTGTGATAAATGTGGCTTTGCTGATATTTGTCAGTGTGATTCAGACAGCAATAGTATGAATGATCCAATTATAAACATAATAAAAGATATAACTAGACGATATTCGAAAAATGAAATAATGAAAATCAAGAAGAAAAAACGCTTTACTGAGATTATTACTGTCCTCAATTATCTACTTGAAACCGAAGAAAGTACTGATCAAGAACCGCGGTGTGTTAGTACTACTCCCGAAACCAGTGATAATTACGATAAAAAATCAGCTAGGTCTAAATCTCCAACATCAGATGACAAAACTGGCAAAACTTATCCACAGTCTTCTAAATCGACTATCGACAAAAATGCAAATATCTGTTTCCGTCCGTCACTTAGATCACCAAAAAAAGACGACATGAGTAAAAAAATATTGAAATCAAGATCACCACCATCTTGTAATAACCCTAAAAAACTTCAAAGTCGGTCTGAAAGTGAATCTTGCGCTTGCAAACATAGCAAAAGCGACGAACAAACATCAAAGTGTACTAGTAAAGATTGTACAGAATCTTCAGATTTACCTTGTTCAACAGACCTGCCATCTACTTCTGATTCCACCGCATGCAAAATTCTAAGAAAAATAAAACGAGAATGTGAAAAATACCACATAAGGCGAAATAAATGCGGACGAAAGTGCGAAGTTTCTAGCAGTACATCTATAAACTGTGAACAGTGTAAGAAAGTTCACCATTGTGGCTGTAGACACAAATGCAGAAAATCTAAGAATGTTGACAAGTTGCAAAAGAAATGTGTTGCTTACAATTTGATTCTACAGACGTCTGAAAGTATGTTGAGTGAAGGCACAATATGCGATAAAGGCCGACCACTTAAGAATGTTGTCGTGAAAGTGCCTAAAGGTAAGGACAAGTTTCGTGCAGAGATGTGCAAAGAGACGCTTTACAAAACTGAGAAAGGCAATAGAAATCAGTGTAGTCCCAGAGGACAGAGATCAAGGAGTTGTCCCAAAGAGAGCGAGTTGTCGAGTACTGATGACTTCATTAGGCGAACACACCAGTGTACTATAAGGGAATACTTGGAGAAGAACAGGCCAGATTTTGTGGAAAAGTGCATGGAAAGGCAAACCTGTCTGAAATACATCAATGGAGTGAGGTAAGTTTCTAAACGGTTTCGATTTTTTAGTAAATTTTTTAGAAGTGTATTGGGATCCTACCGAGATCTTCGGAGCCCATATCAGCTTCACCTGCAATTTTTGCATCTACTTACTAATAATGCACGAGGTCATGGCCAACATAAGAAATAATTAGGAATGCTCTGAATAAAACCCAGTGGACTGCCATAGATTTACTTGATTGATTGATGAGACATTTATGGTCATGTTGAGAAATGTGACGGTCGCCAAAACGCCATGGGTTGCTAACATCGATACAATTACTGATGTTGATAAAAGTAGTATTTGGACTTTAATGACTGAATAAGTTTTACGCGTGAATCTTTCAATTTTGAAACATTAAAGCAAAGAGCTCACCTTTCTCGCTACAGTAATCAAGAGTCTGGTTCGCCTCGTTTGAAAATGATTGTGATACACCAACCTAAATGCACGGGATCTATGGGAAATAATAACTGTTGCGGAGGTACTTTTCCCAATCTTATATTAACCTAATTTTATTGAGTAGTGCGTAAACTATTGGGATTGTATTAAATGGTATTTTCTTTTTATTGTCGTTTACTAGAACTGAATTATCTCAATATCAATTTGTCCACCTAAGGGTGCGGTTAAGGCTGCTCGCACATTTGTCAGCACCGTACGCGCCGCACGCGCCGTACGCGCCGTACGCGCCGCATTTTAGAATTCGTTGTATGAAATTGTATGGAACCTCGCACATTACACCCGCACCGTACGCGCCGCATTTCGCAAAATGCGGTAGGCATCCGAATAACCTTCTGATGACGTCATAATGCGGCGCGTACGGCGCGTGCTGATGCTCGATGTAGCCGCATGCGTGCTCAGTGTTGCCATATATCCGTATTTTCCCGTATTTATACGGAAATAATGTTCAAACTGGACAATACATAATACATGCACACGGGTTTTAATACTGAATTATCAGGCAAATGCAAAGAGAAGTTTCTTTACATTTCTAAGAAATTTAAATTTTAATTTGTATTTTTAAAAGAAATATTTACTCCTTTCATTTTATTCTTCCTCCGCCAATAAGCAGACTATTACAACACCCTTCCCTTCGGGGCAGAATGTACAAAACGCAGAATGTGCACGTAAAGGCTTGTCTGTACTACAATAGGTCTAGATCGGCAAAATAAATGAAGATCGGCGAAACAAATGAAGATCGATAAAACAAATGACGGTCGGATAAACAAATGACGATCTAAAAACATATGCAGATCAGTAAAACAAAAGACTATAAGCAAGTCGATAAGGTCAAAAATTACTTGCAGCCATATTTTGTAATCTAGTTGCGATTGCCATTCAAAAAATTGGTGCAAGCAAATCTCGACCTTAATGACACTTCTCTAAAAATGTGCTTTTAAGCCTTTATAGACATCACTGATCACGAATATGTAAAATTTAAATAAATATTATTCATGTTCATAAGGTCGAGAATTGCTTGCACCTATTTTTTTGAATGGTTATAGCATCTAGATTACAAAAAAAGGGTGCAAGCAAATTTTAACCTTATGAGCATGCATAATATCTATTTATTAAGCTATTGCATAGCTTCTATCGCGGGCCTTGCGTGGAGACCGAATCCAGAAATTGTGTCACGAAAACGAATCACGCTCTCGGCTACCTTCGGCCACGCTCGTGTCTCTCTGCAGTCGTTATACCTATATTATGTCAAATAATCCAAAAATTGATGCTGGTACCCAGAATCGATCTTGCGCCTTCTGCGTGCCGATCCGCGTCTTAACCACTCGACCAAAGTTGAATTAAGAGTGCAGGTCGAATTTAGAGTTCTTAATGTGAAATGACAATTTCGATGCTGTCAATTACATTAGTTGCTGTCAATTTACTTCGTCTAAATAAAAATTCGACTATAGGCGTACAGCAGGTATTCATCATCTATGTACAACAGTGAACTGTACTCGTATAATTTGTGTAAAAAGTGTTTTAAATATGAATAAACAAAGTGCATTTATTAATGAAGAAAGTCACGAAAAATAGTGAAAGAAAATGAGTGAGTACTCTATATACATTCATTTTATTATTATTATCACCAATGCAGTATTATTTTTTGTTTTGTTAATTTATATATAATACTGCTATAAAGATAACCAAACCCGTGAGTACGTTCCCATGGGAAGCGGGAAGAAAATTTCACGCTGACGTAGCCGCGAGCGCCATCTATCCCATACCTATGTACTTTAAACGTGTCATAAAAGTCACAACAATACCATACATGCATATTATTTCAAAGAATGTCTATTAAAACCATAAAATTTGTTAAAATAGTTTTTAAGTAGATAAGAAGAAACCTATTGTTTTATCTTTTAACTAGCTGACCCTCGCAACTTTGTTTACGTCACACAAGGTCCATGAAATTAGAGGTATTTATTAATCATACTCATCAAGTAGCGTGTGAATCTGCCCTGTTTGCTTAATCAAAATAGAGCTTAATGGTTTAAGCTATTCCTCAGTATAGAATTTTCCTCAGTATAAACAATTTACATACAAACAGAATTTTATTACATGTATCGATGTAGTAGACGTAACGTGTATAAAATGACATCAATCAAATGTCATCAATATTCTGAAAAAGAAATTAAACATAGAGCTCACAAACTCTTTTGAAAATACATACTGTACCTACCTTAGAGGATCGTTATGAAGATAACAGGATAGTTAACAACCATCCATAGAAAATAGATGGTATAATGCTGAATACCGCAAAGAACAATCGGCACGGCATAGAATGGGGCCTATACTGATATCCTGGAGGATTTAAATGATGCCGATGTCCTGTGCCTGCTGAGGCACACACACGCCGTCATGCATGTCTGCAGGACAGCGTGCAGGACAACGAGCAGGATGAGGCAGTGAATGGCAGGACTGAAAATAAAATCGACAGACGCAAGAGATGTGGTGGAGGCACTAATTCACGTACCTCGGGAGTGTCGTGTCAGAAACTGATGGGATAGAAGAGTACCCTACATCATTTCGAGTCTCGCCAAGGCCAGAACAACTTTCACAGCTGCGCCCCGTAGGCAGTTGCGAAAATGGACCCGAAGAGTGAAACTCAAAACAAAGTAAACGTTAAAACTGTACTGCTAACTGCTATACAGATGCGAGACATGGAAGGTCACTAAAGACATTTCGCACCAGCTACCAGCTATAAGTCTTCGTCAAACGCTGCCTCCAATGGATCCTCGGTACATACGGGCCCGAGAACATCACGAACGTAAGACTATAGGAACGCTGCAGTGAGACCCCTATCCACCAACAGATCAAACGTCGGAAGTGTAGCTGCTGCGCTGGATTGGACACACGCTGCAAAGGGACCATGATCACATCATACCAAGGCAAGCCTTACTGAAACTACTGGTAGGGTTTCAAAAACTGTTCGATAGTAAGTAGGTACATTTATTGATAGTGGCTATAGGCTACATAACATAATGCTAAAATTAATAGAAGCGGTGCAGCAATGAGGAATGTCTCGAAAACGGAAAACATTTAATCGTTATAAGCATAGATTTAGGATTTTTCGCTACTCTAAGAGTTTCCGTTGCGCCTCTGCGTAAATGGTTGAAGTTACATAAAAATAATTTATTACAAAATAATTGTTCTTCTTAAAAAGTTCTAAAACAAAATACCTATTAAGCTATTGCATAGCTTCTATCGCGGGCCTTGCGTGGAGACCGAATCCAGAAATTGTGTCACGAAAATAAATCACACTCTCGGCTACCTTCGGCCACGCTCGGCCACGTTCGTGTATCTCACACTTCATATACCAACGTGTACACGTGAGCGTTTGCATAACGTGTACCTATGTATATGAAGTGAAGTAGGGTGAAGTGGGGTGGGCTGAGGTGTGTAGGGTGGGGTGAAGTGAAGTATGGGCTGAGGTGTGTAGGGTGGGGTGAAGTGAAGTGGGGTGTGGTGAGGTGAATTGGTGTGAGGTGGGGTGGGGTGAAGTTAGGTGGAGTGGAATTTTGGCCTTTTGGACTTTGGCCTTTGGGACTTTTGGACTTTTCCAAAAGTCCAAAAGTCCAAAAGTCCAAAAGTCCAAAAGTCCAAAGTCCAAAAGTCCAAAAGGCCAAAAGTACAAAAGTCCTAAAGTCCAAAAGGCTAAAAGTCCAAAAGTCCCAAAGGCCAAAGTCCAAAAGGCCAAAATTCCACTCCACCTAACCTCACCCCACCCCACCTCACACCAATTCACCTCACCACACCTCACTTCACTTCACCCCACCCTACACACAAAAGCCTTTTGGACTTTTCCAAAAGTCCAAAAGTCCAATAGTACAAAAGTCCAAAAGGCCAAAAGTCCAAAAGTCCAAAAGTCCAAAAGGCCAATAGGCCAAAAGTCCAAAAGCCCAAATGTCCACAGTCAAGTAGGTACTTGGTACTTTACTTTGTTGAACATAGGCCTTAAAATCTTACTAATATTATAAATGCGAAAGTTTGTGAGTGTGGATGTTTGTTACTCTTTCACGCTCACACCGCTGAACGGATCGGGCTGAAATTTGGTACAGAGATAGATTATAGTCTGGAATAACACATAGGCTACCTTTTGTCCCGGGAATAACTTCCCGCGGTAACAAATTTTACGCGGGCGAAGCTGCGGGCATCAGCTAGTATTCTTATATAGAAATAATTATACTAGCATAGTTGGTAAAAAATGCTATGTAATAGCTTTGCCGCGGCAGTCCCCGAGTGCCACACGTCTTTTTTTTTTATATATTCGTGATCAGTGATGTCTATAAACGCTTAAAAGCACATTTTTTGAGAAAAGTCATTAAGGTCGAGATTTGCTTGCACCTATTTTTTTGAATGGCAATCGCATTTAGATTACAATATATGGCTGCAAGTAATTTTTGACATTATCAACTTGCTTATAGTATTTTGTTTTAGTGATCTGCATTTGATTTTTCGATCGTCATTTGTTTATCCGACCGTCATTTGTACTGTCGATCTTCATTTGTTTCGCCGATCTTCATTTGCCGATCCAGACCTATTATAATAAAGACAAGCCCTAACGTGCACATTCTGCGTTTTGTACATTTTGCTTGTGGTGCTCATTTTGCGTTTTGTACATTCTGTTCCGAAGCAATCTTCCCCTCATAGCCCACTGTCATAATACCACTCACTACACCGTTTCACACCAGAGGTAAAAGAAACTGCTATAGTTGGCAATACCAAAGATTTGCTTACGGCGCGTACGGCGCGTATGTGCGAGGCTATCAGGAAATGCGGCGCGTACGGCGCGTACGGTGCTGACATATCGTCGCTGCGCTTGCAAAAGTCGCTATGTATTTTTAACCTACTTTTCAGGAGGAAGTAAAAACCGATTTACTCGAAATATAATTGTGATAGAGAAAGTACATAATTTTTTTATAATGTAAATATTATATTTACGTTGTGGAAAACGACTTTTAGAAAGATAACGTTTAAAACGAAAATACCAAAAAAATAATATTGTGGATCTAACACATAGCTAAAATTGTTTGGGTCACAAATATCGCCATGTGTTGTTGAGCACATAGCGGGAACAAATAAAACATAATTCACGTTGTTTAATTACACATAGCTATTTAATAAAAGGTGTCAATTGAAAATAATATCATATTTTATTTAGAAACTATGGCAAACATGGTGTTCTCTGTCATAAAACTCTGCTGCCTTGATGTGTGAGGATGTGTTGTACGCAATAAAGGCGCCGAGGAAGGATCGGGAGAGCAACAGTTCTTTCCCGTACCGCAGCAAAAGCACTGGTCGCCGGATATCCCAGAACGATCTCCATCACTCTGGGCTGGCTACTACCCTCTCCTTTTTTTTTAACGTGAGGGAAAATCCTCATAAATGCTATGCCAGACTTTTACCGACTAAAAAACCTCACGTATCCTGTAGAACAGCCTACGTTTGGGAACCCCGGGTAAGTCCACGAAAAGATACCCCAGGACTCCCAACAGACCTACGGCTTCTACTGCGGCCTCACTTTTGGGGGGGGGGGGGGGGTCAGGTGCCATCACGCGTCTTTGGGGGCTTTTTGGGTGCTATCCCGCATCTTAAGGGGGGCGTGCGTAAATCCCTTCGTCACGCTGACATCTATAAGGACGGCGGCCTGCTTCAGTAAGGACAGTGGGTAGCCCCCTTACCGTCCTCAGGACCCCGGTCATGGAGGCTAATAGTCTTGGGCGAAAATATGTCGGCGGTTACCCCGCCGACTGTGGAACTCGGGTGGGAGAGTTCTCTCCCGTTCCCAAACCTCTCTAAACTCTTTCGCGAGCATGACCTGCTTGCAGAAACAGGCAGCGCAGTCCCACTTACTCCTGCTAGGGTTCATGGCTCGTACTATAGTCTCCAGCGAGAGATCCTCATCCAGACCTGCCACGAGATACTTCCAGCCTAGTAAGACGTGGTTTCCACGACAACCGTGGCGAAAGGTCGCCGCAGCTTAGCGACCACGGCTGGTGAGGGTGCCTGGGATTTCCTTTCGAGAGTGCACCAAAATCTCTGGCTACATACAGCTGGGAAGGAGACTACGAAAAAGCGTGCTGTCCCAATTATTTACATCTACCACCTCCTTTATAGCAACCAAAAAACCTTACTATTTTTATGGAACCCTGGTAGGTATGCAAATGTACGTACCACCTATAATACTAGTAGTTTTAGATACTTGTCTGTAAATGTATGCGACTGTTGTGCTAAGATCCCGTAAGGAGGTTGATTCCCCATTAGACTCAAATACTTGTGTGATCCAAAAAAATAATGGCTGAAAAGTAATGAGTGCAGAGCTCGGATTTTTGAGCAAGAAATTTTAGTTTGAAACTTAAAAGGGTCCTTTATGAGAAAAACAGGCTTGCGTAAGGGAGACTGGGATTTTATGGGGTAATGAGTAAAATAGACATTCAAGTGATCCAGCGAAGACGGAAGGAATCCACTTGAGTTTTAGGCTAATATATAAAATTCAGCGAGGCCACAGCACTTCCCACAATTAGGGAGTACATAGCGTGGGAGCAGCAGTGCCAGGTTCTCGTTGCAGGTCTGGGCGTGGATATTCTCTCGACTATGGTGTGAGCAATCATCTCCAGCAGGATTAATTAAGGCTCCGCGCCACCGCGTCTTTCTGTGTGCAGGTCATGCTTGTAAAAGAGGCGGCGGGGAGGCAGCAGGCTATGGAGAGGCACGGTGAATCTCTGGCTATTGGCCTAGCTAGACATTGCTAAAGGCTTTGATATGCGTCATGTGTCGCTTCTTTCCAATTTGCTGGCATACGGTCTATCGTCACAGTTGTGCCGCTGGTTGGTCAGCTTCCTGCACGGGCGACGTGTACGGGTTCTATGTGATGGTCAGGCTTCCTGTTTTTTGCAGGTAAATGCCGGAGTACCATAAGGATCGGTATTGTCCCCAACTCTCTTTCTTCTGCATATCAATGACATGCTGTCCCTTGGGTGCATTCATTGTTATTCGGATGATAGTAGTACTCTGCATGGGAGCTATTCTGGCTGTCTAGGGGAGGGGCGAGGTGACGTGGAGGGGAAGAGACGACAACTCGTGGCGGATCTCGACCGGGACCTGGGCTGCATTGCCCAATTGGGTTTGGACAACCTGGTCAAGTTCAATGCTAGAAAAACGCGTGTGCGTTTACAGCTAAGAAGTCCCCATTCCTACCCCTACCCTCTCTTCAGAGCATTACGGTTCCACTAAAGGACAACCTGGAGTTCTTCGTATAGACGTCCGGCGTGAGCTCAATCACAAAAACTACATAGGGAGCTGTATTGGGCTGGCCTTGCGAAAACTGGGAATCCTGAATAAAGTGAGACGGTATTTAACGCCACATCAGAGATGTTTACTGTACAAGACGCAGATTCGCCCCTGCGTCGAATACTGTTCTCATCTTTGGAATGACGCCGCGAGGTAGGTACTTACTAGACGCACTTGACGCTATGCAGAGACGTGCTATCCGAAAAATTGGTTGTCCTGAGGTGACGGGAGGCCTCAAACCTTTAGCGCAGCGAAGAACTATAGCGTCCCTCGCTGCCTTCCACCGAATGTATAATGGTGAATGTTCTGAAGAGCTCTTCAACCTGATTCCACCTTCTCCTTTCCGATTCCGAACAACGCGTGTCGGGCAGAGGTGCACTCACACACAGTGGAAAGCATTTTCGCCAGAACAGAGCGTTTCAAAAGATCGTTCCTCTTTCGATCTGCCCGCACACGTGTTTCCCTCATCTTACAATCCCGGGTTCTTCAAGAGGAGCGTGAAAAGGCACATCACAGGTCCGCCAACTTGAGGATCACTGTCAGAAGTGGCCCCCAATCGCTAGATGCGCCACGGCGCACCATCAGGCTGGTGGCGACGTCAATTTAGCGAGCTCAATATAAAAAGTAATAAACTTTTAACACTTTACTGAAATATTCTAGCTCCAAAGCTGCCTTAATACATTCCTGAATGGATCGATGACATAAATATCCAAAACGACTGCCAAATTTCATAGAAAAAGATAGCTATGTGACACTTGATTTGTGCAATGTGCAATGTTTCAGGTCAAATATTGTACACCAATATCGCTATGTGCCCGTAAACACATAGCGGGCGCAATTCCGCGCAATTGACTATATTTTAGTTAAGGTGAACTTTTTAGCTATGTGATTTGAGGCACATAATTATTTTGAGGGCGCAAAATAGTATTGATTTCACATAGCTGTTTTGTGAAACTCCGTTAATATTAGGTTTTTTAAAATTTCGGTTTTTTCACCTTGTGCGTCTTGAAATAAGGATCTAAATGGCATGAAAATCCAAAATTCGAAAAAAATCACATAGCGACTTTTGCAGGCGCAGCGACGATATGTGCGATCAGCCTAAGTCTTCTCAATCGTATCAGCACTTCGATCAACCATACTAGATATCGTGAGCGGCACCATCATAAATCGGCTCACTTTTGAGCGGGCCTGTTTCTTTACAAGCCCTAACGTGCACATTCTGCGTTTTGTACATTTTGCTTGTGGTGCTCATTTTGCGTTTTGTACATTCTGTTCCGAAGCAATCTTCCCCTCATAGCCCACTGTCATAATACCACTCACTGCACCGTTTCACACCAGAGGTAAAAGAAACTGCTATAGTTGGCAATACCAAAGATTTGCTTACGGCGCGTACGGCGCGTGCGGCGCGTACGGCGCGTATGTGCGAGGCTATCAGGAAATGCGGCGCGTACGGCGCGTACGGTGCTGACATATGTGCGATCAGCCTAAGTCTTCTCAATCTTATCAGCACTTCGATCAACCATACTAGATATCGTGAGCGGCACCATCATAAATCGGCTCACTTTTGAGCGGGCCTGTTTCTTTAGTTTAGTTCGATTTAGGTCGAAGTATCATCACCTATTTAGTGTAGAACGTTGTCATTTTAGAACCATTCCATGTCTGAGGGTCATATTACAGAATGTTCCTGATAATTCAAGAAATATTTGAATATGGTTGCGAAAATTAATTTCATTAATTTCTTGAGTGTTATATTATAATACGGCCCGTAGAATAATCAGTCCACTTGTTCTTGCAATCCTCAGACACATATACAAAGAGCTAAAGGCTGAAGTTCCGTACTCAAAAGCTCGTAAAACTTTCAATATCGTGGTACGAATACGTTATGAAAATGCAAATGACAAAACAAAGTCTTAATTGTTCTGCATCGACCTTGATGTCACTTTTCACAATACACGAACGACCGCCTTTGTTCATTAACGTTCTTTCATACCATTTCATTTTCATAAACTAAATAGCAATTATAGTTTCATGCTCATTGCTCATACTAGGAATGGAAAGTAGCTAGTCTCCATCTATCCTAAGGTCATGTAGTCAGACATATTATATATGAATATATTTCTAGGTGTACCTATGTGCTACAATCCCTGTGATCCCTGTACTCCTTGTAATCCAGATCCGTGTACCAAATGTGATTCCTATAAACTGCATACGATTAATGAAATAACGAGACTTGGTGAGTTCTATGACTTGTAGATTACTTACGTTCACGGTACAAGTATCAACTTTGGTACCTAGATGAGGCGAAGATTGGCAGGTGTTACCTTGGGGTCATAAGTAGAAAAATGTCCCATGCAGATGGGTTTGCCCTAATCCTTCAGGCGGTATCTGTATACATGCTATATGTATATGCACTGTGGTTCCTAACAGCAAAAGACACTTTGTTATGACCGCTCGGCATTCCAAGATGTCCGAGTACAGTTACTGCATGGTATTTCCAGCCCTATTTCTTTTAGTTTATGGTTACAAATCGTAACTTTCTTAGTAATTTTCCCCCATCTGATTTGCATGTTTCGATTTCTATAATTTCACGGTTTAGGAATCTGTTGGTGTCTAAACTCCCTTTCGTGAATTTATTTCTCAGCAATTATTCCAACAAGCATGGAAAGTTGAGTGTGGGCCCCATCAACTCCGGTATTGATAGGACCATTTTAACGCTCGTTTTAATGCCGAAATCCAACGCGAGTCTTTCAACTTTTCCAGACATTGAAAGGTCTTTATTGTAACTTTCAGAGCAAACGAGCGGGCAGCCCACCGCGAATTGCTGTCACTGCAAGTGCACCGGGAACCGGACCTGACGTCACTCAGCACTGAACAGCTTCGGGAACTTGCCCAGCAAATTGGCTTGGACATGAGACGGAAGAAATGTAAGTACCTCAAACTCCACTTCAGACAATTTCAGATGTCGTGGCCTCGGAAGCAAACTTTAGGCGCCTACAGACGTTTGCCCACGCATGGCATGAAGCACAATTTCAGCTTGAGCTACACAGTCAGGAATAACGCGAAGTCGACTGCCTATATCGCAAAACGTCTACCGTTCCGAAAATGTCTCTTTCGCTGAAGGTATCTAATGCTGATTGTCTCTTTAGCTGATTGTCGCTTTCGGTTATTGTCTCTTTCGCTGATTGTATCATCGTTTTTTAAAAAAACATCGCGATGGTAACTTTAACTATGAGCGGAATTGAGCAGCACCGCCAAAACACCTTCGTTCAAATATAAAAAAAAAACAATAAATTGGTTTAGACTGTCAAGCAAGAGTCACGATGCCACAACAGGCTAATCAATTTTGATGCATTTTTAGTTGCATATGATCAGTTTAGCGTACAATTATAGTCATAGTTACTATTAGCGAAAGAGACAATCAGCGAAAGCGACAATCAGCGAAAGCGACAATCAGTGAAAGCGACAATCAGTGAAAGCGACAATCGGCTAAAGAGACAATCAGCGAAATAGATATTCAGAGAAATCGACAATCAGAGAAAGAGACATTACCGGATTATTATTTTTTCTTGCCGGGGACGCCGACACCGCCGAGCGGGCGATCCGGTCGCCTTACTGCTGCATATTTCGTCCATTTCCCCAGAACATCTCCAAGGGATGTGTTTGGGTATCCCAGCAATCTTCACGGCGTCCCATTGAATCTTCCAGTTCTCTTGCATAGGCTTATTATCTGATCCACCTTCAGATTCTTTAGGTCCTCTTGTTCGATTCTATCTGTTCCCATGATTTCCCATCTGCCTAGCGAGTACATTGGACACTCAGCCAATAGGTGGATGCTGGTCTCCTCTTCTTCCAGACATTCTGGGCATGTTGGGTCGTTCTTCACTCCTAGCACTGTGAGATGCCTGTTTAGGCGACAGTGTCCTGTGATAATCTCGATGACTAGCCTCATGTTTCCTCTGTTTAGTTTTACCAGTCGGCTAGTACGCTTCGCATCCATTCCTTTGATAAAGATCTTTGACTGTCTCATTCCTGATTTCCAGTTGGTGATCTCCATCTTCGGTTGGTTTCTACTGTTATTCTTTTGTTGATTACACCCTTACATTTATTATAGACATTACCGGATAGGTAAACGTTTTAACTGCGAATATGCCGTCGACTGTTCTCTTAAAGTATCGCTAGAATGGGATCTAAACGCCATGACGGTAAGGCCGCCCCAGCACGGGGAGAGGCCCGGGATTAAACGTGCGCGCCGGAAAGAGCACACGCAAGTAAAGAAAGAAAGAAAATTGATTAATTAATATCATTCATTCATTTAAATTCGAATAGCGGAAATTAGTTTCCGCTATTCAAAATTCAAATAGTCAGCGTTACTTCGTGTTTTGTTTCGTAAAGTTATGTATATTGACAAATTAGATATCTACATAAAAAAATTGTTGTTAGTGCTGACGTTTACATCTTATAATCTCCCCTATTACGCGGCAAAATGTCTTAAGCTCGCACTCATAGGGGACTTTACTGCAATACCAACACACAGAAAACGATCTGTCAGAGGTAAATAAACTGTGAACGGACTATATACGGCTCTGTGCTCCATAAATTGTGTCCATTGACAGATTGTCAATGTCAATTGTCAACATTGACAATTGACATTGAAAGCGCTGATTTTTAGAAGTACGGTGCGTAACTCCCAACGATTCGGTCTTCATAGCCAAGAGGCTGGTAAGACCGTGGGTTGCTGGAGGGGGGGGGGGGAGGATAGTCAGTTTCAAATGAATTGAGAATATAGTACATTGACCTTTCAAACGAGTTTTGCAGGGCTTGTAAACCTTTTTTGTCTGCCTTGATGGTGTTTGCGACTGAGGTCTTGGGTTCTTATCCTTGCTCGGAACAAATATTTGATATGTTTCCAAATGTTTGTTTCGAAGTTTTGATGTTTTCCATGTATTCTCTATTTAGAAATACCTAAATGGCATTTATACTTCTGGTACACTTATTTTTCTGTTTCTATTTCAGTGGCCCCAAAATTCATAAGCGAATACGAGATGAAGAAACACTCGAAGAATATTTATAAAACTCTACCAGAAGTTGTTCAGAAGAAAGAAGACAAGAAAAAGGAAAATATCAAAAAAACTAATTTATTGATGGCTAATATATTTAAAAAGGTAAGTAAGTCTATTTATTATATTTTTTGTTACAGCGTAGCTGTGTGTGTGTAACTGTCTTCCCCCGGGAGTCCCAGGGTTTTGGAACCCTAAAGATGAAAAACTTTTAATTTTAAATATTTATTTTGTTACAGAATCTCCAAAAGAATACTCTCCGTGGCGCGGTGAATATATCAAATTATAACTCTGTTATAAAAATATGACATTATGTTCAATATGATGAAATTTAAGTGTTTGTCCGTTGTGCTATTGTTGAATAGACGTTGTTTTCCAAAGTTTATGAGGCTATCGCCGTGTTTTGTAGTAATTAGTATTATTATAATTATATTAAAATTTGTATATTTTTGTAGTATTTTGTTTTAATTCATTCATGGCTGGGTTCCCTGAAAATCTGCTAAAACGGATTACTCTCAACGAGTCACACTAAATCGGGTCACATTGTGACTCATTGAGAAAAATACTTGCAACAAGTAACAGTGTGACTCGTGGATTTTTAGGGTTTCGTAGCCAAATGGCAAAAACGGAACCCTTATAGATTCGTCATGTCTGTCTGTCTGTCTGTCTGTCCGTCTGTCTGTCCGTCCGTGTGTCACAGCCACTTTTTTCCGAAACTATAAGGTCTATGCTATTGAAACTTGGTAGCTAGATGTATTCTGTGAACCGCATTAAGATTCTTATATAAATCTAGAAAAAAAGCAGTAAATTTTGGGGGTCCCCATTCTCAGAACTGGAACTCTAAATTTTTTTTTCATCAATCCCATATGTGTGGGGTATCTATAGATAGGTCTTCAAAAATGCTATGGAGGTTTCTAACATCATTTTTTTCTAAAGTGAATAGTTTGCGCAAGAGACATTTCCAAAGTGGAAAAATGTGTGTCCCCCCCCCCCCTCTAACTTCTAAACTAAGAGAATGATAAATCTAAAAAAAATATATGATGTACATTGCCATAAAAACTACCAACGAAAATTAGTTTGAACGAGATAGAGCTGGTAGTTTTTTTTAATACGTCATTAACCGCAATTTCCGGTTAGTGAAATCACTACCACTGCGAACGTGTTAAAACATCAGTCAAAGTTACAACGAACTATAAGAACTTTTATATTATGTTACTTGCTGCTACGAAACCCTTCATGGGCGAGTCCAACTCGCGCTTGGCCGGTTTTTTTATTCTCATCTAGTAGGTAGCACCGGGCAGCGGCGAAGGCTGAATTTTTTCAAAAGGAAAGCCGGTGAAAAAAATAATATCCAGTTGGTCACACCTGGACCCCAATTCTCCGCCACTCGGATTGAATCCGTGGCCGACAATTTCCGCGATAAATGTCATCTTTCTCTTGATTTGCCGTTTTGCCTATTCTCGGAGAGTCGTGGGCGACAATTGTCTGACTATTTTCACCCGGATTACGTCGCATGGTACAGATCACACGTATTTCCTAAGTCGTATGGTATTTTATCTGTAATCCCACACTTCTGTTGTCACTAGTTTTAAGTTTATTTTATAGTTTACCTTGTTAAAAGTTAATTTTCAAACGACAGTGAAATACACTAACAATATACAATCACTGAAAATGAAACGCCACGGAGCTGGAGGTGCATTACGTGGAGAGTAGAGGAGTTTGATTTACTCGATGTTAATTTACGAATATGCTATACAACTTTGTGAAGTTCAAGGCAAGTATTTACGCCACAGTCTAGTATAATCGGGGTTTGGTCTATCTATACAGACAGTAGAACATAGGCACTGTTGATAACATATCACCATTACATGTATCAATATGTTTTTAGTCCACTGTCTTGACAGTCTACTATTACAATCTAAAGCCCGGTATAAACATCGTAGAACATCAATACATATAATAAAATCGTAACAGGTCGCTGTCTGTACATGGAAGATAAATAAGAAAAAATATTATAGGGGGGCTTTATTAACGCAATAGAATCCAAAACAATGATTTTTAGAATTTTTGTCTGTTTGTCTGTATGTCTGTATGTCTGTATATCTGTTTGTCTGTACGGTTGTGCACGCTAATCTCAGTAACCGCTCAACCGATTGCAATGCGGTTTTTTTTATTGTGTTGAGGTTTGCTCCAGTTAACATTTAGCTTTTGTTTTATGTAAATCGGTTTACAAATAAAAGAGTTATAACACTTTTAAGAATCAGATATTTTGAAAATTTTAATTGAAGGGGTTTCTTTGAATGTGAGTGAACCTAAACTGGCGTGTTGGCTTAATCATTTTAAAACAATTCAGTCCACGCCTTCGGCGCGGACTGAATTGTTTAAAAATAGTCTTAATCATTAAGCTCTTTTATGATTAAGCAAACAGGGCAGTTTCAGATGCTGCTTGATGACTCTGATGAAGAAATACCTTTCCTTTCATACACCTTATGTGACGTAAACGAAGTTGCGGGCTCAGCTAGTGTTAACATAATTTCGATTCGTCTGACTTAGGTAGGTATATTCCTCTGTCTTGGCAGTCTTCTACTCTATTCAAAGCCCGGTCTACTCAATACAGACACTAGAACATACTGTTGATAACATTATATCGATATGTCTTTTATTCTACTATCTTGACAGTCTTCTACTCTTTTATAGGCGCTGTGTACGCTAATATCCTTAGTACTGGGTCAATATGCAATATGATACATACTAATACAGTATTAGTATGTGCAAGGCATTGATGAATAAATACCTACAACTAAATGAACTGTTTCATATACAGAACTTGCCTTATTCACTTGTCATTTGCTTTCAGATCTATGGCTCAAAATAAAAAATCCTGAATGTTTATGCACGGTTTGCCGGAAGCTGCAATGTTTACCTTACCACATTTTGAATAGCTCCAATGCATTGACGCTAATGAAGCAATAAGAAGCCACAGGCAATACCACATAATCGGTTAGTTATATTTTATCACTTCTTTTATCTCCAAAAGGGCCAGCAAGGGCATACTAACTTCACCTTATAGTATTTGTCCCACGTAATAGGTGGTGAGCTATGTGGTAATGTATGCAGGTGTGGGTTGTCACTGTCCGTTGTTGACATTTTTGAAGCATATGGTCTTCACTGTGGCTTAACAACTGCCATTTTAAAGGCAACCGGGATCAAAGTCTATACATTCCTTCTGAAGCTAGAAAACGCTCACAAATAAATGTCACAACGTGGTCCAGTGGTGGTAGATATAGCTTAGGTCTAGGATACTTACTGCAGTGATTGATAGTTGAGTCTGCTTCAAATTTAACTCCTTACCTCTTTTAACAACACAAAATTTCCATCTTACTTAATAACAAATAAATGGTGATTATTTATTTCAGGAGGTAGTGGATATGCCTAAGGCTATGGTGTCTTACACTTCAACAAGACTATGAGGAAGGACCCACCAACAAACCTGAATGATGACACCTTGTCATGTTAAAGACAAGTGATGCTGGTCACAGAACAAATTTATTAATAGCCACTAATTATCAGTCTGACCATCTTAGCTAGAATCACATTCCTCCGTCAACAGGTCCACCACTTGCAGGTCACAGAGCCACATTACATGCAGTAGAATATTAACAAGAATGTGTTAAGTGTTTTATTCAAGGAATAAATGAAAGTTCATTTCATTAATATAATAAGTTTTATTAACCCTTTTAATTTGAGAATTTTAACTTTTAACTTTAAATTATACTATGTATGATCATCAATTTCAGTCAGTAAAATGACATTTAATTAGTGCATTTAATGACAGCATACAGCAGTTAAAGCATTCAGTTAATGTAAAGTGTATAAAATGTCGAAGTCTATTGATAGCCGAACATCACTATGGTAGCGGGTCACCCTTTTTGTATCAGTGACAGTTGCACTTTTCATTTTACTAACTGAGATTAATAATCCTATTTTAGAACTACTAACAACTAAGAAATAGCACAGTCACTAAAGAACCATTACAGGTTGACAGTTGAAAGATGAATTCTATTTCTGTTGCCGCTTTAAAGTTGGGATACAGGAACTACATGTTAGGATGATGTTGAAGTTAGCTTCATTTTTGTGATCCTGGTGTATAAGTACACTCCTTTTTACAGCCTATGGTATTGTTCAAACCTGAAATAGATGCAACAGATTGTATTAAGAAATTATAAAACATTACAATAAGTAACACAACATCTGTCTCTCCGTTCCGACCAACTGTTGCGATATGTATGACATAAAAGATATCATATTAACATGTTGCAATGCATTAGGTACATGATAAATTGCTGTTGTTCTAGGCTAGACTAGTAGCAGTTATAGATTAACCACTGACTATCTTGAAGAGACCCACCACAGTAGCATTCACAGAGAGTGACAACAATTTTGCATTATAAATAATAAAAGGTAAGTATTAATATAGCATTAGTACCACAGACATGCATGTGCCTGTGTTTATATAAAACCTAGCCTGCCACTCTCCTGACACCTACTGTGATTGATTGGACTAATTGACACCACATTGAAGTTTGAACGAAGGAATCTTGTATCTTTTGGCACACAAAGTACAGGCACTCGTGGTTTTTTGTTTTTGTTAATACTACTATGTCTGTGCATAGTAGGTAAGTACCTACTTTTAGAACATCACTTAGGAGACAGGTAGGTATTCTAATATACTGACCTCTAAAAATTACTTTTGGCTCTTGAGTTTCTCATCTTCCTTTATAACTAGTTCGGGGAAACCTCCACGCATAGCTCCAGCTGATCAATTCATCGCTAACGACATCGCTTTACGTTATTCTCTTGTCTTGATAAATCTAAAAAGAAAAACGAATTAGTTGAGACTAGTAACGAAATTTGAATAATTCAAGACATTGCATGATAAGTATTACTTACTTTTCTCTTCTCGCTCCGAGTTTTGGGACCTTTAGGATGACACCAAGTTCAGCATAATAATATAGTCTAGCAAACGATGTATTTGCACATCGGAAGCTTACGCTGCTCTTTCCTTTTCTTTTAATTGTTATTTTCCGTCAGCTGGTTCTAATTCCATTATTTTGTTTGAATTATTTGAAATATTTATGATAAATAAAGTTCCCGACATTTGTCTTGTTTACATACTTGTTTTTTTTTAATGCTAAGTAAATATTCCGTCTACACGCATACTGCTTACTTATTTCCTTCATTTAAAAATTATTATTTTTATTTAATATGATAGTTTGCGCCCTCAATAACAACTTATTATAAAAATTTAATGTATTCTCAATACGTTAGTATTATTTTGATATTATTAATAAGGTAAAATACGTAGAAAATTGCTAATCGATTTTATTGGTGTTAATAAGTGAGAAAACCGGTAATACCCAAGAGAAAACGGAACGTTATTTGTTAACATCACTGTGTGACATTCATAGACAATAACAAAAGCGGGGAATTTGAAGTCTACTACCGCCCAGAATACACAATTTAGTGATCACCAGACAATTTTTAACAGCATTCAATCCACAGACTTGAGGTCTGGCGATAGACATAGGCGTGTGAATCGAGAATCGGCCTCCTGTAGTGTAGGTATTTTGCGTATTTATTAAATGGTGGCGCGCGGCGGTGTAATGCCTTTTGTGTTTTGTTTGCCACCTGTACTATACTCGTAAGATCTATGTATTTAATTCATAACAATGTCTTACGTGCATGATAAATTGGCTTATAAAAAAGTATCATAAATTATCTACTGATGACTAAAAAGATATTCAAATTTACACTAACTGAAAAGGTCTTAACCGACCTTAGGTGTAAATAATAGACTGTATATATCCTTGTACTATAATTTTTTTTATTAAAAATAATATTCACAGCTATTTAAGTCTGCTTAGGTAACGAAACCATACCGCGATCTAGATACTATATACAAAAAAGTGATGCCATCTAGTTACATATTTTGAACTAAAACCTGACTTGAACACTAACCATGTTTTGAAATTATTCTACTACTCTCTGCAAGCTCATACCTACCTATTTCAAATTGTCTCGATTGAAGTTAATTAAAAATAATTCATAAATTTGGGACTTAGACGCGAAATAGGTATAGGTACTTCTAATGTTTTTAATAATATGCATGTACTAGCTAATGCCCGCAGTTTCACCCGCGTAAAATTAGTTCCCGTGGGAAGTTACTCCCGGGATAAACAGTAGCCTATGTGTTATTCCAGACTATAATGGATATCTGTATCAAATTTCAGCCCGATCCGTTCAGCCGTTCGAGCCTGAAAGAGTAACAAACATCCACATTCACACTCACAAACTTTCACATTTATAATATTAGTAAGATTTCAAGTACCTATAGAGTATTAAAAACCGCGATATTTTACAATACAAAATTGAAATAAAAACATACCTACTTCTTATCTATTTTCTCAAAAATATCTGACAAAGTGATTCTATGGAACAAAACTGCTTTATTATGTTATAAACTATTAATGAAACATTCAGCCAAAATAAAGATTATTAGGTATCCCAAGCCATTGAACTAATATCACTAGCGTATTCTGAGATACCTACTTGATAAATATAAAAAAAACACTGACCTTTATTTTTTATCGAACCCGTAATACCGAAGGCCTACGTCCATCAGTGAGCATTATGTGACTCCAAAACAATAATCATGTGTACAGAAATCACAACAAAATACAGAACACAAAACACAATTTTACACACTTTCACGATGTATTTAGTACTTGAAGTAGATAATTATTTATAATTAACTAATAAACAGCACAATACTTTATAAAGTCAATTGAAACTATGTTATGTTTTATTATTATTCACGGGAAACGCATGTGAAATGAAGTAATAACAACACATCAAATTAAAACACACTTCGATGCAAAACGTTTCGACGTGCGTTAGGTGCATTTAAATTGGTCGAGTTTTCAAGTCAAATACGTTGTCCTTTTCTATTAATATGACTGTCTCAGGTGTAAGCCACGAACTCATGGCTTACTTTAGGCGAAAATCCACGAATCAAATCTTGAAAAAATGTGAGAGAATAGGACGCATATATATACATTTGCGTAGTACTAACGAAGCAGACGCAAAATGATCAGGAAGCCGGGCTTACCGCGTGATGTCAGAGATAGGGTCTTTGAACTTTGACTCGAAAATTTATTGCTATGACTTTTGTAGCAGGGGTTGAGACGAAAATGCCGACTTACCATGTAAATTTGCAAATATTTTTATATTTGAATGAGTGTTCGAGAATATATAATTGTGTTTATTAGTTATGAGTAAATATTACATGTCACTGCCCGATCTGAAAAGGGAAGCCACAAGGAATGGGCTTCTATGGACAATTCGCCACTGGCACCGGGTCCTTTTAGTGTGACTCGTTCGAAAAAAATCTCATCGAGTAACAGTGCGATTCGAATTGTTATCCTCATTTTAGTAAAACTAGTGTTACACCTACTCGTTTGGAAAAACAAATCGCAGCCAGTAATAGTGTTTTTTAAGTAATTTTAATCTAGTAACACTAATATGTATATTCAGCAGGTTTACTGCATATTATTTCCTTTTTTTTGGAGAAGTTCGAAGAAGACGGCGTCGGTGGCTGTCAGTATCTGTTTGATACCAATTTTTTACATACAGGTTGTTTACATAATTATTGATAGGTGCTGTAGTAAACTATTCTGTTCCATCTATACTATATCCATACTAATATTATAAAGCTGAAGAGTTTGTTTGTTTGTTTGTTTGTTTGTTTGTTTGAACGCTAGGATCTCAGGAACTACTGGTTGGATTTCAAAAATTCTTTTACAGTTTGATAGTCCATTTATCGAGGATGGCTATAGGCTATATAACATCACGCTAAGACGAATAGAAGCAGAGCAGCAATCAAGAATGTTTTAAAAACGGGGAATATTTTTAACCGTCTGAGAGCTTCCGAGGCGTACGCTGCGTAAATGGTTACAGTTAGGTAAAAATTGTGTATTACAAAATTATTTCTCTTAAAAAGTTCTACAAAAAAGTCCGCGACAGCATATGTCTATCTTTTATGGTTTGCTCACAATAACCTAATTTGTCTATATCTTAAGGTTCGCACACGATATAATGAAACTGAAGAGTTTATTTGTGCTAGGATCTCTGAAACTACTGATTGCATCTCAAAAATTATTATACAGTTTAATAGTCCATTTATTAAGGCTGCGTAATGGCGATAAAGTATCACGCTAAGACGAATAGGAGCGGAGCAGCCATGAATAATGTTTCGAGAACGGGGATTATTTCCTTCTTTTGAGAGCTTCCATTGCGGACGCTGCATAAATAGTTAAAGTTACGTAAAAATTGTGTATTACAAAATTGTTCCCCTTAAAAAGTTATAAAAAATAGGCCTAAACAGCATATGCCTATCTTTTAAGGTTTACAAGTATAAGCGACGCGACGGGAGTAAACTTGGTCTGCAGTGGCAGCCGGTCAACTGAACGATAAAAACCGGCTAAGTGCGAGTCGGACTCGCACACGATGAGTTACATACCGAAAAACGGATGGGTGGAAGTAAAAGCGACGTGAAACATTATATCACTTCAACACCTCTTTCCTTCTCACTCTCATGTGTCGCAAACGAAGATATGCGGTTCAGTTCTAATGAATACGAAATACACGAATACAAGCGACGCGCCGCGACGGGAATAAGCGCGACGGGGGTAAATGCAACGGGAAACATTATAATACTCGAAATATTAATACCATACCTCTCTCTTTCTCACTCTCATGTGACGCAAACGAAGTTGCGCGGGTCAGCTAGTTAGGTAATAAAATTACTCTAACACTTCATCATAGTGTTCAAATATCTAGTCCCGTTGCAAATCTAATTCATTGATACGTTCCAAGGCCATCTGCTTCAGTTTACGCCGATGTACTTTAGTTGACGGAGTCAAAGGTAGCTCGTTCAGGAAGAGGACGCCGCCTCTCAGTTGATTCGAGTCGGCTAAGTTTTCTAGAAAAAAACAAAACAAATTGAAATGAATAATTAATAAGGCAAAAACACCTGCTAAGTTCAGTGTTCTGTCTAAAACGCTGTTGTAGTTTACCACAGCGTTTTTTCCTCATGGACGCTATGCCGGACTCTATGGACTAAAACTACACGGTACTCTGTCCTTGTGTACGGTCGGGAGCCCCGGGTAAGCCCTCGGAAGAATGACCCAGGATTCCCGACAGCCAATTACCCGTCATCTAGGGCCCCCAGCACTAATCTGGTCTATAGGGAAGGGGCAAGCCTGCTAAATGGCGCAAGAAGGCGCTAGAGCGGAGTCATATGCCGGCGTCTCAAGGAATCGAGGCTCGGCGGTTGCAGTTTCGCTAGGAAACCGTGGAGACCTGGAAGGTGCGACTTGAGCAACCAAGGGGAGAATCGCCACAATTGCGGCGTTCAGACCGGTCATGGGCGAGTGGCTGGAGAGGTCCTCGTGGCAGTTCTGGACGTGAACATTCTCTCGTTGGAGACTATGGTGCGAGCCATGATCTCCAGCGGGAGTAAGTGGGACCCCCCATGCCTCTTTCTGTGAGCAGGTCATGCTTGCGAAAGAGACGGCGGAGAGGGAGCGGGATATAACTCTCCTACTCCGTACGAGTTCCGTAATCGGCGGCAGGGGCGCTGCAGACGTGTCTGCGCAGAAGACTATCGGCCTCCATGACCGAGGCCACGGGGGCCTGAGGACGGTGAGGGGGCTGCTCACCGTCCTAACAGAAGCAAGCCCTAGACGACAGCGTGACGTGGGGGATTCACGCACGCCCCCCCACCGTCAGGAAGCGGGATAACACCCGAACAACCCCTCTAAAGACGCGGGATAGCACCTGAACCCCTTAGGTGAGGCCGCAGTGGTAGCTGTTGGGAGTCGTGGGGTATCCTTCCGAGAGCTTACCCAGGGCTCCCCACCGTAGGCTGTTAGGTAGGATACGTGTGGTTTTTAGTCTTTAGAAATCCGGCATAGCATCCATGTAGGATTTTCCTCACCTCAAAAAAAATGTTGAGACACATCAACAAATACTTACGATCTCCGCAATCCGAGCATAAACTCACCTTTGACTAAATTCTTTATTTCCTCGGCGGTGACTGTAAACCCCGAGCGCAACACGACGCATGCGACGGGCAGATCCCCGCATTCAGGGTCTGCTACTCCTGTCACGGCCACATCTAGTACAGCTGGGTGTTTGTGTATTACACCTTCTAGCTCCACTGGAGATATCTAGAATGAAAGTATTTTAAGTCTGTGGTCCAATAAAAAAACATGTACCCAAAGATGACATCTGTTCATCCCACAGGTTCATCCCGTCTTAGAGGACATGAAGGAATTTTATCAACCACACCATTTTAGGTTCGAAGTATGTTGTAGGTAAAACCTCATGGAATAAGATAGATAATAATAGAGCAGATGAGTTTTGGAGTTCATCACTCTACAAAACTAATGAGAATCCTTGGATACTACCGTGGCCTCGCTTATAGGTTCGGTTCGGGTGTTAGCCCGCTTCTTCGGGGGTTGATTCGTGTAGTACCTACATTTTTCGTGAGGTAAATCCTACATGGATGCTATGCCGGATTCCTATCCAATAAAAACTACATGTTCCCTATCTAATGTCTACGGTTGGGAGCAGCGGGTAAACCCTCGGAAGGATGACTATAGGATTCGTGTAGTACCTACCTAGGCCGTTTAATTTGGTTCGGCCTGGGTATCCAAATAATTCGATCATCCTGCGCTGTGGTGTGGTGCTAGCCACCAAAGTAAGTAGGTATAGAAGCAGTAGGTATAGTTACATGGTAGCCTTTAAACTTGAGCATCAATTTCAGCCTCTCAACGTAGTAGTAATTCCAATTTTCGTCTCTATACAGGAGATCTCCCGTCATGAACCAGCCATCTGCTGCAAACACTTCTTCCGTCGCTGTTGGGTCGTTGTAATATTCCTGAAATAAAATATATAGGTAGGTACATAAAGTCACGTCTTTATCCCCGAAAGGGTAGGCAGCGGCATAGTACCTATAAGCCTATATTTCACCATTAGTACCTATCTTCCACGGGACGGGCGGTGAGCATATTGCCGCGTTAAAATGAACAACCGGAGGTTGTGACTCCTTGCTGTTGAAATTCTTCAAGCTGACTGTCACGTTCTTCAACTCTCCTCCTCCGTAGCAAATGAAATGCCAAAAAGTGGTCACATATCAGTGGTCAAATTTTACAGCATGAGACCATCTGGATAGAGGCTATGACAGCGCTTGATTTTTGTCGACGCGGAGAATGAGTTACTTAATGCACCATCATCCCTGCTATGGAAGCAGCTTGGAAAGGTGTGTGGGACTTGTGGGAAAGGAACCGTTGGAACTCCGCGGTGTTTCTCCTTGCCCTATAGTCGTTGAGTTGAAGGGTGTCCAGAAAGAGTACTTATATACATTACTAGCTGATGCCCGCAGCTTCGCCCGCGTATAATTTGTTTCCGTTCCCACTTCCCGTATTTTATCCCCTTGGGGGTAGAATTTATAAAAATCCTTTCTTAGCGGATGCCTACGTCATAACATCTACCTGCATGCCAAATTTCAGCCCGATCCGTCCAGTGGTTCGGGCTGTGCGTTGATAGATCACTATGTCAGTCAGTCAGTCACCTTTGAGTTATATATATTTTAGAGCAAGAGCCAGCGGCCCCCAGGCATTCGGTAAAGTATAAAAGCTGTAAGTTTCTCAATGTATGTCCCCAACACAGATAAGAACGAACCCCGTCTACGAAACTTGGGTCGCGGTGGCTTTCGCAGGTATCAGGTAGTTAAGGTGTGTAAAATTGTGTGTTAAATTTGTTAAAGTATAAAACTCAGTTTTTACATATTTTACTTATAATAATCCTAAAAGTCACCTTGTCGAAAGCCAGACACTTCGTACGGTTGCAACCCTCTGCCAGACACCCTTAAAGTATATTTCATTATTACTATACTTACGGTATAGTATAAAAGCTGTGGCGTAAATCATGGATTTGCTATATTAGTTTATTAGGCGCTATTAAGCGTAGGTATAATGGTTATACTTAGGTCGGTATAAGGGGTGTGTCCTTAATAGTGTCATAGTAGGGATAGTTGATGGAAGGAGATATGGTGGGATGTAAGCTATATATAGGCGTGCGCATTAGTAGAATAGAAAAAAATCAGGAACTAACTAAATTTTTTATTTTACTTCATACTGTCGAAGAAAATTTACATCAAAGTAAATTATTCTGTAAAATATATTCCACTGAAATAATCAGTGAGTGGCTTAATAGCCCAAGTATTTAACTAAATTTTTATATGTGAAAACGGAAGCTCTGGTAAGCATCAACTTCATCAATTTTATTAAGTAAATTAATTGTGGGTAATTTTTATGTAAAAAAGTATATTTTAAGTAAATTTATTTTATCAGGCAGGCGTTTGTGAAATTTAGAAAAGGGGGTAATGTTCTTTGTATATTAAATGTTTTAAAATGGGGTTAAAAATAATAGTAAGGGAAAGTTTAGGGAAATCTATGGTTGAAGAGGGTGTATATAAAATTATTGTTTGTTCTTTTCAGAATGAGCTTCCAAGTTTATATTTAAAAAACATTGCTTATACCCGTAAGCAACTAATATTGAAAATATAGGAGTAATTATCTATTGTTACGTCATAGTATTCCTGAAGGAAGGAAATCCCATCCCTGAAGGAAGAATTCGGATGAGTACCTAGTTTTTTAAGATAGATTTAAGTTTATTATGTGAAATCGCAATAAAGGCAGTTATTATATGTAATCGTTGCGTTATTGACTCCAGGACAAATTATATACCCTTACCTAAACTACTGAACCGCCTGGGAACTCCTGGGATCACTCTGGACTTCCCAGAAGCGTGTCATGGCGCCCGAACTTAAGTAATTGTCCTGGTAGTTGATAACGTGTGATTAATATCTACAGATTTGTTGGGTCTAGTGACCCGTAATTAAAATTTACAGTTTAATTTGTTGCCCGCTAGCAGGTAGCCTCCCCCGAAATTCGTGCTACTTCAAGGATTAGACGCCCTTGGCCTATGCTAGTCTGGATGCCCGAAATTTGATCATTTTATTTTGCATTTTACATAATTTTTTTGGCTAAACGGGTATTCCGAAATTGGAAAATTCTCAACATCATTTTTATTAACGTAGCTTGTCCCCAAATTTAATTACAGTTTTTTTATTTTATTTCAAACTGTAATAGTAAAATATCTTTTATTATATAATTGTTGGCTTATAGTCATATTCATATTTTGTATTGTTCATCGTAAGGAAAAAATTCTACCCTCATTGTTTTTGATAATTCCTTGTAATAAATTTAACGCAAAAAATATACCCACATTAATAAAATTGTTACGAACCTTCTTGTAGAAGTAAAATTGTTGTTAATGTTTTAAAGATATTTAATGCAAAACATTCACGGTAGGTTTTGTTTTGTATAATTTGTGTATTGTTTCAGGAAAATCTGAATGATATTGTAGTTCTATGTGAATAGAAAAGTGATTTGTGTCTTAATAATTGTGAGTGATTCGCTTACCAGAGCCGTTTAATATGAATATTATTAAAATTAGGTATTTCTTCCTAAATAAAAATAAATTAACTGATAAAGTAGTAATTCGCGGTTATGAGCCGGTTTCTACGGCAAAAATAGTATGGGGTTCTTTAAAAAGGGTCGTAAAAGGGTTTTACACGGTCGGCAGCATGAGTTTGTCGCCTATGGTAAGGCAAATGTTCATAGGCTGCGGTGACCGCCAGTCCTTCTGGTGGGCCGTATGTTTATCTGCCACCTTCATAAAGTTATATATTTTCTATACCGATAGCCACCTTAGTAATATAAAAATTTTTTGGGGTAGGTTACAAAATTCATCATTACATCATTTCAAAAATGCTGCATAGTAGTTAGTAATACGAATATTCAAACTTAATAATTACAAAGAATAATTAATTATAATCTTCATTAAATAAATCAATAATTTAACATTGTAGCTAAAAATAGTCAATGTAAATCGTAGTATCATTTTATTTTTCTCATAAGTATGGGTAGTTGTGAATATCATGTGAATATCGTTAGGCTGCTTACAGACTGCATTTCATCACGCTATCATAATTCCATAAGCGTAAGGACAGGATACGGTTTTAATGAATAGTGTTGAGATTTAGTGTAAAATTTAAGCTAAATTCTCTTGTATATAAGAATTGCGTCATCATGTGATTGTATTGATGACACAAGTGTGCATGGGTATGTTATGAGCGGGAATTGTATGAGATGTATGAATATATGAAAGGTGTGAATATGAGAGTATGAAAGGCACATTATTCAAAGGAATGGGTGAGTCCGGTGAATTATGAAAGTTGAAATAGTCAGTAGGTAACTTGCATACAAATAAACTGCATCGCTAAAAAAAAAATTTTCCCCTATTCTAAAACAAAATTAACGTCATTTTTTTTTTAGATTTTTATCAAGTTAAATTAAAGTAAGTAAGACTAGAATAACAATGTCAGGTCAGTTATTTAAAAATGAACGTTAATTTACTTTAGGATGTTCTCGCGGACAGTCAAACATACACGAGAAAATTAAGGCAGTGTGTAACAGACCTTATGAATAATTGTGAAAATTTATGAGGGTACCTCGAAATATTGTTAAGCTTGAGGTCACATTGTGAATTCATTGTCATGTTATGTGAAAGTTGTGTACGTGCCGTGAGTTTATAAAATTACAAAGTATTAAGAATTACAAAGTTATGAAAGTTTTATGCACATGCATTATGTTAATAGTGATGCATACGTTCTGAAAACGTTATTACATATTGGATTTGGATTTCAGTGAAATGTTAAGGTTGGTAAATGTGATTTTTTTTTTTCTGGGTTGTTTGTATATTTGTGGTTAGAATTCTGGTAGGATGATTCTGTAGGTGTATTCAGTGCTATATTTCTGTTTCTTGGTTTTTTTGTAGTAAATACTGCCACTCGGAAGCAGTAAGCTTGCCCTCGCAGATTTACGTGGTACTATAGGAAGCTCTTAAAGGCTTGCTTATCATATGCAAATATATTGCATTCAGTTATATAGACATATACAATGTTATTACATCGTTGTATATGTTGTTATATAAATTTTCTTCTCTGAGACGGTTATAGAAATCTCAGTCTTCAATTTAAGCCATATTCTATATTACATTCAGGCGGTTCGTATTACCTGGATTTCTTAATATTAAGCCTTAAATACGTCTTTTCTTCTATCTATCTTGTGAACACCATCAGAGTTACTCTATTGGAATATTTAAATTATTTATTTTTGGGAGACATTATCTAAGTAATACAGTTGTTATAGATTGATTGTTATATACCTACTAATTCAATCTTTTTAAATTGAATTAGTGTTCTTAAATTTTGTCTATAGGGACAAAATTTTCTCTTGGGGAGGGGATATTGTGGCGTAAATCATGGATTTGCTATATTAGTTTATTAGGCGCTATTAAGCGTAGGTATAATGGTTATACTTAGGTCGGTATAAGGGGTGTGTCCTTAATAGTGTCATAGTAGGGATAGTTGATGGAAGGAGATATGGTGGGATGTAAGCTATATATAGGCGTGCGCATTAGTAGAATAGAAAAAAATCAGGAACAAACTAATTTTTTTATTTTACTTCATACTGTCGAAGAAAATTTACATCAAAGTAAATTATTCTGTAAAATATATTCCACTGAAATAATCAGTGAGTGGCTTAATAGCCCAAGTATTTAACTAAATTTTTATATGTGAAAACGGAAGCTCTGGTAAGCATCAACTTCATCAATTTTATTAAGTAAATTAATTGTGGGTAATTTTTATGTAAAAAAGTATATTTTAAGTAAATTTATTTTATCAGGCAGGCGTTTGTGAAATTTAGAAAAGGGGGTAATGTTCTTTGTATATTAAATGTTTTAAAATGGGGTTAAAAATAATAGTAAGGGAAAGTTTAGGGAAATCTATGGTTGAAGAGGGTGTATATAAAATTATTGTTTGTTCTTTTCAGAATGAGCTTCCAAGTTTATATTTAAAAAACATTGCTTATACCCGTAAGCAACTAATATTGAAAATATAGGAGTAATTATCTATTGTTACGTCATAGTATTCCTGAAGGAAGGAAATCCCATCCCTGAAGGAAGAATTCGGATGAGTACCTAGTTTTTTAAGATAGATTTAAGTTTATTATGTGAAATCGCAATAAAGGCAGTTATTAATGTAATCGTTGCGTTATTGACTCCAGGACAAATTATATACCCTTACCTAAACTACTGAACCGCCTGGGAACTCCTGGGATCACTCTGGACTTCCCAGAAGCGTGTCAAAGCTGCAATTTATATATGTTATTTGGAGACCTATCAAATGATGTTTTCTCAATAGCCAGACAGTTTCAGTAGTTCCTTAAAAAGTTAAAGTCTAATGTAGGTGCGAGCGCGAGGGATATTATGTGGCAGCGGTTGCGAGTGAAATAGCGCGTTCGGTCCACTGCGACGTTTTACTGCGCATCAGCTGTCATTTATTGTGTATAATGAGAACTATTTTCTAAATTTACTATGAAAATTCACTATGTACAATAACTAAGAATCAACGAATAAATGTTTGGAAAATTCTTTTATAAAATGTTTGTGTTTAGGAATCATTAAATTAACACTCCAATAATATACTTAAATAATTATTTTAATAATAGTTATTGGAATAATATAATTAATCTAATACCTACAATAATTAATGGAAAAATATTTCGAAGATATTCTATGACTCGTGGTCGTCGATATCTTGAGTGTCCTCATCACCGCTGCTCCAATCTGTGGGTTGGTCGTTATCAATATCGTCTTCTTCGCCAGTTTCAGATTCAGTTGGGTGAAGAGCTGGATCCAAGGTTTTTTTTTTATACTACTTAGGTGGCAGACAAGCTTACGGCCCACCGGAAGGTTGGTAACCGTAGCCTATAGACGTTTGCAACACCAGAGGAGCTACACACGCGCTGCCGACCGGGGCGCAGGTTGTGACGACTCACAACGAATTTTTTAAGCCGCCCATTAGGCCTTCAATTTGGCTTAACGACTATCATTTTACTGACAACCGGGACCAACGGCTTATCATGCCTTCAGAAGCACGGAAACGCTCGTTAATAAATATCACAAATATCACAAATCACAAAGTGGTCCACGTGGTGGTCACCCATCCATATCCGGCCATAGTAAATGTTGCTTACTGCAGTGACAGTTTACAAAACACTGAGTCCGCGGGGCCATGAGCGCTTTAATTTTTCCTTATTTTGGTTGCGTACCTAAAGGATAAAAATGGGACCCTATTCATGAGACTTCGTCGTCCACCAGTCAGGAGGCAGTTTACAGTATCACAGTTTCTTAGATGAATCTAAGAAACTGTGATAGCTATAAAACTAACTTTTCATCCCGGGAAAATGTTCCCACGGGAAGCGGGAACGGGTAACGATTTTCACGCGGGCGAAGCCGCGCGCATCATCTAGTACACTATTAATGACAGCTGATGCGCAATAAGACGTCGCAGTGGACCGAACGCGGTATTTCACTCGCACCCGCTGACACATAATATCCCTCGCGCTCGCACCTACATTAGACTTTAACTTTTTAAGGAACTACTGAAACTGTCTGGCTATTGAGAAAACATCATTTGATAGTTCTCCAAATAACATATATAAATTGCAGCTTTTATACTATACCGTAAGTATAGTAATAATGAAATATACTTTAAGGGTGTCTGGCAGAGGGTTGCAACCGTACGAAGTGTCTGGCTTTCGACAAGGTGACTTTTAGGATTATTATAAGTAAAGTATGTAAAAACTGAGTTTTATACTTTAACAAATTTAACACACAATTTTACACACCTTTACTACCTGATACCTGCGAAAGTCACCGCGACCCAAGTTTCATAGACGGGGTTCGTTCTTACCTGTGTTGGGGATATACATTGAGAAACTTACAGCTTTTATACTTTACCGAATGCCTGGGGGCCGCTGGCTCTTAGACTATTTAGATTTAAGTCGAAGTAAAGTAAAAGTCAACTATAAATGCACCTGTTCTTATTGTCTGAGAATATTATAGTATTAGAATATCACTCAATGTACTCCATTATGCAATAAAGAATTTGTATTTGTCGATCCGGTAAGTTCAGGCCTCCCCCTAGGGGAGTCAGATGGGAATGGCTATTATGTACAGATATTACAGATAGTTATTTACCTGGAATATTCCAGGTCCTTTCAACCAAAGTTCTCCTGGTTTGTTGACTTCCTTTATTTCTTGTTTTGTCTCCGTATCTACGAGCTGTAATGCAAACAACGACAAAGAATATTAGGTATATTTACCTTCTATAGGACGTTAACTTTAGCTATTAATACTCAAGGGAAGAATATTCTCTGTAGCCGCCTGTTCAGTCCAGCCGTGGACTGCCATAGACTGATTTGATTGGTTGATTGATTGTTATTCTCTCTTGATATTTCATCTTCTACCTTAACGCCTCAGAATACGTACCCGGTATTGCATATGACCACTGCGTTTTCCACAGGACCCTGGCGGCGCTCCGACGCATTGAAAAGCACCGTTTCCAATCTCTGTCGTACCGTAGAAATTGGACACCACAGTTTTGGGTGATATTTCCTAAAAAAATATAAGAATTTCAATATAAACTAGCTGTACCTACTCCTCGGCTTCCTTAAGCCCCCTTTTTTTTTAATGTGAGAAAAAACCCATCATGGATGCTATGCCGGACTCCTACCGACCATAAAACCTCACGTTACGCCCAACAGCCTATGGTTGGAAGCACCGGGTCGGAAGGATGTCCAAGGATTCGTTAACCCCATTATTTTACTCCATATGCGTGAATTAGAAAAAAAATATTACCTACTGGATGACAACATTATACATAAGTGTAGGTTACCTACCCTAAAAATTTCAAGTTCAAGGGTTTCGACTGGGTGTGTTGATAGGTGATTAAGTTCGGTGTTTTCTCGTAGTCCCACTATTTTGAACCACTCACAATGATGATAGATATTTTCAAAATCACCATTTGTTTGCAAATTTTAAGGATACAAGTTTTAACTTTCAGTATTGTTTTAATCATCATGACCGTCTCGAAAAGGTTCAAAAGCCTCTGTAGGTAGTAGGTAGGCAGTTATGGCGCAATTTCATTAGTCGATAGGGACCGCATGCGGGGTGCGGGAGATTTTTGGAATGCATGCCACAGGGCCCGCATTCGGGGAACCGTTGTCATTAATCATTAGTCGATAGGGTCCGCATGCGGAGTGTAGCTGTGTGGCATAGCCTAGCATAGCAATACATTAATATTATTGATCCAAAGATCAACAATTTTATTAATGTTATGTGAAACAATTTTGACTTTCTGTGTCTTATTGTCTTTATCAGCCATTATGCGCAGCGTCTTTTTAATCCAATAAGCACTCAGGAATGAAATTGAATAATGAGACGTATTTGACTCACTACCCGCAAGCCGTATATCGACCGATGAATTTCATTGGTCGATAACACGGTCGGTATACAGCATGCGGGGAACCCCGAATACGTATAGACCTGTTAACTTTCATTGGTTGTTATTTCACCTGCGATTGCGACTCCCCGTATGCTGTATACCGAACAATTTAACGACCAGTGAAATTGCGCCATTATAGTTACAGCTTGGTACAGCCCGTGCCACATAACTTTGCGTCTAAGTTCGTTCGTTCGCGCCGCAATTATGGACTATGTGTATGTAATGTATCACAGGGTAAACTACTGCGCAGCTGAGGCGGGAGGGGCGTCCCTTCCGCCTTAGCAGTAGTAATATTGCATCCTACTAATGCATAATTGCGGCGCAAACGAACTTCTTCAAAGACGCAAAGTTATGAGGCGCGAGCTGTAAGAAACGGTGCCAGTGTGTACATATTTTACCGAGTAATACAAAAGATCGAGACGAACTATTAAACCTTGGAACGAACTGCCAGCACCCGTGTTGCCCTCCTTATACAAGTACCTACCTTGTTTCCTCAAGCAGAGCGTATCAACTTCTTTAAAGCATCATTTGACGAGATAAGTATAAACAATAGGTACCTTTATTCTCTTCAGAAGTTCAGCAGAAACGGCACTTCCCCCAATATTTAAATATTCAAAGCTAGAGAATTGACAGCCTCTTTCGTCTGCCAGCTTCACCAAAGTTGAGAGCATCGTGGGACTTATAACTGCAAACGTTGGCTGAAATAGACGAGAAAATAGTAATAGGTACGAGAGTAGGTACCTACTGGAAACCAGTTTTTTTTAACGTGAGGAAAATCCTAAATGGATTCTATGTACCGACTAAACACCACACGTTTCCCACGTAATAGCCTACGGTTGGGTGCCCCGGGTAAGCTCTAGGAAGGATACCCCAGGAACTGGAAACCAGCTTAAACACCAATTTCAGTTACGAATTAACTAAGTTCGTGAATGCGTAGGTACTGTCGTAAGTTCGTACGATTTTAAACTCCGACGAAAATGTGTATAGGTACCTGTGTATCATTCTGTGTATCGTAGCGGCCCAACGGATGGAACCGATTTTGTACGTTCGTTTGGGTGGCTCGGCCCTCCTGGAATTTACGACTTCGGAGTATAGCAATCTATTGTACTCATCGCCAGAAACATATGTACCGCTTTCTTTTTTTAATGTAACTCTGTATTTTTGGAGAAAAACTCATGAAAAGGGTTCCGAGCCACATGAATACCCGATTTCAAATACGCTAATGAGAGCTGTTTTCTAGTAAAATTTGCATTTTGTCTAATTTATAATTAGCATTCAACAATGTTAAGTTTTACTTTCTTTAAACCGTATGAATTCAATTTTTGCAATAAGTATTTATTCTCAATTTACTGATTTCAAGCCATTTTATAATAAGTAACGAAGTAGGTAAGTAGTTTGTTATTAAATACAGATTCACAAGTTCTTATATCTCTACATTGCACCATTCAGTTTCCTTTACAAAGAAGATAAAATGATTTTTAGATCTCATTATTAAGTACCTACTTAAAATAAAACCAGTGGTTCAAAATACTTCCTTGGGTAAGTTCAAACCAATTAATGTTATACTGGTTTTGTCAGCCATGAAAATGGTCTTTGATTATGAATATGGAGACGATAAACAACAATTTAATATGTTTTGGATGATTTCTACAACCGTGGCTTTTTTCACGTTTGGACATCCTCATGTAGGTTATTGCCGGACTCCTACCGACTCAAACCTCACGGTGCCCTATCACAAAAGATAATATAATTTACATACAGGATAGGCCACCTAATGCCCCCCCCCCCCCCACTGAGCAAGATTACCCACCCCCGCCACAGCTGTCATTATAGTTGGAGGGTATTTTGACGGACCGTTTGCTTAGCCTTAGGTGGTCACACACACATTCAAGCTCTGTACAACAGAAGAAACCTACCTCGTATTTCTGTATCAGATCCAATAAATGATCAGAGGTGATATTTGGTGCAGACGATATGAGTCTTGAATACTTTAGGATAGGGCCCATCGTATAGCTCAGGATTGAACAGAGCCATTGCAGTGGAGCCATCACAAGAGCTAAGCGCGTTGGAGTTGGAAACGTGGTGGAGAAATCCCTGGTGAAGATACATAAGTCTTATCATACGTACATAAAGATAATATTCACGCCTTTTATCTAAGAAGGGGTAGAGAGAGTCATGTATTTACATACATATACGGACACATTCACATTATACTTTTTGTCACCCATTGCCGTGTTAAAATAGACAGACGCACGTTGTAATGACCCACTGTTGATATTTTTCCAGCCATGCAACTTGGCTTAACGACTAACAACCGGGACTTACGGCTTAATGTGCCTTTTTTTTTTGGTTTAACGTGAGGGAAAACTCTCATGGATGTTATGCCGGACTACTACCGACTAAAAAACCTCACGTAACGCCCAACAGCCTATGGTTGGGAGCCCCGGGTAAGCCCTCGGAAGGATGTCCCAGGACTCCCAACAGACCTACGGCCGCCCCTGCGACCTCGCCCAGGGGGTGGTTCGGGTGCTATCCCGCGTCTTTGGGGGGTTTCGGGTGTGATCCCGCTTTTAACCGGGGGGGGGGGGGCGTGAGTTCCTCACCTTTTTTGATTAAGCAAACAGGGCAAGGGCAGTTTCATACGCTGCTTGATGGATCTGATGAAGAAATACCTATCCTTTCATAGACCATTTGTGACGTAAACGAAGTTGCGAAGGTCAGCTAGTTAAGAGGGCTAACATATTTCGCGCCACATATTGTTCAGAAACCATACTTTTCATTGCATTTAAAGTCATTAAATATTTATCGTACAAACATGGTATTCACTAACATACTTAGTAAATTTAGCTCTCTAAACGTTTATTAAAACATATTTTACCTAACAACGGATTACATATGGTAATTATCAATGAAAGTGAAACAGGTTTTTCAAATCATACGATTTGCATAGTTATCGATGCTTAAATTCATGTCAAATTACTGATAATTTTAATAAACAAGGGATACGAAGCAATTGCAAAGGGGGTTGGCTATCTGTTTGTAGAATAACCTGATATCAGGTAGGTTCCTTTTTTTAGAGAAAAATGACTGTAAAGTTTGCTCAAATAGTGAGAAATTTCACCAAAATAAAGTTGTCTTTTCACCAGCTTCTGTAGTTTAAATCATTATGATAATTATGTAATATTATGTCAGAACTTCTCCTTTGACAATAAAAATATTTTTTTTATGTAACTAGATGCAGATTTTTTTTTACAAAGTATTTTGTGAACCCCTATAAATGCAGATACGCGAACAAATACGATTTAGTACCGCCGAGAGGCTCTCAGAGAGTGGTCATGTCGCTCGATGTTCCATTTTTGAATACGAAAAAATGAACAAAAATAGTCTAATTCTAGCGTGACCAAACAATCTTAGTACTTTGTGACGTATAATATAATATATATAAATATTTATGGTCGATATACAACGTGAACTTTTGTATAGTGCAAAGGTCAGACACCCCGACTAGAGTTTCGCTTCGAAATACTGTATAAAAAAAATTAAATGAAAATAACGAAAACTGACCAAGTTATAAGCTTTTACAGTTGCACTATTTTCTTCACGAACAGCGTAGGTGTAGGTATTATACGCAAGGCAGGTAGTCACTATTCGTGTGGTATTGATAATAACACACCATTTTCATAAGTGGTAATTATGGAACACCTGTGAGGAACCAGACCAGGATTGGGACGGCTATAAAGCCGCTAAAGCAAAATACAAGTAGCGACTGAGATACAAAAGTACCAAGTCTTGGAGAAACCTTTGATAGAGTCAGACTAATACTAGCCAAACAAGGGACAGAACTGTCCGCATCTATAAAGAAACCTGACGGCGCGGCGGCCTGACCCACACATGAAAAGAATTATTTATACTATTGATTGATGGCACTTGGTGGAACCTTTCGGCATTTTCAAAGGCAAATTAACATTATATAATGACCACTAAATCACTTAATTACTCGGAAACAATAAATTAATCTATATATATAAAAATCAATGCCACTTTTCGTTGTAATTTTATAACTCAAGAACGGGCTCACCTATACAAACCAAATGTTTAGGCTTTGTTCGGACTATTTAGTATACAGACACGGTTTATGTGAAGTTTGCATAAAATAAGTCGAGCGGTTCTTTATTTATCACGCAAACGAAGTTGCGCGGGTCAGCTAGTAACATATAAATTACCACTACATCATTCTACTACCGTTAACTATCATGAAAAGAAGCCGAGAGTATTTTGATACAAACGCACTTCCCAGAATGCCAATTGCTGCAGACACTCATGTGGCTGGTGGAAAACGTATCCACAGAAGAAGTCCAGTGGGAGCTCGCAAGACCTGTTCTAATCTATTCTGTCAACTTACAAAAAACTGAATGGGTAATTAACAGCTTCAAGTCCTTCAAATCTCCAGGACAGGATGAAGTCTTCCCTGCAGTGATAAAATGGGGGAGGACACAAGTTGATATTGTCAGTTACATATAGTGACCGACCGAAGTTTCGGTTTCGGTTTCGGTTTCGGCCAGTTTCGGCCAAAAAATCGAGTTTCGGCCACAGTTTCGGTTTCGGCCAAAATGGGCCGAAACTTTCGGCCGGGCCGAAACTCACGTGTTCATGAACTTTGAGTGCCTAGCTCTGCTTGTGACGTGCTTAGGGTCAGCCCAACCAGTTAATAGGTTACTAACTGAAGATAATTTACAGATTTACAAAGGACTTCCAATCAATAGTTACAATACAATTTTTACAGAACCTAAAAACGTGATCTAGGATTCTAGGACATTACATAACCCTACCCCTTTGTTGTCGGATCCGTTGACTTCGTTGGTCGTCTATCTGTTTGTCAGCAGACTCATGCACTGTGATAGTTAGACAGTTACATTTTTTACAGATGATGTATTTCTGTTGCCGCTATAGCTACAAATAATAAAAATAGACAAATTAATAATATTAAAGGGAGGAACCCAAACAACATACGTGATTTTTTGCTGATTTTCTTGTACGGAACCCTACGCGCGCTGGTCCGGCTCATTGTTGTCCAGTTTTAGTTATATACTTCTAGAATGTAACCAAAACCAGCCAAGAGCTAGTAGCAGGGCACCGTGTGGTTTTAGTCGGTACGAGTTCGCTATAGCATCCATGAGTAATTCCGCACGTAAAAGAAAGAAACTCATCTTTAGGTGGAGATATTTCTAAAATGAACACTTGAGAAGATTTATACCATTGATTGATGGCACTTGGTGGACCTTGCTGCACCTATTGAAAAAATAACCGGCCAAGTGCGAGTCTAACTCACACACGGAGGGGTTAAAGCCTATTAACGAGACATGAGGCCAAACCGTCCATCTGTCTATTAGTCACGAGGTTGTATCGCTGGAACCGTGCCAGATATAGGCCTAAAATTTTCACTGTATAGTAGTCCTACCGACTAAAAACCACGCGTATTCTACCTAACAGCTTTGCCGCGTCTTTGGGGGGTTGTTTAGTTGTTATCCCGCTTCTTGAGCGGGGCGTGGATGAATCTCTCATGTCATGCTATCGTCTAAGGCCTGCTTCTGTAAAGACGGTAAGCAGCCCCGTCACCGTTTTCAGGCCCCCGGTCATGGAGGCTGATAGTATGGGGCGCCGCCGCAGACTGAAACTCGGGTGGCAGAGTTCTCTCCCGCTTCCTCCGCGCCGTCTTTTTTACGAGCATGACCTGCTCACAGGAAGAGGCCTATGGCCCCACTCCAGTGCCTCTTTGTGCCATAATGATGCAAGGGCCCTTGCTTCCAGGTCTCATAGAGGGGTTCTGGCTAGAAGACATGCCGCCTCAACTGAGATCGTGCGGTATCTGCTTATCACCCTGACAGTCGTCGCCTTCTGCGGGCTAAGCAATCTAGCTGCATTGCTGGCCATTAGGATCTCCGCCCATACGTGGGCTCCGTATAGGGCCATGCTCCGCATGATCCCAAGGTACAGTCTCCTGCAGGGAGCATTGGGTCTCCTGATATTGGTCAACAACCGCAAGAGTGCGGCTGATGCCCCCTCCATCAGCTATGGGACCAAACTTCGGAAGTGGTATCCGAAGTTCCACCGGCTATCGAGTACCAGCCTCAGATACGTCAGATCGAGAGCTAAGCTAAGCTGATGCCCCCTATATGTAAGCTGGATCCCGCAGGTTGCCTCAGGGCTGCGTCTCGGTGCGTTGCTCCTCGCGCTGTAATGAGGGTGTCGTCGTAACACGTTACGCCGGCACCTCTGAGCAACGGACCACGCAGCACCCAATCGTAACCGATGTTCCACAGAAGTGGTCTTAAGACCGATCCCTATGGAACACCGAACGACACATCTCAGGGACCCAGCCCTAGCCAGCTCGGGTAAGTTATGGCTCTCTCGGAAAGATAGGCCCCGACAATTCGACGGAGGTATGGAGGCATTCCATGGTAAATAAGCGTTCAAAAGCGGTCAAGAGACACTGCCACCACCACCTCACCCTGCCGATGACAAAAAATACCTACTAAAATCAGAAAAAAACATCCACACAACAAACGTAATTTTTGTGCCCAATTTTTGTAACGGAACCCTCTGTGCGGAATCCGACTCGCACTTGGTTGGTTTTTTTTTTTTCATTATGAAAACGTGAGTTTCGGTTTCGGTTTCGGTTTCGGCCGAAACTGACCCTGGGGCCGAAAGTTCGGTTTCGGTTTCGGTTTCGGCCGGAAAACCAGTTTCGGTCGGACACTAGTTACATAGTATCTATACGCCAGACAATGAATGGGACTGTGACCCAGACTGTGGAGAGAGGTCTAAGTGATCTTTATACCAAAACCCGGTAAAGGGATTATGTTTGTGATTCAGACCTCTGGTTATACAGACCGATAAGCCCTTCGTCTTTCCTGCTAAAAACTCTGGAAAGATTGTGTGACAGACTGAGACAAACGAGGGACGGCCCTTCAAATTAAGCCACTGCATTCCAACAAAAAAAAAAAAAATTTAGGTTTGTCAAAATTTTTGTGACTCTACCGGGGGTTCGGAAATACTACAGACTGAGAAGAACACCCCAAGAAACTCAGTCCGTTACATGCAGTGGTACACAAAATAGAAGAGGTCATCCAGAATCAATCAATCAATGTGCCTCGGCACTTTCATAAACATAGAGGGAGCTTTCGACAAAAGAAGCATAACCACGGCACTGGCAAAACACCGAGTATACACGGTAGTCAGTGAATGGATAGATAACATGCTAAACAAACTCATTTTAAAGCTACTGACAAGCAGAAACCAGTGCGCAGCCATGGCCAAAGGTTGTCCACAAGGGGGCGTGGTCTCACCACTGCTAAAGAACCTTGTTGTAGACGACCTAATAACCAATCAATCAATTAATTTAACCTAGAACAGTCCCTATATACATGGATGTGGAACAAGCCATAGCTGATGGTAAAATTAAATTATGGAGAAAAACGGATCTGTTTACAAAGCATGACTGGTATTTTAAAATCCATTATTATTTTTTAAAATCCAAGGCCAACTTCAAATCAAGTGAGAAGCTGCGTTTATTTTATCTTCTAGTGATCTTGTGTATATAATAAATATTTTTAATGAATTGTATTAAAATTACTTTCAGTCAAGCCAACATTTATCGATTTGCGGTGTAGACTGAACACTAATTTGCCCATAAGCACAGTAAATATTTCGCAAGACGACGAGTTCTGGACTACGAGGATGGAACCTAAATTGTTAAATTTTTACGACTAATGTCTGTTGCCCAAAATGATTGAGCCCAGAAAGAGCCGATAAAATAAAATAAAATAAAATTTATTACCTTTGAAATTTAAAAAAAAATAGGATTGTCAACATTTTTTCGGAAATGCTACAAACTGAGAAGAACACCCCAAGAAACTCAGTTCGGTCCCTCCCAAAATTCATCATAATAGGTATCTAATAATCGATCAATACCGATACGGAATGGCTTTTTATTGGCGGTGTGCATTGTTATGCACATACCTCTTAATAAATATTTGGTTGTTGTAAATGAAAAACACCTACTATCAATTAAGATTAGATTTAGATCCCATAGCTCAAAAGCTTATAGCTTAGTTTGGGCTAGATGATGTTGTGTGAGAATATCCAACAATATTTATTGATTATTTATTAAAAATATTTTAACGTTCCTGCAAGCACTGAATCTGCAGTAGGCAGCAAAACAATTATACCATGCTAAGCGCCTGCGCATTGCTACGTTAATATTATTGTTTTTAACTATGATTATTGTCAAATTTATATATTTATAGTGTAAAATAGAATATTGTCCATTACTTTCTACAATTTTCGTATATTTAGATACTTTAAAAATAAACTTGTGGACCGTTTTCATGTATGTGTGTATTATATACTATACTATCTTCACGCGAAATCCCTTGCGGGGTAGGCAGAAAGAACCGAGCGCCACACGGTACGCTCCATACACACCTCACTTGCTTCTTCAACTTTCATTTTTCTTTTCATGCATGCACGTCTATTATTAGTATTTCTAATTGCAATATTGATATTAGTTAGGTAAATAAATGTCAACTTTATTAATTTTATGATGTCAGTGTCTATCACTACTTAATATCAATCAATTTGCAATAAAATAATCAATAATTATTAACTAATATTACTAACATAAAAATTAAATTAAAAGATTGAACGCTTAGACTAAGAATATGACACCGGTAATACATCAAGGAAAACAAAAGTATCAAACTTGTTATTAGCAACAATTGGCACTGTACGGCTATGTGCGCCGCGCCGGCTGATTTCTTACGAAACCGAATTTACGCTCTTAACACATATAGTGCTACTTTTTTGTTTATTTATTTTGCACTTTATTGTAAGCCAAGAAAATAAAATTGTGCAGTAAACTGTATATGTATAGGTACTGAATTGCTTATTAGCGATAAGGCCGCCCATTATTATATAATAATGGGCGGCTACTAAGCAATTCCTACCAGGCTACCTGCCTGTGTTGGAGAAAGTTGATCGAAGGTAATGTTTACTTATGTTTAATCGTATGATTCACCAAAACAATATAATCTATCACTCTTTCTTAAGGTTCCGTACCCAATGGGCTAAAACGGGACCCTATTACGTACTGAGACTCCGCTGTCCAGCTGTATGTCTGTCACCAGGCTGTATCTCATGAACCGTGATAACTAGACTGATGAAATTTTCACAGATGATGTATTTCTATTGCCGCTTTATCAGCAAATACCTACACACAGCGATATCCTGTAGGCACAATCAGACACATAGAAGTATGTGCCTACAGGAAATCAAATTGAGTTTCTAAACAAGAAAAGGTATTTGTTTCTAAAATAAATTCCATATTACTCACCATAAGTATGGTGTAGAGATGGCCAGATTCTTGTGAGTCAGAGCTGCGGTTTTTTGGAGCCCGGTCGTGCCGCTCGTCGAAACTAACACCGAAATAGTCTCGGCTGGGTCGAAATCTGTTGCTCTAAAAGCATAAATAATTTATAGAATTAGTTTTCTTAGATAATTCTGATTAAAGAAAGGCGAGTGTCGGGAACCTCCAATTTGGTAGTCCGGTTTTTTTCTCCCATATAAATACTCAGTATTGTAGCAGTTAACGTTTGGCTGGTAAAAGCGACATTCGCGACGCATCGTCAAGATTGCTTGGCAACAATAGTATTTACCTCTTACCTCTTTCCCTTTATGCTCTCTTTTATATCCTCTTCTCTTCACCTTTGTCCCTTTTCTTGAGGAATTCGATTCGGCATTCCTCCGTTACCATTAATTTGAATTAAAAAGTAAAGGGTCCCACAGCTTGTGCGCAAAAGAACTGGTGGAGAAGGAACGGGAGAGAAACAGTACTCTCCCGAGCCGCAGAAGACGCACTGGGTGCCTAAGATCTCAAAACGATCTCCGTCCCCCATAGGCGTGAGCCAGGGGGCAACAATTTGGGATAGGGTCGCCCTAGCAGAAACAGGCCTACTTGATGTAAAATGCGTGGTCTTTACAAACAGAGGCAAGGAGTTGCGGTATTCAAGAAAACAGGGCTGGTCAAGGTCCCTGGGATTTCCTCCGAGGGTACCTACACCAGATTCCCTGACTACATAGAGCTGGGAAGGAAAAAAAGGGTCCCACAACTTCGCTTCGACAACCCTGATTCCATTAGTAGTTTGTGGAATAATAAAATGATCATACTTATCCTTACTTAAACTCCTCAATGTCAACTTCGTCCTTATTCATCTCCAAAAAATCTGTGAAGCTCAAAGCATCAGGGCATTTATCGAAAGTGACAATTTTAGTGTCTATTTCTAAGAGTTTTGCCACTCTTTGGACATCCAGCACATTAACACTATGACAGAAGACTATTTTAGGTTTAATCCCTTCAAAGTATCGTTTCAGTTCATCTGGAAATCAAATAGAAATCTTACAATATATCCGTGTAATTATAAGCAACATTATAAATTTAAGGACCTATAACTTCAGGTTCTAAGAGATTTGGAAGCTGCCTTGTACCGTAGTTCCGCATTACATCATCTTAAGCCCCCCTCCCTTTTCGAACTCGAACAACGGGTGCCAGGCAAAGACTTCTATATAAACAGACAGACTCATTTTATATAGAAGTCTTAGGTGTCAGGCAGAGTTGCCACTATCATTCAGTTGAGAGAATATTTAATCAGAACAAAAATATTCCAACGTTGATTCCAAACAGAACCAGCCCGGATTCTTCGAACGGAGCGTGAATAATTACATACATCATTGAGCTGCCAACTAGAAGAATACCTATGGGCTGTAAGAGTGTCCCCCAATTCGCTAGATGTCGTCATTGCGAATATATAAATTGAGATGAATATATTTATTGTAAACTAGCTGACCCGCGCAACTTCGTTTGCGCCACATAAGAGAGAGTAGGTATTATTACCTGTTCCCGTAACATTTACTCCCGTCGCGTTGCGTTTACTCCCGTAGCGTCTCGTCGTTAATATTCAATACTACGTGAGACAAAAGGCATAACTTTCCCCCCGTTTTTGAAACATTTACTATTACTGCTCCGCTCCTATTCGATGTAGCGTGATGCTTTATAGCCTATGACACTCCACAATAACGTAGCTTTCTATTGGTGAAAGAATTTTTAGTTCCGGTTCAGTAGATCCCGAGATTACCCCTTACAATTTAACAAACACACAAACTTTACTTCTTTATAATATTTATTGTAAATATGTATTTCTTCATTATATACTAATGATACTTACAAAATTCCATAGCATTAGCGAATGGAGTAACAGCCAGTCCAAGATACCATCCAGCATAGTACGGAATGGACAGATCTAAGTGGTTTGCGGCCATGAGAACCATGACGTCGCCTTTCTTCAAGTTTAACCTTCTAAGAGCACTGGCACATTGGATGGTTCTTCTGAGGACTGATCCATTGGTTTCTGATTTTCCAGTGGCGCCATCGGTCTTGAACATTATTAAAAGAAAGTTGTGATAATGTCATCATTTCTTGCTACCGACTTGAAATAGGGAGGTTTGGAATTCGACTGTAAGACGGCAGCAGACAAGTATATGACCTGATCGAAAGTGGTTGCCGGAGCCAATAGAAAAATATCCTTTAAAATTGAGACTATTCCCACCCACGTTCCCATTATCGTTGTGTTTGCAAACCATGATCCAAAGCCAAGATCAACCTAACTAGGACCAGATAAGTTACACCAAGTTCGAACTGGATATTATCTCAGTAGAAGTTAGAGGGTCTTGGAACTTGTAAGTACCTATGTCCTGCATTGCGAGGGCCGCAGCGATGACACAGCGCTCCACACGTTGGTGGAGTGCACGGCGTGGGCGCAGCAGCGCCAGGTTCTCGTGGCAGGTCTAGACGTTGACACTCTCTCGCTCGAGACCAGTGTGCGAGCCATGGTCGCCAGCGGGAGGAAGTGAGACTGCGCCGCCTCTTTCTGCGAGCAGGTCATGCTCATGAAAGAGGCGGCGGGGTGGGAGCGGGAGAAAACTCTCCCATCCGAGTTCCGCAGTCGGCGGAATGGGCGCCGCCGACTGCGGAGTCGACCTCCATGACCGGGGGCTTGACGACGGTGAGGAGGCTGCTCACCATCCTTACAGAAGCAGGCCCATTTTTTATTTATTTAGCTAGGCCAAATTGACGTGGCTACCAGCCTGATGGTAAGCCGTGGCGCATCTAGCGATTGAGGGTCAGTCTCACAGTTCTTAAGACTTTTTCTACAGTGGTTCTTAAGTTGGCGGTCCTGTGATCCTCCTCACGCTCTTCTTGAAGACCCCGGGATTGTAATTTGAGGGAAAAACGCCTGCGGGCAGGTCGTTCCATGTTTTTAGTTCGAGAGAGGAACGATCTTCTGAAACGCTCGGTTCTGGCGAAAATTCTCTCCACTGTGAATGAGTGGCATCTCTGCCCGGCACGCGTTGTTCGGGATCGGAAAGGTGATGGTGGGATCAGGTTGAAGAGCTCTTCAGAACATTCACCATGATACATTCGGTAGTAGGCAGCCAAGGACGCTATGGTTCTTCGTTGCGCCAACGGTTCGAGGCCTCCCGTCACCTCAGGACAACCAATTATTCGGATAGCACGTCTCTGCATAGCGTCAAGCGCGTCTAGTAAGTACCTCGCGGAGTCATCCCAAAGGTGAGAACATGACGGCAGCGTGACGAGAGGCGTTTACGCATGCCCCCTCTAAGAAGCGGGATGACACCCGAAAACCACCCAAAGACGCGGGATAGCACCCGAACCACCCCCTAGGCAAGGCCGCAGTGGTAGCCGTAGTTCTGTTGGGTGTAGAATGACTCCGCTTTAGGTAGGTGTGGTTTTTAGCCGATAGGAGTCTGGCATAGCATCCCTGTAGGATTTTCATAATCATAATCGTTCATTTATTTTTTCTCCACGATTTTCCCACCGTTAAATAAAAAACCGGCCAAGTGCGAGTTGGACTCGCCCATGAAGGGTTTCGTAGCAGCAAGTAACATAATATAAAAGTTCTACTTTGACTGATGTTTTAACACGTTCGCAGTGGTAGTGATTTTTTTTAACCGAAAATTGCGGTTTATGACGTATTAAAAAAAAAACTACCATCTCTATCTTGTTCAAACCAATTTTCGTTGGTAGTTTTAATGGCAATGTACATCATATATTTTTTTTTGAATTATCCTTATCTTAGTTTAGAAGTTAGAGGGGGGGGGGGGGGGGGGGACGACACATTTTTCCACTTTGGAAGTGTCTCTGGCGCAAACGATTCACTTACCTAAGGAAAAAATGATTTTAGGAACCACAAAAGCGTTTTTGAAGACCTAAATATAGATTAGACACGTATGAAATTGATGAAAAAAAAAATTTTTAGTTTCAGTTCTGAGTATGGGGACCCCCAAAATTTATTGCTTTTTTTCTAGTTTTATATAAGAATCTTAATGCGGTTCACAGAATACATCTATAACAATAGCATAGGCCTTATAGTTTCGAAGAAAAGTGGCTGTGACACACGGTCGGACAGACAGACATGACGAATCTATAAGGGTTCCGTTTTTGCCATTTGGCTACGAAACCCACGAAACCCTAAAAAAAGAAAAAGGTTTCTTGCAAGTTCAAAAAGTCATAGAAATTTAAAACGCACCTGCATAACAAACTCCGGATCATCTTTTAAGCACTGCAACACGATTTTTCCAAGATGGAACCGATCGCTGGGTATCCCGGACTGGGCAACAACCCGTGACGTCACTTCAGCTATGTACATATGCACCGAATTATTGCCGAAGTACTCTTCAGACATTATTTTAGAGTATTTTTATCTCCTTTCGCGTACAAACGTTTCGAGCTATTTAGCACAACTGAGGTGCTGGTATAAAGGTAATATTTAGATAATAGCGGCCACAATAAATTACTTATCTAATTTTATTTTTGCGCATGTCGTCAAATAAGATTTTGTTTATTCTGCCTCGGAGGAGCATTCGGTAAAATAACCACCTACCGCGCTAAGGTCCCGGGTTGGTTGTAAATATTTGTGTGACAAGTAAATGTATGTATCGGAATTTAGATGTTTTCTATATTCCTATGTATGTATGTATTTTGATTAGAAATAAATATAAGTAGGTATGTCTTTCAGTCCTCTAGATCCCATAGAAAAAGCTCATTAAAAGCTTAATTTGGGCTAGACGATGTTGTGACCGACTCATATATATTAGATCGGTAATCTATATATATAAAAATCAATGCCACTTTTCGTTGTAATTTTATAACTCAAGAACGGGCTCACCTATCCAAACCAAATTTTTAGGCTTTGTTCGGACTATTTAGTAGATGGTTTATGTGAAGTTTGCACAAAATCGGTGGAGCGGTTCTTCATTTATCACGCATACGAAGTTGCGCGGGTCAGCTAGTAGTCTATATATACACAATTACGAAATTGTATAGTCAACTCATAAAAAGTAGATTAAGTATATGTATTTATTTGATTTTTGTAGCCATAGGAGAGATTTTAAATTAATAATTTTGCAAATAATATCTATTAATTGATGCACATGCACACATTGTTATGCAATAAAAAGTAATTTTATAATCTTCCTTATGATAATAATAAATGATTAAAGTTGTAATTCGTTGTAATCATAAAACGATAAAATAAGTATTAGATTAAGATGTCATATTAAAATAATTGCTTTATTGTCACATATCGACGAGAAAGAGGTAAAACTAAATTAATTTAATATGCATCGCAATCAATCACCGTCCTGAGTCGGCAATAGCTGCTACTATTAAAATCATTGAAGGTATTACCGTTCGATTTAAATGTGAAGTTTTATAATATTAAATTAATTAAATTAATTAATCTTTATGAAATACTATACGAAATTAAGACCTCACACCTAAATTAACACGTACATAGATATACAGATCAATCATAGGTTTCGTACATTTCTATAAAAAGTCTTAAAATAAATTTTGATGTGCTTACCTATAAGAACAAGGACTTGTATCACACGATCGGCGAGTTCAATGTCATCACAGAAACAAACGAATCTTTCCCGGGATGCCACGCACACTGACGTAAGAATTTGTGATACTCAATGAAAAAATGTGCGTATAAGAGACATTTGACGAATCAAATGTCTCTTTTTATTATTATTTTTTAACGTGAGGGAAAATCCTTCCCTCGATGCCACGCACATGGAGAGAGAGGAGGAGAGGAGGAGAGGAGGAGGAGAGAGACGGTGCAGTCCCACTTACTCCCGCTGGAGAGCATGGCTCGCACCATGGTCTCGAGCGAGAGAGTGTCCAAGTCCAGACCCACTACGAGGACCTGCATTCCACCAGCGTGTGGAGCGCTGTGTCATCGCTGCGCTCCTCGCCGTGTCGTCAAGTGTCTCTAGCATAAACAGTTTCAGTAACGTAAAAATTGCAGGTTAATGCAATGGATCGGTAATACCTGCGAATTTTCGATGGGTCGTTAAAAGCTGCGTTTACCTTACTGCACTGTCTGTCAGTTAATTTTTCGGTTAGGAACTTGTATCAGTTTTAAATTGACCTGCCATTAGCCCAGTCCTGAACCCTTTGAAACATCCGTGGTACGATGAGAATAAAAAGGTCACTACTAAACGAACAGGCAATATAAAACACCTGTTTAATACTTTTAAATACCTTTGGATCAACCTAATGGTTGGTTGTCGTAGCCTATGAACGTTTGTAACACTGCAGACCCAGGTGCAGGTCGTGATGATTTGTTAGTAAAAAAAAAAATGTCGTTTATAATATTTATTTATCCATTTTACTATCAATATAATTACTCTAACACTTCATGACAGTGTTCAAATATCTAGTCCCGTTTCAAGTCTAATTCATTGATACGTTCCAAGGCCATCTGCTTCAGTTTACGCCGATGTACTTTAGTTGACGGAGTCAAAGGTAGCTCGTTCAGAAAGAGCACGCCGCCTCTCAGTTGATTCGAGTCTGCTAAGTTTTCTGAAAAAAAAAAAAAAACCATATAGGTAATTGAAATGCATCAATTAGAATGCAAAAGACACCTGCATTTTTTACCTGTGGAAATCCTCACTTGAGCATTTACTTGTACCTAATGGGCATTGCTGCGAATGTTACATTACAGAAAATACGAAAACCTTTTAGCGAGCATTCTATTGAGCGTTCTGGCGAGCATTCTAGCGAAAGGACAGATTTGCTGCGAGCTTTTTGCCGAGTCAAACTTCTGACATCGTTCCGCAGCCCTGCTGCTCTCCAGTGTGACAGTGTAAAGTCATTATTAGTATGTGTTGTATTGTATTGATGTATTGAATGTAGGTACGTGTTGTGTTTTAACTCTGCAACTAATTGTAGACCTCAACTTCCACTTCTATGATGAAACAGATTAGTTTGCCACCATCTACTATATTAATTTTTCTTTTTTTAAACATAAACAATGAATTTAAACATATACAATATGCAGCACACGCGACAGCCAAGTCTGACATTTTCAAGATGAAATCTTTGACGAGCATCGAATAGAGCGTTCGTAGCAATATTTGGCTCTATGCTTGGCTCGGCTCGTTGTTCAGTTCGGCAAATATAAAAACTGCTATGTTCTGTTACAAGTGAATGCTCAAGTCTATCAGCACCTTTACACTACCTACTAATATTATAAAGATTCTGTAATCCGAACCAAAATTCCAACAGCCAGAATAGATGATAAAGTCCACATGAACAAATGCTTACAATCTTAACAGTTCGAGCATAACGGTGCTTTTCCAAAAGATGCGTTTGTACCAAGGTTTGTACCAATCACATTTAACACTATAAACTGTCTGTCAACGTTACATATAGGCAGACAAATGTGATTGGTGGATATCAATGCATCCAAAGCACATTTCTGGTGGAAATGCACTCTAAGTTCTCACCCATAACTTAGGTAATTGACCGTTTCTCACCTTTCACTAAATTCTTTATTTCCGCGGCGGTGACTGTAAACCCCGAGCGCAACACGACGCAAGCGACGGGCAGATCTCCGCATTCAGGGTCTGGTATTCCTGTCACGGCCACATCTAGTACTGCTGGGTGTTGGTGTATTACAGCTTCTAGCTCCACTGGAGATATCTAGCATAAAAGTAATATAAGTCTATGGTCCAATAAAAAAAAACAGGTGCCATAGATGACATCTGTTCATACCTACCGTCTAGAATTTTAGCAACCAAACCATTTTAAGCGACTGTTTTAGGTTCGAAGTATATTGGGGTTCTTCAAAAGGGGTCTTAGAAGGTTTTTAAAGGGTCGGCAAAGGGAGTGTTGCTCCTCTGGTGTTGCAAATGTACTTAGGTTACGGTGACCACCAGTACAACTGATAGGCCGTATGCTTATCTGCCACCTAAGTGGTGTAAAAAAATTGCAGGTAAAGCCTCAGGGAAGAAGGCAGTAACAGGGCAGACGAGTTTTGGTGTACGCCGGGTACAAACTAGACTACCTACGACTTGGCAAAATTAAGGAGGACCCTCGCATCGTCGCAGATCGCTGGCGAATGCGGTCCATAGGATAATGGTGACTATTAGGAGATGATATGCTGATTTCATTGAGGGACCTACATCGTCATCTAGCCCAGGGGTCGGCAAGGCGCGGCTCGCGAGCCGCATGCGGCTCTTTGGGTGTAGACCTGCGGCTCTTTAGTTGCATACATAATTATCATATTATTCATTTTCAAGAACATTATCACCCTTTCATTTTCAAAAATACTACAAAAGTCTTACTAGTAGTTAAACAAGCAAACTCGCCTAATGGTGGTGTGCTGCGCTTGAAAGCGTTATATGGAGCACCATTTTCTTTCTAATATGATTTTGCTGCGATGTACGCAGCGGGCCATAGACCAGAGAATATAATATCATAAGAGACGGCATGTCTAATTCTGACAGTCCGTCGCGGAACCTAGAGGCCGCAGTTCTGGCAGAAATCTACCGGCCAAATGCTTTGGTGCGTCAAAATGGCAAACTACCATCTTCGGAAGAGATTGAAAGCAGGCGTGTTAGAGCGCGCAATGATCTCATTCATAAATGGCGCACCAGGCAAGAGCTCCGCGGTAAACATTGAGCTCGTCTCTGCCATCTTATTTAATCTGAGGTCCTGGGTAGAAAAGCGGCACTGACATACCTACCACCTCACACAGCTCCTCACGGGGCACGGATATTTTAGAAAATACCTGCATGTGGTAGGCATTGAGCCTGAGGCAACGTACCCACTGCGAGGTCGGCGCCGTGGATAAAGCGCTGCACACCCTCGCTTTTTGTCAGGAGTGGAGTGGCGAGCGTACCGCTCTAAGAGTCCTAAATTGGCCCGGTCGCGTCGCTGTCTATTATAGTTTACGCTATGTTAGACAGCGAAGAAAATTGGTTTGGCTGTTGTTTTGACGTCAACGGCAATGAGAAAAGCGCTGCGAGTGCCAGAGCGGGGTGGCCATCGTGTTCAGGAGTCGCGGCAGTAAAGTTTCGGTGGGTAATATTTAGACCCCCAGAGTCGAGACTGTTGCAGGTAGCTGTAGTACGCTTGCCTTCCCTGTGACCCAACAATAGCGACAAGAAGGAACATCCCAGGGTTTTAGTGGGAGAATCCCACATAATCACTCAGATTTTTTAAATTGTGGAAATTCTCCAAAACCACCCTGTGACTTACCATCTGCCTATGGTCGTAAGTCCTGGAGACGCCCTTCGAAGAATGTTCTCAGAGCTTCCGACAGACTTGGTTTGTCTCTATAGCAGACTTTCCCCGCAGTCTACTCTATCCCACTTCTAGCGGGGGGGGGGGGGGGGGGATCGTGGGATCAAGAAAGATTTTGCGGCTCTTTAAAAATGTTGTAATTTAAAATCGTCATTTTTGGCTCTTCCGACTCAAAAGGTTGCCGACCCCTGATCTAGCCTAAGAAGTACCTATGTCATGCCAGACCTTCGAATCCACTATAACTATACGGACTCTATGCGTCCCCTTTTCCACTTCGGAAGTAGGTATTTTCTAGGGTTCCCGGCTGACTTAAGCTACCACAGTGCTAGAAGAAGGTAGCACCTGAACAGTTAAAGTTAAGATTCCTTTAAGAATTCGGGCGTTACCCCCATTCTTCGGCGGTTAATTTCTGTAGTTCAAACAATTTCGATTCTACACAGCCTTGCCGTGTAGAATCGGAAGTCCGATCACTCTTCGCTGTGGTGCTAGCCTCCAAATTAATTATAGTACAGAGCAGTAACTATACTTACATGGTTGCCTTTAAACTTGAGCAACGATTTCAGCCTCTCAACGTAGTAGTAATTCCAATTTTCGTCTCGATACAGGAGATCTCCCGTCATGAACCAGCCATCTGCCGCAAACACTTCTTCCGTCGCTTTTGGGTCATTGTAATATCCCTGAAAGGAAATAAAATATGTACATACATTCACGCCTTTATCCCCGTAGGGGTAGGCAGTGGCATAGTATAAGCCTACATTTCACCATTAGTATCTTCCACGTGATGGGCGGAGAGCCTATTGCCGAGTTAGAATGGACAGGTGCAGGTTGTGACTGCTTGTGTGAAAGTGGTCACATATCAGTGGTCAAATTTTACAGCATGAGTCCATCATTAACCCTGAGCTGGGTTGAGTCTATGATGGCCATTATTTTTTCGACGCGGAGAATGAGGTAATGCACCATCATCTGCTTCAGTGACAGCTGGAAAGGTGTGTAAGACTTCCAGTCCGAAAGGAACCGTTCTACCCACAGAAAAACCGCGATGTTCCTCCTTGCCCTACAGCCGAGTCGAAGGATGTCCAGAAAGAATATTAAAGTCGATCCGGCTTGCCATTCTCATCTGACTCCCTCCTCACTTACAATAGGCGCACACTGGTCGTTATGTCGCGGCGACAAGCTGCGGGAGCCAAATAACATACATTTTGTTCTAAGCTCCTCACACTGGGCGACAGTCCCGGCGTCAAGGCACACACTGGGCGACAAGTCACCGTGACAGGTCGCCACGACTGTCGCCCAGTGTGCGCCTAGTGTAAGTGAGGGAGTCAGATGGGAATGGCTATTATGTACAGATATTACAGATAGTTATTTACCTGGAATATTCCAGGTCCTTTCAACCAAAGTTCTCCTGGTTTGTTGGCTTCCTTTATTTCTTGTTTTGTCTCTGTATTTACGAGCTGTAATGCAAACAACAAAAACAAATTGATTATATTATAGGACGTTAATTTAACCATTAATAGGAATCAAGGTACGAATATTCTCTCGAAAAGTAATAAGGGGAGGCCGGCGCTAGTCATGTAGGTAGCTACCTATATCATACATATTTAGAAAGGGACCGTGTAATGTTTGGTCATACGTGACCAGCGCTACATCGTTTGAGTATTTTTACATCATATAAAATTAAATGAAAACTATTCTAAAGGTATCCAAAGATACCTATCCAAAATTCAAAAACAAAATTAAAATAAGTTGGGTAATAGTCCATCGCGTACAAACATCGTGTGCAGTACATTTTTTGAGATGGTAATGAATGAAGGAGCAAACCAGTTCTGGAGGGGAGAGGGCGACTTGGTGAACATGGGGTAGGACGACCCCACGCCTGATGGACGACGACCTGAAAAAGGTTGCAGGGACATACCGGATACGGAAGGCGCAGGACCGTGTACGGCGCTTTGCAGACGGCGCGGCGGGGCGGGCTGGGTCAGTCAATTTCACGGCACGCGATAGCGCAAGGGGAATCCTATACGACCAACGCACATCAAGTGCAAAAAGACCGCGCCGCAGCCAGTGCCTGACGGGCACCTACAGCGCGGCATGTCCGTGGCTGCCCGCCATGGATCACACAAACCAGTTTGTATGAAGTAACGCAGACGGCGGCGAGGGGCGGCTAGCTCAGTCCGCGCCGCGCGCTTTCTAGTGATGGATGTGAATCAACTGCCTCTTTTCATCGTGTGTGTGTTTGCGGTGAGGGCAGTCGCGGGCATCGACGGGCAGACGCGGTCTTTATTGCTTCGCGGTCAAAAAGACTGGCTCGCCCCGCTTTCTGCAAAGAGCTGTATTGTGGTGTAATTTAGCTGAGGCCTACGTCCAGCCGTGGACTGCCATAGACTGATTTGATTGGTTGATTGATTGTTATTCTCTCTTGATATTTCATCTTCTTCCTTAACGCCTCAGAATACGTACCCGGTATTGCAAATGACCACTGCGTTTCCCACAGGACCCTGGCGGCGCTCCGACACATTGAAACGCACGGGTTCCAATCTCCGTTGTACCGTAGATATTGGACACCACAGTTTTGGGAGACATTTTCTAAAAAAATATAAGAAATTTTAACATAAGCTTACTGTACTCCTCGGCTTCGTTAACCTCCTATTTTATCCCTTAGGTATGCGTAAATTTGGTAAAAATATTACTGGGTGACAACATTACATAAGGAAAGATTAACCTAAAAAATTCAAGTTCAAGGGTTTCGGCTGGGTGTTGATTGGTAAACAAGTCATCCGTCCGGCTCGCAGGATGATGATAGATATTTTCAAAATCATCATTTATTTGCAAATTTAAAAGATGCAGCTTTTGAACTTTTAGTATTGTTTTAATCATCATGACCGTCTCGAAAAGGTCCATAAGCCTCTGTAGGTAGGTAGATTCAGCTTGGTAAAAAACAGGGTGCCACTGTGGAAATATTTTACCGAGCGATACAAAAGATCGCTTGTTTGTCGTACCATAAAACCGGTTTCAAACTGCTAGCGCACGTGGTTTCCTCCTCATACAACCACTGTTTCTTCAAGCGGAGTGCATCAACTTCTTTAAAGCATCATTTGACGAGGTAAGTATAAAAAAAGCACCTTAATTCGCTTCTGAAGTTCAGTAGAAACGGCACTTCCCCCAACATGTAAAATTTCAAAACTTGTGAAATGGCAGCCTCTTTCTTCTGCTAGCTTCACCAAAGTTGAGAGCATCGTGGGACTTGTTACTGCAAACGTTGGCTGAAATAGACGAGAAAATAATATTAAAATAGTACTGGAAACCAGCTTTTTTTTTAACGTGAGGAAAATTCGACATGTATGCTATGCCGGACGCCTAGCGACTAAAAACGACACGTATCTATTCCATCTTTTATGGTTGGGAGCCCCGGGTAAGCCCTCGGAAGAGTACCCGAGGACCTGGAAACCAGCTTAAACACCAATTAGAATACACAATATACAAGTTCGTGAATGCGTACAGTCGTAAGTTCCTACGATTTTTAAACTCCGACGAAAATGTGTATATCTGTGTGTCTGTCTGTGTATCTAAGAGATGGACCGATTTTGTTGCAAAGCTTTTTTGTTCTAAAGGCAATGTGACCATTGACCGGAATGGTTCATAGCTATATTTTCTTTAATTTTTCTTAAAACAAAAAAAAACCTATTCTATCCAAATATTTTTTATGTGTTGTTTTCGAATAAAATTTGCATTTTGTCTAATTCTTAAACATTGTGTGTTATGTAGGTTACTGTCTAATTATTTTATCTTTATAATTAACATTTAACAATGTTTCGTTTTACTTTCTTTAAACCGTATTAATTTATTAGCCTCGTATATTATGAAAATTCACTCGTTTGTACTATTCCACAACTTTGTACAAAATAGTGGCCCCAAAATACTACCTTGAGGAAGTTTGAGCCAATTGATGTTTGCTTGAGTTTTGTCATCCATGAAAATTGTCTGTGATTATGAATAGGGATTCTTGAAGACAAACAACAATTTAATATGACTTGAATGATTTGTACAACGATGGCTTTGTTTCATGTGTTGATATCCTTATGTATGTAATGCCGGAGTCCTACCAAATAAAATCTCACGGCGCGGCGCCCTACTACCAAAGATAATAATCTTACTAATATTATAAATGCGAATGTTTGTGAGTGTGGATGTTTGTTACTCTTTCACGCTCAAACCGCTGAACGGATCGGGCTGAAATTTGGTACAGAGATACATTATAGTCTAGAATAACACATAGGCTACTTTTTATCCCAGGAATAAGTTCCCGTGGGAACGAGTTTTAAGCGGGCGAAGCTGCGAGCATCCGCTAGTATAAAATAATATTACATCACAGATAAGCAACTCCCTGTCCCTCACAGAGCAAGCTTCACCACCTCCGCCACAGCCACAGCTGTCATTATACTTGGAGGGTATATTGACGGAACGTTTGCTTAGCCTTAGTGGTCACACACACATTCAAGCTCTGTACAAACATACCGTGTTTTAGTCTAGGTCAGAATTGAAAACGAATCATTTAATATAGAGTTTCCGCACTGTGATTACATACTACTACTGTAAGTATGACGTTGACGACTGCCAATCCAAGTAGGACCTGACAGGGAGACGCTAAAATAAAGAAGAAACCTACCTCGTATTTCTGTATCAGATCCAATAGATGATCAGAGGTGATATTTGGTGCAGATGATAGCAGTCTTGAATACTTTAGGATAGGTCCCATCGTATAGCTCTGGATTGAAGAGAGCCATTGCAGTGGAGCCATCACAAAAGCCAAGCGCGTTGGAGTTGGAAACGTGGTGGAGAAATCCCTGGTGAAGATACATCAGTTTTAACGTTCATACTTAGTTTACAAAACTCAAACTCAAAAAAACATGTATTTCGCATAATCCTAATACATAGGCACTTGCGACACGTCAGTAAATACAAAGCAAAATAATAGTACCACACATAGATAATAGGGGAGGCCGAGGCATGTACGCCCACGTATCACTTTTACTTTTTTTGTCTCACTTAATAGGTGGTGAGGTTATTGCCGTGTTGAAATGGACAGGCGCAGCTTGTGACGACCTACAGTTGAAATTTTTTAAGCCGGTCATAAGGCTTGGCTTAATGATTGTCGTTTAACTGACAACCGGGTTATTTCCGAGTTTACCTTCTCTATGCAATGGATCGTTTCGCGTAAGTGTTCCCTTAGTCGTCTCTTAAGACACCTTCGGAATGAATTAGGGTGGTGACAAATTTGTACTCTTTCCCTTCGCCACACGTGACGGGTATTTGATTTTAGTATTTATATTTTGTTATAGCGACAACAGAAATAGATCATTTGTGAAAATTTCAGCCATCGCGGTTCCTCAGATACGGCCTGGAGACAGACGGACAAGCGGGAAGCGGAGTCTTAGCAATAGCGTCCAGTTTTTAATCTTTGTGTACGGAACCCTAAAAAATACTGCTAAAGACAGGATAGAGACCCTATAGTGCAGGGGGTGCGGTGTACCCGGGCGCCGGGTGTTACGGGGTGTTAAGAGCCACTGTCGACACAGATCCTCCAAGTAACGCTCCGCATGGATCACTTTCGTGGGCCGGCGAGCCATCGAGCCAACAGTTTATAAGACAACTCTCTCGCAAGACGCTCGTTGAGTCGCCAAAAGATCACCCTCTTTATAATTTCTTAATCTCGACACGAGGGAGCAACCTTACCCCCCTCCTCCAACGTCCACGACGGATTGTCAGAACGGCGAACTTTGTGCAGATATTACCTATATCAATAATCTGATATAAAGTGTTTGAGATTCACGAGGAACTTTTGGGGAGTCTGGAGCACAACCCGTGAGGGCGCCCATACCTTATGGTTATAGGCAAACTTCGCACTAAAGTGCCTCCACTGACCTCCAGCCGCAGTTTAGGGAACAGAGGAACATATTCCTCCGCGTTATGTCTCCCTCAGGCGTCCAACGCGACGAGATAGAAGTCACCGAGGGTGAGATAGGGGTGGCTGTGCTGCAGCTAAAATTCCCAAAGGCCAGGCGTGGGTCCTGGCTCTCGATGAACTTGAGTGCCAACTAGGGCTGTTTAGCGCATGCCTCGAAGTAGGCCAGTTTCATAAGGGCTGGAAGACGGGGTAACTGGTTCTGTTTCGAAAGGTGGGGCGGCCGACGGACTCACCGTCCGGGTACCGGCTGATCATCTTGCTCAACGAGTTGTGTAAGGGGTTTGAACAAATATGTGTGAGACGTGTTTTGGATTGGGGACACACTTTGACAGGTTTACCGCCTCAAATAGTAGATATCTACCTAAGATACTATTTGAGGCGGTAAAGCCTGTCGTAAAGCAAAGCCAGTAGGTTGTCGCCCAGAACACCACGGCATCCCATAAGCGGGTTTCACCGCCTGCTATTCTAATTGAAGCAGGCCAAAACGGCCGCGTACACTCTCACCCGTCAAAGAACTGACAATATAAGCGCATTTTGATACAAAAGGGCGTTAGGTTATTGATTGCACACGGGCGCTACATGGGCTAGAGTCGCCCCTGACCCAGACATCATTATGACGTTGACTGGTAGACAATAAAATTAAAAATCTGCTGAAGAATATTCTTTGTTGTGTGTGCTAACTTTGAAGATTAGTTTTATTTTTAACCGACTTCAAAAAAAGGAGGAGGTTCTCAATTCGTCTGTATGTTTTTTTATGTAGGTATGTTAAGCGTTGTTTCCGTCAATTATAGACGGATTTAAAAAATTATTTTTTTAACTGACTTCAAAAAAAGGAGGAGGTTCTCAATTCGTCTGTATGTATTTTTTTTTATGTATATCAAGCGATATTTCCGTCAATTATAGACGGATTTCAAAAATTTTTTTTGTTGAATAGGTGTTACTTCTGAGGTGGTCCCATTTTCACCAGGTCACGATCTGATGAAGGGATCCAGGAGAAATCGAGGGCAACCACGGAAAATTGTAGGGACAACTAGTGCGCATGTTAACTTTTTAATTAAGTGCTTTAATGTTCTACATTTTAATGAAGGTCTGGCGTCGATCTGATGATAGAGTCGAAAGACAGTCGAGGGCATTCCTTAACAATTTACAGCAGTTATCTTGTGTTTGGGCTTGATTGATTTGTATTGATGAAAACTTTACACCTAGATTGATAGATCAGACTTAAAAAAAAAGAAAGTTCTCAATGTTTTATGTATGTTCACCGATATTTCCGTCAATTATAGACGGATTTAATTTTTTTTGTTGAATAGGGTTTACTTCTGAGGTGGTCCCATTTTAACCAGGTTATGATCTGATTATGGGATCCTGGATAAATCGAGGGCAACCACCGATAGTTATAGGGACAACTAGTGCGTTTGTTAACTTTTTATTTCAGTGCTTTAATGTACTACTGTTAATGAAGGACTGGAGTCAATTCGATGATGAAACCAAAAGACAGTCGAGGGAATTCCTTGACGATTTACAGAGCAGCTACCTTGTGTTGGGGCTTGATTGATTTGTATTAATGAGAACTTTTACCTAGATAGATATATTTTTCAGTTCACCCGTCACATAAAATATTGAAAAAAAAATTTTCAATAAAAAATACAACCGACTTCGAACAAATCCTGAAAAATAAAATTTACTTAGCACAAAGTAATATGTATTTTTATTGAAAAATTTTTTTGTTGAATAAGGTTTACTTCTGAGGTGGTCCCATTTTCACCAGGTCAGGATCTGATGATGGGATCCAGGAGAAAACGAAGGCAACCACCGAAAATTGTAGGGACAACTAGTGCGCTTGTTAACTTTTTAATTAAGTGCTTTAATGTTCTACATTTTAATGAAGGTCTGGAGTCGATCTGATGATAGAGTCCAAAAGACAGTCGAGGGCATTCCTTAACGATTTACAGTAGTTACCTTGTGTTTGGGCTTGATTGATTTGTATTGATGCGAACTTTACACCTAGATTGATAGATCCGACTTAAAAAAAAAGGAAGTTCTCAATGTTTTATGTATGTTCACCGATATTTCGTCAATTATAGACGAATTTCAAATCTGCTTTTTGTTGGATAGAGTAGTAGAGTTTACTTCTGAGGTGGTCCCAATTTCACCAGGTCAGGATCTGATGATGGGATTCAGGAGAAATCGAGGGCCACCACCGAAAATTGTAGGGACAACTATTGCGTTTGTTAACTTTTTAATTCAGTGCTTTAATGTACTTGGATGCGCCAGTACCGACGCATACATATTTTTTAGTTTATGTATTTAATGGTATTTATTATAATTATTATATGTCAACACTCACGCACTAAACGCATCTTACTTTTATGTATTGTCTATGGCAACACTATCCCGCCCGCTTCCTACATTCACATTCCGCCATAGCTATTGGAAGATACGCACGCACCCGTCTCTTAACGCTCCGCTCCGCTATCGGCCGCTGTGATTACCCATCATATCGCGCTACATCGCTTATCATCAGCCACAGTCTCGAGAGTTACGGTTATAACTCCTGTGTGCATATTTCGCGGTCGTGAATCAAGACCCCGAACGCAAAGCTGGGAGCAGCGCCTACCTACCAACAAGAGTTCAAGGTAAGTGCATTTCCAAGTGTGGTCCTCCGTCCGGATATTCCATCTAACGCATTCTTTCTACTAATAATATTAATTACCTCTTTTCCTATTAAATTCACGCATACGCATATATATATTTAGTATATTACTCATAAATACTCAACGCAAATATTATATTTAACGCCACCCGCACGCATTAGAAAAGTTAATTATCTTTTCACACCGCATATTTTATATTACTCATAAGTACTCATATTCTATAACGCATTTACGCTATTTATCATAATCATATTTACCTATATATAATCAACCCGCTGGCAGGTAGCGCCCCCCGAAATTATCGCTACCCAGGACTTGGACCATCCTGGCCATGTTAGTCCGGTTGTCCGATTCTAGGCAATCATTTTGATATTTTTTGGTAATTAGGAGTTTTGGCATAAAGTAAAACGGACAATCCAAAATTAACAATTTTCTCAACCGTCATAAATTTAACGTAGTTTTCCCCAATTTCATTACAATTTCATATTATCTTTCGAATTGTAATCGTAGATAAAACTCATATTTATACGTTAATTTTATACCCACATATATTTATTTTATTGTGACGGTACTGGGCAACGCAGCCGATACATAACGGTATTCAAACGATTAACAGCTGATTGTTACGCAGACTCCATATTGGGTTTGTTCTCTGAATACTTTACCGCAAACAGCTGATTTAAGCTAACAGCTGATCGTTGTTCGAATTTTATACTTTTTCGCTGAATATTTCTATTACCTACCCACTTATATACATACTCGTATCTCGTATCAATTATATTATCATGGCTTCTAAAGACAAATCCCATAGTAAAAGTTCAGACGAAAGTCAGGTCATGATAAATTTTTTAGAATACAAAAAACAAAGTTTGTTTCACATAGTTCAAGAAGTGTACAACTTAAGTCTCAAGGTTACCGATGAAACAGTACGCATGATGTTTCTCGCTCGGGTTCAATCTATCGATAAAACCCGATCGGATTACATCGAAACTATCGATAAATTGTTAATTGAACAATTAAAAGATAATCCGCAGGTACAGCCGAGTTATAGTGTTTTTAATACATTTGATGAATTATACTGTTTCATAAAGCAAACGGAAACTACTCTGAGACAAGAACTCGACGATAAAAAGAAAAGTGATAATTTTAATATCAAATTACCCCCACTTAAACTCACAGGTTTCGATGGTACTTATGGTAAGTGGCCTATATTTTATGAAAATTTCTGTAGTGTGATACATACGAATACTCGTCTCACCAACGCCGAAAAGGTTCAATATTTGATAGGTTGCCTTTCGGGTAAGGCACTTACTGTTTGTTCAGGCATAGCTGCTACCGCACAAAATTACGATGTTATTTGGCAAGCCCTTCTGGCTAAATACCACGATACCAGGGTTCAGGCGTCGTGCTATTTAGAACAAATGTTACACCAGAAGCCAGGGCAATCGGCTGATCAGATCTTGGAGAACTTTTGTTCAGCTGAAGCAGCTCTGCAGCGTCTACCTATCACAAATTTATCAGATTTCATAATAACTCATTTAGCATTAAGCAAGTTTGATAAACCTATGCTTGAATTGTTTGAACAATCTCATAGACATTTGAGTGTACCTACATATAGTGACGTCAAAACATTTTTGACAGAACAAAGCAAACTCCAAACGCTCCGCTCACCATCACATTCCCAAAAAGGTGATTATCGCGCTCAGCGGAGTTCAACCGCCTCTCATTTAAATAAACCTAAGTCATTTTTTACGCAAACCCGCCCTACTAATTTGAAATCAGTCGATACTTCTAACATAAAAAATTGTATCGTATGTAACAATAATTCCGCTCACCCTTTGTTCAAATGTCAACATTTTATTCAAGAGACTGTTGAAACGCGAAATGAAATAGTTCGTAAACATTCCTTTTGTGTTAATTGTTTAGGTTTTCATCACGTGAGTGCTTGCAGATCTGTTAATAGGTGTTCGATTTGCAATCGGTCTCATCATAGTTTACTGTGTTATAAAAATAATTTGAACGCATCAAATTCAACAAGAAATCATGCTGCCGGCAACGCATCGAGGCAGGCAAACGCGTCTACTGCGCCGTCCGAGCATTCCATGTCGACTCATGCGTCATCGGCAGATGATCCGTCCCGCTCGCACTCGCGGGAGGCGCGGTCACATAGTGGCAATATCGCGTCGTTATCGGCTGTGATCCCTCCGCCGCGTAATTCAAGCAGCGCGACCACGGTTTTGTTGCCGACTGCTTGTGTATATGCAAATTATAAATCGGATCGTATACGTTTGTTTTTGGACTCAGGGTCTATGAGTAACTTTATTACGAAGTCTTGTTGTGAGCGTTTGCACTTAACCATACTTAACGCTCCTTCTGTCATTAAAGGCATAGGTCAACTTGAAAGCCAATCTTATGGAATTACGCATTTCAAAATATATTCGCGATTTGATGCCCGCTGTTCTTATTCGGTTAGTGCACGGGTTATAGACACTATTACAGATTTTTTGCCTAACGTGGAAATTGATACAGCGGAATTAACCCATTTACAAAATTTACCTATGGCTGACGAACGATACTATACTCCGGGTGGTATAGATTGTTTGTTAGGTAATGAACTCTTCCCCATGATTTTAGGGTCGCAAAAAATTACATCCCCAACCTCATCAGTAATCGCGATAGAAACCACGCTCGGATACGTCGCAATGGGAAAGGCGCATGCTTTACCTTATTCGCTAGTGGCAAACAAGCATCCCCGCGATCGCATGTCTCATTCCTCCGTGTCCGACAAGGCCTTCTTATGTCACACTCAAGATGTGTCTCTCGAACAATTAACGCAACGCTTTTGGGAGATAGAACAGGTGCCAGATAAGAAGCACATTAGCACGGACGACGCAGCATGTGAAAAGCTGTTCTCGTCTACGTACTCACGCGACGATACCGGTAGATATACGGTTAGTCTTCCCTTTAAATACCCTCCCAGTGAGCTAGGGCATTCGTACACAATCGCCAAACGCAGGTTTTTAAATTTAGAAAAAAAGTTAGACGCTTCTAACTTACGCAACGATTATAACGCCATTATTCAAACATATATTGATCAAGGTTATCTCACTAAAGTGTCAAATAGCTTTCTAGACTCTCAAGTTTATTATATGCCGCATCGGGCCGTTTATCGCCCTGACAAAGAAACCTCTAAAACGCGTGTGGTCTTAGACGCTGGGTGTAAAACCACGTCAGGTAAATCGCTTAACGATTTGCTTTATACGGGACCAATATTACAGAACAATATCTTTCATTTGCTTCTCAATTTGCGTATGTACCCGGTTGCTGTAACCGCGGACATAGAAAAAATGTATTTTCAAGTGAAACTTACTCAAGATCATCATACATATCAAAGAATATTATTTAGGTTCGATTCCAATTCTCCTATTGAAAGCTATCATTTCAACCGCGTTTGTTTTGGCGTCTCCAGCTCACCCTTCCTGGCAATGCGAGTCGTAAACCAGCTCGCGTCAGACTGTCGCGCTTTATATCCTCTGGCGGCTTACGAAGCTGACAATCACATGTATGTTGACGACTACGTTAGTTCCATAGAGAATGTAGATTTAGCTGAAGACACCTATAGGGAAATGGTCGCTATGTTTAAATCTGGAGGTTTTAACTTAACTAAGTGGATCTCTAATGACAATACCCTATTGTCACGTATCCCGTCAATTCATAAGAGCTGTCTCGCTGTCAAGTTTGATGAGGATCCTCATGTTGACACTAAGATCGTGGGTATGCAATGGCAACCTAACGATGACACCTTTAACTTTAAAATAGTGATCGACATGCCTTTAACATGCACTAAACGCTCGATCCTTTCCGTAACCGCGCGCTTGTTCGATCCGCTTGGAATCATCAGTCCAGTGGTCGCATACATGAAGTTGCTTATACAAGAATGTTGGAAATTACAACTGGACTGGGACGAGACGGTCCCGGGTTGCATTCTGTCTAAATGGAAACACTTTCATAGGGAGTTGTCGCGTTTATCTGAAATAAAAATACCGAGACATATAGGTTTAACATCCGCTCGTCGAATTACTCTAATAGGCTTCTCGGATGCCAGCCAGCAATGTTATGGTGCTGTTATCTATGTACGAATAGAAACGGCTGAGAACGGAAACGCTCTTAATGTGAATCTACTGACCGCTAAATCCAAAGTGTCAGATTCTAATAAAACGCTAGCGCGTTTAGAACTCTGCGCGGCGGTCTTACTCGCAAAATTAATTAATTCTGTGCGCACTGTTTTTAATAAGCGGTGTCAAATAAACAATATATTCGCATTCTCTGATTCTACGGTAACCCTTACCTGGATTCACTCTCCCGCTCATAAGTTTCAAACTTTTGTAGCTAATCGCATCGCTCAGGTAAATGAATATCTGCCTGCTTCCCATTGGTATCACGTTCGTGGGGTTGAAAATCCCGCCGATATAGTCTCGCGCCCTGTGACACCTAAAGGGTTAATAAATAACTATCTTTGGTTTCACGGGCCGAAATGGCTGTCCGCACCTATAAATGCATGGCCTGTGAAGGAATATAAAATCAATCATAACGAGAAGACAGAATTACCGGAAATTAAAATAGCTTCTCTCCATGCACATACCATACCTGTCTCCGATCACGTTCACATGATAGACGAACTTGCCGAGCGTTGCTCGAGTTGGGTAAAATTTATTCGTTCACTGGTTTATGTATTACGTTTCACAAGGATTCTCAAATCCCGCGGTATACTTTCTGTATACGATTTAGAATACGCAGAATATTATGCGGTCCGCTTCGATCAGTCTAAGTATTTTCAGGTAGAATTACAAGCACTTAAGGCTACTAAAATTTGTCCAAATCAGGCTATTTTAAAACTCAACCCTTTTCTTGACGAACAAGGGTTAATTAGAGTAGGTGGTCGACTTACTCATTCTCAACTAAATTACAATACAAAATATCCAATACTGCTATCACCTAAAGGACGTATAGTGTCGCTCTTAGTAGACCACTATCACACCGACAATTTACACACCGGTCCTGGACTAGTGTTAGCATTGACTCGCCAAAAGTATTGGATTCTTTCTGCACGAAATTTGATTCGCCAACGAGTACATAAATGTAATTTATGTTTTAAAGCTAGGCCTCGTTCTACAACTCCACCTATGGGTGATCTTCCATCCATTAGAGTTTCACAAGTAAAGTCGTTTGTGCATACCGCAGTTGATTACGCGGGACCCTTTTACGTAACTCACATAAGGCGTCGTGGAGTAAGAAGTCATAAAGCGTATATTTGCTTGTTCGTCTGTCTCACAACAAAGGCGCTCCATTTAGAGTTAGTAAGTGATCTTAGTACAGATTTATTTCTCGCTGCCTTTAAACGTTTTATCTCACGCAGGGGTCCTGTTTCAGTGTTGTACAGCGATGGAGGCACTAATTTCATAGGTGCGAAACGAAAATTGAACGAAATTTACACGCTTATACAGTCCACTAATTATAAAAATGATCTGAATAAATATCTAACTCAACATAAGATTCAGTTTCAGCACAGCCCACCTTTCGGGCCCAATTTTAATTCGTTGCCTGAAATTAATGTCAAATGTGTTAAGTCTCATTTATTTAAAGCTATCGGGAGTCAAATACTCACCTATGAAGAATTCAGTACAATATTGGTGCAAATTGAAGGCATTTTGAATAGCCGTCCGATTTGCATACTTTCTTCGGATCCATCGGATCCAACCCCCCTAACGCCTAATCATTTTCTTAATGTTACTCCGCTTAAATATTTACCCGCTGAACACATTGAACCCCTATTACCAGATAACAGACTCACCCGCTATCAATTATTAAATAGAATTGTTCAAAGTTACTGGACACGTTGGAGCAAAGAATATCTTACCTCTCTCCAACTTAGACATAAGTGGAATATGCCGTCCAAACCTGTGACGATAGGAACTGTAGTTGTTGTTAAGGATGACAATACGCATCCTTTATCGTGGCCACTCGCGGTTGTATCAGAGGTGTTCCCCGGGAAGGATGGTGTAATTAGAGTCGTCAGAATTAAGACTTCTTCTAGTGAATACATTCGTCCTGTAACTCGGCTTTGCCCGTTACCCACGCAATAACTCCTACGCTTTTGAATTATTTTTTAGTTCATAAGTTTTCATTCCTTTTATTTTTTTATTTTGTTTATTCAATGTAGAGGAAGAATCCTCTAAGCCCCCCGAAGTTGGATGCGCCAGTACCGACGCATACATATTTTTTAGTTTATGTATTTAATGGTATTTATTATAATTATTATATGTCAACACTCACGCACTAAACGCATCTTACTTTTATGTATTGTCTATGGCAACACTATCCCGCCCGCTTCCTACATTCACATTCCGCCATAGCTATTGGAAGATACGCACGCACCCGTCTCTTAACGCTCCGCTCCGCTATCGGCCGCTGTGATTACCCATCATATCGCGCTACATCGCTTATCATCAGCCACAGTCTCGAGAGTTACGGTTATAACTCCTGTGTGCATATTTCGCGGTCGTGAATCAAGACCCCGAACGCAAAGCTGGGAGCAGCGCCTACCTACCAACAAGAGTTCAAGGTAAGTGCATTTCCAGTACTACAATTTAATAAATGTCTGGAGTCGATCTGATGATGGAACCGAAAGACAGTCGAGGGAATTCCTTAACGATTTTTTTTATACCACTAAGGTGGCAGACAAGCATACGGCCCACCAGAAGGACCGGTGGTCACCGCAGCCTATGAACGTTTGCAACACCAGAGGCGCCACACTCGCGCTGCCGACCCTGTAAAAAAATTCTAAGACCCCTTTTGAAGAACCCCATACTGTAGGCGTTTGGGAAAACCGAGGCAGGGAGATCATTCCACAACCTAAGTGTGCGCGGAAGAAAACCCCTATCGGATCTAACCGTGCTGGATCGCTCCGGACGCAGAGTGTGAGGATGAACTCCCTGTCTGTGGCGAGCGGTGCGGTGATAGAACGTAGCCGTGGGCATCATATCAAACACAAACCGATTGGGGTGGACAAAATCTTGTCCAGTTCAACCCTTCCAAGACACAAGCGTGTTTTTTCACCGTTAAGCAAACCCCAATTACTGTAGCGCCGCAATTTCAGGGCACATCTCTTTCCATCTCCAAAAGTATAGGGATCCTTGGCGTTGACATCTCCAGTGACGTCCAGTTCCGTAGTCATTTGGAGGACAAGGCTAGGCTGGCGTCCAAGAAGCTGGGTGTGCTCAACAGGGCGCGGCGGTACTTCACTGCGGCGCAAACACTGCTTCTCTATAAGTCGCAAGTGCGGCCGCATATGGAGTACTGCTGTCACCTCTGGGCGGGAGCACCTGAATATCAGCTTCGTCCATTTGGCTCGGTGCAAAGACGAGCTGTAAGAATTGTCAACGATCCTGTACTTACAGCTGGTGTGGAACCTCTTCGCGACAGGAGAGACTTTGCCTCCTTATGCGTGTTCTACCGCCTGTACAATGGTATGTGCTCTGAGGAATTGTTTTTTTTTTTTTTTTATATACCACTAAGGTGGCAGACAAGCATACGGCCCACCAGAAGGACCTGTATAGTACCTGTATAGTATAGTATAGTATAGGATCGTTGACAACAGCACGTCTTTGCACCGAGTCAAATGGACGAAGCTGATATTCAAGGGTTGAACTGGACAAGATTTAGTCCACCCCAATCGGACACTCTAGTAAGAGTAGCCTCGATTTCAAACACAAGCTGTTCACGATTTTCCTCCACTGTGTCCCGAGAGATACCGGGGCGGCCCGTGTAACAAGTGTCCCCCGTACTGTCGTCCGCATAACAATGAATGCCGTCAATAGACAACATGTCATTGATATGCAGCAGAAACAGAGTAAGGGACAACACTGAGCCTTGCGGTACTCCAGCGTTTATGGCCATGCAGTCTGAACAGCTGCCGTCAACGACGGCCCTGATGCTTCTACCGGCCAGGAAGCTGGACACCCATCCGCATAATCTCTCGGGCAGTCCATGTGAGGGCAATTTCGTAAGAAGACCACGGTGCCAGACCCGGTCAAAGGCCTTAGAGATGTCGAGGCTCACTGCTAGAGCCTCGCCCTTACTCTCGATAGCCGTCGCCCATCGGTGTGTGAGGCACACCAAAAGATCGCCTGTCGAGCGACCGTGACGGAAACCGTACTGCCGGTCACTGAGCAGGTCGTGTTACTCTAGGTACCTCAGGAGCTGTGTATTAATTACACGCTCCATCACCTTAGATAAAAGGGAGGTGACAAATATAGGCCTGTAATTGGCAGGGTCGGTCCTATCACCCTTCTTGGGCACAGGATGCACATACGCGATCTTCCACGACGCCGGAACTTGTTGCTTGGAATATGAAAGCGTGAAAAGACGTGTAAGTACCGGACACAACTCTGGACCACACTGCTTAAGTACCACCGCGGGTATACCATCCGGCCCACTCGACTTATGAACGTCCAGGGATCGAAGCTCACGTCGGACATTCCTCTGTGTTAATTTTACTTCTGGCATGGAAGTTCCACACCACGGAATATCCGGCGGCAAAGCACCCCCGTCGCTCATGGGTGAGTTAGAAGCAAAGAGAAAACTCAAAAGGTCGGCTTTCTCCTTGGCGCTCTGGGCCAAACTACCGTCGGGTTTAAGTAAAGGTGGTAAACCTGACCGACAGAAATTTCCCTCGGCAGCTTTGGCAAGCGACCAGAATTCGCGACTCCCTGAAGGGTAGCCTGCTAGCCGTTCACCAATTCTGACGACGAAATCGAACTTAGCCCTGACAATTGCTCTTTTGCTGGCCCTCGAGGCGGCATTTAATTTGCGTTTCACCTCAGAGATGTTTGGATCTGAATTTTCACGAGCCGTGGTCCAAGCCAATCAAAGTTTCTATGCAGGGCCGATTGAACCACGGTCGCTTTTTTGCTCCTACAGGAATCCAACGGTTAGAAATGTAGCATTCCATGCCCTCCAAGATCCCCGCAGCGACTGCTGCAGCGCAAGAATCCAGATCCTCTGAGGCAAAACAAAGCCGCCCCCATGGGTACGACGCGAAAAACTCTCGCAGTCCATCCCAGTCTGCTGACTTATAGTGCCATACATGTCGCCACTCCTTGGGCCGAGGTGGTTCAGGCCTTGCGAGAGGCACATGCGCCCGAACGACACAGTGGTCCGACGATCCGAGCGGAGCATTCACTGAAACACTGTATCTGTTATCGAGGCTTGTAAGACGGCTTTCTGTCTAAAGTGGTACTCAAGCTTGTAGCCAGGGTACATTAAGCAAGATGTATCGCCCAATGCATGAATAATACCTACATAAAACTATGGGTTTACTTGGCGCTGACTTCAATATGATATTGAATAAAATCTGATAAAATACATATTATTTTTTGCTAAGTAAATATTATTTTTCAGGATTTGTTTGAAGTCGGTTTTATTTCTTATTGAATTTTTTTTTAATATCATTATGCACTCAACAAAAAACTGATTCTAATTCTAAATAATAACACGCTTTGTTCAATAATCGTTCTAGATTGTTTATTTATTTAATTAATTAATTTATTTACTTTATTGTACGCCAAGAAAATTAAAATAATGAACATAAATACAGTGCAAGAAGCTGTATAATGGGCGGCCTTATCGCTAAAAAGCAATTGCTACCAGGCGACCTGTGTTGGAGAAAGTTGGTTGAATGTAATGTTTACTTATTTTTAATGCCATTATTCACCAAAACAATATAAACTGCCACTTTTTCTTAGGGTTCCGAACCCAATGGGTTAAAAGGAACCCTATTACGTACTAAGACTCCGCGGTCCGTCTGTCTGTCTGTCACCAGTCCAGTCTGTATCTCATGAACCTGGATAGCAAGACATGAAATTTTTACAGATGATTTCTATTGCCGCTTTATCAGCAAATGCTACAAACATAAAGAAATGAATATATAAGGGATGCTCCTATACAAGAAACTTACACAACCCTCCGCACGCGATTCGTACTTGACCGGTTTTAGCTTATTTTTTACGTATGCTCATGATCATCCTGAATGCTTTTTTCTGCTGCTGTAATCGGATAAAAATCACGCAATGGCTTCTAGTAGGAACTATGTGCCTACAGGAAATCAAATGAAGTTTCTAACCAAGAATAGGTATTATTTAGGTAGGTATCCTTGCTTCTAAAATAAATTCCATATTAGGTAGGTACTCACCATATGTATGGTGTAGAGATGGCCAGATTCTTGTGAGTCAGAGCTGCGGTTTTTTGGAGCCCGGTCGTACCGCTCGTTAAAACTAACATCGAAATGGTCTCGGCAGGGTCGAAATCTGTTGTTCTAAAAGCATAAATGATTTATAGAATTTGATTTCTGAGACAATTGTGATAAAAGAAAGGTGGGTGTCAAACTTAGTATTGTAGCAGTTAACGTTTGGCTGGTAGAGGCGACGCGTTGGCGACGCATCGTCAAGATTGCTTGGCAACAATAGTACTTACCTCTTACCAGACCTTTATCCCTTTCCGTGAGGAATTTGATTCGACATTCCTCCGTTACCATTAGTTTGAAGGAAAAATTAAAGGCTCCCACACCCTGTGCGCAAAAGAGGTGGCGGAAAAGAAACGGGAGAGAAACAGTACTCTCCCGAGCCACAGAAGACGCACTAGGTGCCAGAGATCCCAGAAAGATCTCCGTTCCCCAATAGGCGTGAGCCTGGCAAACAGGACTGGTCCCTAGAATTTCCCTTCGAGGGTACACCAGATTCCCTGACTACATAGAGCCGGAAAGGCTCTATGTAAAGCCGGGAAGGAAAAAGAAGGGTCCCACAAACTCCATTTGTCAACCCTGAGTCCATAAAAAAGATTGTGGAATAATAAAATAGTCATACGTAGGTAGTGGGAACACCCCAAAATTCCGAAATATGTAATTTCGAATTTCAATATTCCGACGTTCAAAATTCCGAAGATTATAATTTCTAAGACACAAAGCTCCGAATATTCAACAGCACGATATTCATCTAAACGAAAGTACGAATTTTAATTTTTCCTAATTTCATAGGTACGAATAATTAAAAGTGTTACTTTTCCGAATAACATTATTTCGAGTTTCGAATTTCTGAAAATTCGTTGTCAAAATGATAACTTTTTACCAAAAATAGCTTCAAGTTAAAATTGTTATTATGCTTTATAAATAAGAATATCGATTAAGCAATTAAGAATAATGAGTAAACAGGGCTAAGAACGCTTCAATGCGCCTTGTAAAAGGCAGCTTTATAAGGCGTTTAAATTATGGGCATTTGTGTTTCGTCGAATTTTCGATGATTGGAATTCGTATTTATGATATTTCTGAATTTTTATAATCGGAGTTCGTATTTTTGATATGTTGGATTTTTAATGATTCTAAATTGAACGGTTTGGTGTTTGGAAATTTAGAATTCTGACAATCGGAACTATAACTTTTCGGAATTTTTAAATTCAGGTTTTTCATAATATGACTTATGAAGCATCGGATTTTTGACTTTCGGAATTGCAAATCCTTCAGAATTTTGAAATTCATGATTATGACTTTCGGAATTAAGTTTTTCGTATTAATGTAGTGTACCCGTAGGTTACTACCTACGGGTACACTACATTAATACGAAAAACTTAACTACTTACTACCTATCCTTACTTAAACTCCTCAATGTTAACTTCGTCCTTATTCATCTCCAACAAATCTGTGAAGCTCAAAACATCAGAGCACTTATCGAAGGTGACAATTTCGGTGTCAATTTCCAAGAGTTTTGCCACGCTTTGGATATCCAACACATTAACACTATGACAGAAGACTATTTTAGGTTTAGTCCTTTCAAAGTATTGTTTCAGTTCATCTGGAAAGCAAATAGAAATCTTACAATATTTCTGTGTAATGGTAAGCAACATCATAAAATTGAGGGTCTATAACTTCAGATTCTGATTTGGAAGCTACTTTGGTCCTTGAAGATCGCCGTACATCAACTTAATCCCCCCCATCCTTTTCGATCTCGATAAACGGGTGCCAGGCAGTGATGTCATTCAGTGGAGAGAATATTAGTCAGAACCAAAATATTGTTTCTTAATCAAATCAAATTTCTTGAAACAATCTCTCTGCGCACGTGTTTCCATTCTTTTCCAACCCCGGGTTCTTCAAGCGGAGCGTGAAAAGTTACATCATTGGGCCGCCACCTTGAAGACCACTGTCAATACTTGTGGGCTGTAAGATTGGCCCCCAATTCCCTAGATGTCGTCATAGCGAATAATTATATAAGTTGATTGAAAGTAAATTATGCATTTCTTCATTACTTATAGACTAAGGAAACTTACAAAATTCCATAGCATTAGCGAAAGGAGCAACCGCTAGTCCAAGATACCATCCAGCATAGTACGGAATGGACAGATCTAAGTGGTTGGCTGCCATGAGGACCATCACGTCGCCTTTCTTCAAGTTTAACCTTCTAAGAGCACTGGCACATTGGATGGTTCTTCTGAGGACTGATCCATTGGTTTCTGATTTTCCTGTGGCGCCATCGGTCTTGAGCATCATTGAAAGAAAGTTGTGATAATATCATCATTTCTTGCTAGCGATTTGAAATAGAGAGGTTTGGAATTCGACTGTAAGATTTTTTGTACCGTCGCGGTAACAGATAAGTTTACGACCAGGGCACCAATTCTCGTTCACACGACATGAATGCGTGGACGGAAATCGGCGGGTGACGCGTCGCCTGTCTCATATTTAGGAACGGCGAACATGAGACGGACGACGTTTCACCCGTAAATTTGCGTCCATGCATTCATGTCATGTGAAGCGAGAATCGGTACACTGATCGTAAGTGGAGCCGAAAGAAAAATATCCATTAAATTAGAACGCGCTCGTGCCCCGCGGACGTCTGTAAACGATCACTGTAGTAAGCAACTTTAACTATGGCCAGTCCTTGAATAGGTGACCGTCCATGTTTGTAACATTTATTTAAGCGTTTCCGTGCTTCTATAGGCACGTTACGCCCGCACCGAGACGCAGCACTAAAGGCCACGGCAGGGGTTGCTCAGGTCGTGGGTCGGATTCGGCGGCTGGGTCTCGAGGTCGCCCTACACAAATCCGAGGCTCTGTGCTTCCACGGACCTCGGATGGAGCCACCTGCGGGATCCAGCCTACAGGTAGGGGGCGTCAGCATCGGCATCGAGACCTCGATGAAGTATCTGGGGCTCGTACTCGATGGCCCGTGGAACTTCGGACATCACTTCCAAAGTCTGGTCCTAAAACTGAGGGGGGCATCAGCCGCACTCTCGCAGGAGACTGTACCAGGGGATAGTGCGGAGCATGGCCCCACACGGGGCCCCCGTATGGGCGGAGACCCTGACTGCCAGCAATGTGGCTAGATTGCTGAGCCCGCAGAGGGCGATGGCCGTCAGGGTGATAAGGGTATACAGCACGATCTCAGGTGAGGCGGCATGTCTCCTAGCCGGGACCTCCTTCATGGGACCTGGAAGCGAGAGCCCTTGCGTCTCTGTTCAGATGGCGCAAGGAGGCGCTGGAGAGGGGCCAAAACCCTGCGTCTCGGGAAATCGAGGCCCAGTGGTCCATGCTCCACCAGGAAACCGTGGAAACATGGCAGGTGCGACTTGAGCAACCAAAGGGGGAATTCGCCACAATCGCGGCCTTTAGTCCGGTCATGGACGAGTGGCTGGAGAAGAAACACGGTGCTCTCTTGTACTAGTCGTCACAGATACTTACCGGGCACGGTAGCTTCGGTAAGTATCTGTGGCAAAGACACCGACAAACCACGGCCGAGTGCCAGCACTGCGAGGACCTAGCGATGACGCAGCGCTCCACACGCTGGTTGAGAACACGGCGACATCGCAACAGCGCCAAGTCCTCGTGACAGGTCTGGACGTGGGCACTCTCTCGCTCGAGACCATGGTGCGAGCCATGGTCTCCAGCGTTAGTAAGTGTACAGATTATATAATATATTCTATAGTAAGTGGGACTGCGCCGCCTCTTTCTGCGAATAGGTCATGCTCGTGAAAGAGGCGGTGGGGTGGGAGAGATATCTCCCACTCGAGTTCCGCAGTCAGCGGCACCCAAGCCGCCGACGTGTCTTCGCCCAAGACTATCGGCCTCCATAATCGGGGGCCTGAGGACGGTGAGGGGGCTGCTTACCATCCTTACAGAAGCAGGCACTAGACGGCAGCGTGACGTGAGGGATTCACGCATGCCTCCCCTAAGAAGCGGGATGACACCCGAAAACCCCCCGAAGACGCGGGATAGCACCCAAAACACACCCTTGGCGAGGCCGAGGTTGAAAGCATTTTTAGGCGGCTTGAAAAATTTCAACAGCAGGCAGTCACAACCTGCGCCTGTCCATCTCAACACGACAATACGGCTCACCATCTATTACGTGGGACAAATTCTAAAAAGGTGAAATGTGGGCATATAACATGCTAGTGCCTACCCCTTCGGGGATAACGGCGTGACCATATGTATGTATTTATATAAAATTGGGACTATTCCCACCTACATCCCATTACCGTGGTATTTTCAAACCATGATCCAAAGCCACGACTAACCTAACTAACACCAGAAAAGTTACACCAAGCTCAAACTTGGTAAGGTCTCAGGAGAAGTCTTGGAACCTGTTTCGAAATATAAAAAAAAGTTGTAGGCAACAGGATATACAATATACATACATCCTACAGAAAATATTATTACTATTAGGATACTCGCGCTAGCGGCCCCGCGGACTCAGTGTTCTGTAAACGATTAGGTACTGTAGTATGCAATATTTACTATGGCAGGTTATGGGTTGGTGACGTCCTCATGACCACTTTGTGACATTTATTTGCGTGCGTTTCCGTGCTTCAGAAGTCACGTTAAGCTGTTGGTCCCGGTTGCCAGTAGATAACAATGGCAGTCGTTAAACCAAGTTGAAGGTCTTTATGGGCGGCTTGAAAATTTCGACAGCGGGCCGTCACATCCTGCGCCTATCCATTATCAACACGGCAATACGGTTCACCACCTGATACGTGGAACAAAAACCTAAAAAGGGGAAATGTGGACATATGATATGCCTCTGCCTACCCCTTCGGGGATAAAAGGCGTGACCAAATGTATGTATGTATGGAGATACTCGTGCACGGTAAGCTCCAATAAGGGTTTTTTCCGCATACACTTCGGCTGTGGAGTGAACTTCCATCTCTGTTTCTTCCGAACGTCTAAGTATCGGGTTCTTCAAAGGGGTCTTAGAAGGTTTTTACAGGGGTGGGCAAGCGTAGCACCTTTGATATTTCAAACGTCCATAGACTACGGTGACCACTTTCCACCAGATAGGCCGTTAACCGTATGTATTAGAGGTATACTTACTATTATTATAAAGAGGAAAGATTTGATTGATTGTTTGTTTGCATTGAAAAGGCTCCGAAACTACTGAACCGATTTGAAAAATTCTTTCACTGTTGGGAAGCTACACTATACCCGGTGAACATAGGCTATATTTTATTCCCGTATTCCCACGGGAACGGGGGCAAAGCGAGTGAAACCGCTAGTACAAAATATAGGGAAGTGCTACAGTCCTACTGCAATAGTATGATTCTATCTGAGCTATCTTTAAATCGAATGATAATATGGTAGATGTTAATACGTTATAAGCTTCCTTGAAAGTTCAAAAAGCCATAAAAAATTTAAAACGCACCTGCATAACAAACTCCGGATCATCTTTTAAGCACTGCAACACGATTTTTCCAAGATGGAACCGATCGCTGGGTATCCCGGACTGGGCAACAACCCGTGACGTCACCTCAGCTATGTACATATGCACCGAATTATTGCCGAAGTATTCTTCAGACATTTTAGAACATTTCTATTTACTTTCGCGTACAAACGTTACAAGCTATCTAACACAACTGAGGTGCTAGTATAAAGGTACACGCTTGGTTTAGATAATATAGGACACAATTCTCTAATTTTATTTAAGCGATTTTCATTAAATAACATGTTTTTCTTTTAGCAAACTACTTAAAACTTAAGAGAGAAATCCCTTACCGACTTGAATTACATGGATCTCCATCTTTTTAACTTTTTTTTACCATAGAAGAACTGAGTTGCGAGACTTAAGTTTAATAATGTTTTCTACCCAATATGGGTAAAAACTGGATCCTCTTCATCAGTCTTCGCTGTCCGTCTGTCTGTACCCTATGATAATGTTTGCTGACGACAGCACATTAGTTTTTAACAATGAAAATGTTAACACTCTAGAAACTGACATTAATGCTAATATTATCTCAATAATAAATTGGTTAACAATAAATAATCTAAAAATAAATTTGGACAAGACAAAAATAATGAAATTTGGGCAAAGGACAAATACTAAAATAGAATTAAATATACACTACAATGGTACAATTATAAACGAGACTAATGTAGCTAAGTTTCTTGGACTGCAAGTAGATGAGACATTGAATTGGCATAAACAGGTTGACAAAGTATGTAGTATGCTGCATCAGTATTCATATAATTTATATTATTATTATTATTATTATTTATTTATCAGGCAGGCAGTTGAAACAACTGATGACGCCTGTATCCAGCCATTTCTTTCTTCAGTTTTCCTTCTGAGTATGGTAATACTTGTCCAATCTATTCTTAAACTGATTAGTATTATCTGCAGACACCACAATCTCTGGAAGCTTATTCCATGCTCGGACCACTCTGTTGCTGATAAAATGCCTGTGAGGATTGTTGTTGGAAAATCTAGTACACAATTTGAGACTGTGCCCTCTCAGATTATAATTCTCATTGCGTTTGAATATAGAGTCGAAGTTCTGTATATCATAATGATCATGGAGGATCTTGTAAGTTTCGATCAAATCTCCACGGTCCCTGCGTTCCTTCAAAGTTGTGAGTTTTGTCATTTCTAAACGTTCCTCATATGTAAGTTGTTTAAGTCTTCTGGGTATCTTAGTGAATTTTCGCTGTACTTTCTCCAGTAGCTCTATATCTTTATTAAAGTATGGACTCCAAACTTGAAAGGCATATTCCAACAAGGGTCTTATGAAAGTTTTATGGATCTTTAGCATCATCTCAGGGCTCAGTGCTCCAAATGCCTTTCTGATCAAGTATATTAAGCTGTTCGCCCTTTTCGTAATCATTACTATATGGGCTTCCCACTTCAAATCCTCAGCAATGTTCACTCCCAGGTCCGTCTGCACTCCAACCTCCACAAGTTGTGTATTATTCAGTGTGTATGAGTATCTTGGATTGCGGTTTCCTATGTGTAGTACAGTGCACTTGGAGGTATTCAAATTGAGGAGCCATTTTTTCGACCAATCAGCTATTCTATTTAGATCCGCTTGGATATTGTCATAATTGATCAGTGGGTTAGCAAATAGTTTGGTATCATCTGCAAACACACTCACGTTACATTCCAGGCATTGAGGCATATCAAATGTGTATATAACATACAGTACTGGGCCCAGAACGGAGCCCTGCGGAACGCCACTGCTAATCACACGATCATCTGATAAGGTCTCGCCCACTCTTACACGAAAAGATCTTCGCTGCAAAAACGCTCCAATCCATGTTAGCAACTTTCCCCGGACTCCTACATGTTCTAATTTGAGTAAAAGTCTCTTGATTGGAACTTTATCAAAAGCTTTCTCGTAGTCCAAGTAAATGACATCAATAGGCTCTCTCTTATTGAAATCTGCAGTCCATGAAGACAAACATGCCAGCAAGTTAGATACTGTGGAACGATGTGGACAGAAACCATGCTGTTGATCAGGGATTACCGGATGGGCAGCGAAGAAGTTCCTTATATGCTTAACTATAATTTTCTCCATGGCCTTGCAAACTACGCTGGTCAAGCTAATAGGCCTATAATTAGCAGCCTCCAGTTTACTTCCCTTCTTGAAGATTGGTGTCACGTTCGCTGTTCGCCACATGTCCGGCAAAACACCTGTGTCATAAGATGTCTGCATAATAGTTACCAAGCAATCCCCAAAGTCACAGTTTTGCAGCATGATCACAGGAATCTCATCAGGTCCTGGTGAGGAGTCCGATTTCATTTCTTTGATGGCTATCTTAATTTGATCTTTTGTAAACAAGATGTCATCAATAGAATCCTCTACTCGGAAAAGCAGATCCAGGGTCGGCAATTGATTATCTCCTTCTATTTGGTAGACACTTGCGAATTGATCTGCAAATGCTCTTGCGATTTGATCAGCCGTGGTTACAATTTCACCCTGCTCGTTGCGCAACACTGTTGGAATACTTATTTTTGAAGTAATTTGTTGCCTTATATATGAATAAAATTTCTTTGGTCCAGCTTTCAGTACACGATTTTCATATGCATTACGAGCTTTTCTGCTGAGTCTTATAAGTGTGTTATTCAGTTTCCTGTACTCACAGTAAGTCCCGTCCAAACCAGTCAAAACATATCTGTTCCATAATGCTACCTTCTCTCTAATTAGCTGTTTCATCTCATTTGATACCCAGGGTTTGTTTATGGTCTGTTGTTGACATGCTCCACGAGGAACATGCCGATCAATTGCTTCCTTGAGGGTATTAATAAGGGTCTTGTATTGATGGTTCACATCAGGTATGTTCCCTAAACTCCCCGGCAATACAGTGCACAACTCTTCATAAATTTTGTTATAATCTGCTTTGTTATAGTTGGGTCTGTATCTTGGTTTGCTGTGTCGTACAGGTGCCTGCAGGTGCAGGTTCGCCACAAGACAGGTATGGTCACTCTTTCCAATAGCAGCTTGATGGTCTATACTAGCTATTAATCCTATGTCATTTGTCAGAACAAGGTCCAGAAAGGATGGCTGGTTTCCCTGTCGAAATCTGGTTTCCCGGTCTACCAACTGCTCCAGGTTGGTGTTTTTGTACCACTGTATAAAATTCACTTCCTTTGGTGTGAGATAATCACCGGCATTAAGTGGCCACCTCACACCTCTATAATTAAAGTCCCCCATTATTAGTACTGTATTATTTTCACAGGCATTGGTTATCTGATTCAGCAAGATGTCATCCTGATGGAGTGCAGAGTCCTGTCCCCTGTACAACCCGCACAAAAGCAGTGTCCTGTCACCCACAGTTAGATCCAACCATATGCATTCCGATGCTTCATGTTTACTATTGTATTCAGCATTCAACTTGGTTTTCACGTTTTCATTTCTATTTGAACAATATATGGCCACTCCACCACTTCGCCTGTCAAGTCTATCATCTCTGTGTATGTTGTACCCTGGTATCCTTATCATAGAGTCTGGTATGCTTGGTTTAAGCCATGTTTCGGTTATAATTATTAGTTCTGGTTTTAAATTCTCAACTCTGGCAATAAATAGATCGAACTTAGAAGTTACCGACTGGATATTGGTGTATAGTATGGAAATAACGATCAAAGATGAAGAATTATTGTTGTGAGTGGTTTTTTGAAGTTTCACATCAGTGTTGGGGGCCAGTTTAAGGTGGTGATTGTTATTTAGTTTTTTTGAAAATTATTTTTTACAATAGCTGGGCATCCTCTAATGTACTTAATAGTTATATCAGTTTCTCCATTATCCATTCGTTTGTTTAATTCCTCTCTAAGATATCTCATGTACTCTCTTTGCATGGGAGTTAGGTCTGCAGCAATAGCAGTAGGCTTCCCCAGTTTGTTTCTGTTACGTAAAATCTCCAAAGCATCAGATTTGCTATGGAGTACGACCTTCAGGGGACGCGGCTTGGTGCGTGTGGCTGTTTTTGGTGCACCAAGGCGGATAAGCTTTATGTTGTCTAGTTTTACCCTTTTTGTGATACTTTGGACAACAGCAACACATTCCTTTCTATCATGCTCCTTCCTCTCCTCAACCACATCACTAACCGATTCTGGCACATCATAGATGATAATATTACTGCCTCTGTTATTCCTCTCACTCATTTCCTGAATTGCCGACTCAGTCGCAAGCATGTTTTGTCTCATGCGTAATTGTTTCACTTCCTCAGTAAGCTCATTCAGTTTTCTCATTATCATAGGCAGTTGAGACATAGCAGACCTGCAGTCACCACAAAGGAAGGTCATAACCCGAGCAACAGTTTTTAGTTCCAGCACACGCACCTCAGTGGGTGACATTCCATGACAGTCCCCACACAGCAAGGACTTACAACAATCACAGTTGACTGATGGTTTCTTATCAGTTGGTATCTTATTACACTTGGCACATACTTGCAATAACTTGGGTGTGCAATTTTTAGACTTTTGAGTGCTCATTTTTGGGCTATTTGGTTTCGTTACACTGGCAACACTGAGTCCTGTCAGTTTGAATGAGTCTCAATAACAAATGGAAAGAAAAATATTTCAGAGGGTAGGAGCAAAAATTTTTCAGAGATATTGTGTCAAACTAGAAATTATTTTAACTGATTCAGCCAGAATTCCCACTAATTCAGCGAAAAAAACACTTGTACACCTCATCTAATCAATACTAAACACTCTCACAATACTTTAGTCACAATTCTAACACTTTTACCAACAAAAATTAAATAAATTGACAAGCACGAAGTTACTCTGTAAACGAGATTTGACAGCTGATATATGTTAAGAAAAGTAGTAAGTGAAAATGTTTTAACCACGGCATATCATGGACTTGTGTCTTCGACTTTAAGATATGGAGTCATATTCTGGGGCAATGCAACTGGAAAGGATAAGGTGTTCAGAGCACAAAAACGGTGTATAAGGTCAATTTGCAACATAGGCAGAACTGATAGCTGCAAACCATATTTCAGAAAATTGAAAATACTTACCTTTCCTTGTCTCTATATTTATGAAACTTCTATATTTGTAAAACGTAACTTATTTAAATTTTCACAAGTTACTAGTTCACGTAGAGCTGACAAATTGCATTTGGTTCCATGTAGGACAAAATTATACCACAAAAGCATTTTTGCAATGGCACCGAAGGTGTACAATAAACTGCCAAAATACATTAGACAAAGTGACCTTAGCGGTTTCAAAAAAGAACTATTGACATTTTTAATACAAAAAGCTTATTACTCAATTGTAGATTTTTTCAATGATAATACAAATTGTTGATTTCTATTTAAATTGTATGACTTGACTATGAAATCTTTAATTTATGACATAATTAATTTTGTATAATTTGACATTATTTATATTATAATAACGAAGAATATTTAATAACTATGTTGTATCCTACTACATTACATTAATGCTAATTAATAAGAATGGACTAAAAGAAAAACATTGTATTGCCAATGTAATGGCAGAGCATAGCGCACACCTGTATTTTTCATTGTTAACATCCTACCACCTATGTTCACAAAGGAGTAAATGAATTATGAATTATGAATTATGTTTGTCTGTCCGTCACGAGGCTGTATCTTAGGAATCGTAATAGCTAGAGAGCTGAAATTTTCACCGATGATGTATTTCTGTTGCCACTGTATTCTGTATGTCTCTTCTGTTCTGTTTTGTGTTTCTCTTAGCACGTTTTTAGACAAGTTTCGTTTTTGATGCTATTTCTTTACAATGATCATTTATTTTGAGAATAGGTATTTAGTAAATGCCAAAGGCCATTTTAACTGTGGAATAGCAGCGACTTTCATTATCATAAAATATGTAAAAATTTTGAGACTGATAAAATCCGTTTTTATCAGAGTCTCATCTCAATTCTACTAGTTTGTTTAAATAATATTGATATCTCAACTAATAGTATCAAAAGAAGAGGTTGGTTAGTTTGCAGTCGATTACCTCCGAAACTATAGAACCTACTTCTCTTGGTTCTCTCTAAATATCATGTATTGAATATGTCACTGAACTCCTTCTAAACTAGGTGGTCCATGGATGGTTTAGATTCATAAATCAGCCCAGCACATGGCGCTGCAGTCGGTATCTAGGCTGTAACGTAAACAAAGTTGCGCTGGTCAGCTGGTGTTATATAAAATGATCTAGATAAGAATAAAACAATAAAAGATGTCAAACTATTTAATAACTATTATTTTTACATTAAAGTACTATTATAAAATAGTGATTCACTTCTCATAGCGCAACGCGACCAGTACAAGACTTACCATGTTTGACCAAACATGGTAAGTAGACTTACCATGTTTGCTCTGCCTCTATACTTATCTGCGTGTCACATAGAGCAACGCGACCAGTACAAGCGGAGGAGACATATCACGTTTACTCTACACATATCTGTGTGTCACATAGAGCAACGCGACCAGTACAAGGGGAGTAGACATAGCATGTTTGCTCTACACATATCTGTGTATCACATAGAGCAACGCGACCAGTACAAGGGGAGTAGACATAGCATGTTTGCTCTACACATATCTGTGTGTCACATAGAGCAACGCGACCAGTACAAGGGGAGTAGACATAGCATGTTTGCTCTACACATATCTGTGTATCACATAGAGCAACGCGACCAGTACAAGGGGAGTAGACATAGCACGTTTTCTCTACACATATCTGTGTATCACATAGAGCAACGCGACCAGCACAAGGGGAGTAGACATAGCATGTTTGCTCTACACATATCTGTGTGTCACATAGAGCAACGCGACCAGTACAAGGGGAGTAGATATAGCATGTTTGCTCTACACATATCTGTGTGTCACACAGAGCAACGCGACCAGTACAAGGGGAGTAGATATAGCATGTTTGCTCTTTACGTATCTGTGTGTCACATAGAGGAACGCGACCAGTACAAGGGGAGTAGACATAGCATGTTTGCTCTACACATATCTGTGTGTCACATAGAGCAACGCGACCAGTACAAGGGGAGTAGACATAGCATGTTTGCTCTACACATATCTGTGTGTCACACAGAGCAACGCGACCAGTACAAGGGGAGTAGATATAGCATGTTTGCTCTTTACGTATCTGTGTGTCACATAGAGGAACGCGACCAGTACAAGGGGAGTAGACATAGCATATTTGCTCTACACATATCTGTGTGTCACATAGAGCAACGCGACCAGTACAAGGGGAGTAGACATAGCATGTTTGCTCTACACATATCTGTGTGTCACATAGAGCAACGCGACCAGTACAAGGGGAGTAGACATAGCATGTTTGCTCTACACATATCTGTGTGTCACACAGAGCAACGCGACCAGTACAAGGGGAGTAGATATAGCATGTTTGCTCTACACATATCTGTGTGTCACATAGAGCAACGCGACCAGTACAAGGGGAGTAGACATAGCATGTTTGCTCTACACATATCTGTGTGTCACACAGAGCAACGCGACCAGTACAAGGGGAGCAGATATAGCATGTTTGCTCTTTACGTATCTGTGTGTCACATAGAGCAACGCGACCAGTACAAGGGGAGTAGACATAGCATGTTTGCTCTACACATATCTGTGTGTCACATAGAGCAACGCGACCAGTACAAGGGGAGTAGACATAGCATGTTTGCTCTACACATATCTGTGTGTCACACAGAGCAACGCGACTAGTACAAGGGGAGTAGATATAGCATGTTTGCTCTTTACGTACCTGTGTGTCACATAGAGCAACGCGACCAGTACAAGGGGAGTAGACATAGCATGTTTGCTCTACACATATCTGTGTGTCACACAGAGCAACGCGACCAGTACAAGGGGAGCAGATATAGCATGTTTGCTCTTTACGTATCTGTGTGTCACATAGAGCAACGCGACCAGTACAAGGGGAGTAGATATAGCATGTTTGCTCTTTACGTATCTGTGTGTCACATAGAGCAACGCGACCAGTACAAGGGGAGTAGACTTAACATGTTTGCTCTATACATATCTGTGTGTCACATAGAGCAACGCGACCAGTACAAGGGGAGTAGACATAGCATGTTTGCTCTACACATATCTGTGTGTCACACAGAGCAACGCGACCAGTACAAGGGGAGTAGATATAGCATGTTTGCTCTACACATATCTGTGTGTCACATAGAGCAACGCGACCAGTACAAGGGGAGTAGACATAGCATGTTTGCTCTACACATATCTGTGTGTCACACAGAGCAACGCGACCAGTACAAGGGGAGCAGATATAGCATGTTTGCTCTTTACGTATCTGTGTGTCACATAGAGCAACGCGACCAGTACAAGGGGAGTAGACATAGCATGTTTGCTCTACACATATCTGTGTGTCACATAGAGCAACGCGACCAGTACAAGGGGAGTAGACATAGCATGTTTGCTCTACACATATCTGTGTGTCACACAGAGCAACGCGACTAGTACAAGGGGAGTAGATATAGCATGTTTGCTCTTTACGTACCTGTGTGTCACATAGAGCAACGCGACCAGTACAAGGGGAGTAGACATAGCATGTTTGCTCTACACATATCTGTGTGTCACACAGAGCAACGCGACCAGTACAAGGGGAGCAGATATAGCATGTTTGCTCTTTACGTATCTGTGTGTCACATAGAGCAACGCGACCAGTACAAGGGGAGTAGATATAGCATGTTTGCTCTTTACGTATCTGTGTGTCACATAGAGCAACGCGACCAGTACAAGGGGAGTAGACTTAACATGTTTGCTCTATACATATCTGTGTGTCACATAGAGCAACGCGACCAGTACAAGGCGAGTAGACATAGCATCTTGCTCTATACATATCTGTGTGTCACATAGAGCAACGCGACCAGCACATGGGGAGTAGACATAGCATGTTTGCTTTTTACACATCTGTCTGTCATATGTTGCGAGGGGAAATCGTATTCATATACACCAATACAAAAACAATCAGCTGTCACTGTGGAACTTACACAAAACAATGAAAATAATACACTCATAATTTTGAGAAACACATTTTATACTATATATTTCATATACCACGCTTTGACAGAGGAGAAAGTCTGAGTATAGCGCCTATCGATGACATTCATTGGTCGTTTTGCTCACTGCCTATAGCTAATCTCTTTGCATATCTAATTCTTTTATTTTTGCCATGACTATTTCCTTCACTTTGCGTCGATGTATTTTTGTGGATGGTGTCAAAGGTAGCTCGTTCAGGAAGATGACACCTCCTCTCAGTTGCTTCGAGTCGGATAAGTTTTCTGAAAAAAAAAAATACTGGTTATGTAGGTAGGACCTTCTTGGTTATCGAAACTAACGATGGCGCAGTTCTGTTGTACTCATAGAGCAACGCGAATTGATAGGCGCGCGTTGCTCAGTGTTGTACTGTATGCTACACTGCCGCGCTAAGATTTCTGGTTAGAATTCCGTGATAGAACGTTCCTTTTTTAAAAGTATAAGTACCTACATATATCTATACATATAATAAAACTGTAGAGGGTCGAGAATCTGTACATGGAAGATATTTTGAAAATTTTTATTGTAGGGCGTTCTCTAATCGATACTGAAGCCGAAAATGTAATTTAAACTTTTCATGTCTGTCTGTCTGTCTGTATCCCGAATAAGTATCACGCCGAAACTACTGAGCCGATTTGAATGATACTTGGTAAATTCCGAGCTTATAGTCCGAGAAAGGTTCTTGGATACTTTTGATCCCGATATTTTGAGCGGTTCCTGCGGGAGAGGGGATGAAAGACAAAATAGTTTTTCAATTGTAATTTCTCAACACCTGGTCCGATTTCAAATATTTTGTTAGTGTTGGAAAGGGAGTTCTTCAAGCATTGTCCCACACAAGTTTCAAGGCTGAGGGTTTTGTGGTTCAGTAATTAGAGGCATCTCAACTTTCGCTTTGAAGTCCAGGAAAGGTTTGGTAAAAAAATAAAATTAAACTAGAGGACCAGGCCACGCGTTGCTTTAGCTAAGGTTTTTGAATCCCGGCACTCCCGGTCGTAGCCATGAAGGCATTCCACAAAAAAAAACAACTTTGACAATATAATGTACCTACTTATTTTTTTTTTGCGTGGGACTACTCAATGAGAAAAAAGTAATTGGAGCAGTTCTTTAATACCTTTTAAAAGTATCTAGTATAATTTTATTTTTATGACTGTGTATCTAACACGCAACTAAATCGCACTTAGCGATAAGGCCGCCCATTGTACATTTTAAACTCTGTATTCCATATACATGTTTATGTTAATTAGTGTACAAAAAAGCATATTCTATTCTATTCTATTCTAACACAGTTAAAACACTATCATTGGAATTTCGATACCTTCTAATATGGCTGAAGAGGCTGAAGAGTTTGTTTTCATTCAGAAGTTGCTGTAGAGTTCCATAGTACCTACGTCTATTGAAGAACAATAAAGAAATATAACATTAGGCTACGACGAAGAGACGCAGACCAGCAATGAACACAAGAAGCCGTGAGACGGTCTCACCCAATTGCCCCTCTGTGAAAGTGAAAGTTCACTCCGATTGACGTTGTCATTTTTGTTTTATTTCAAACTTTGAACAGATGATCCACGTGACGTAATATAATGCAACAGAGTCACAGACTACAGACAAAGTCTCGCCATATGCCCCTCTGCAATCTATTTTATAGAAAGGGGCTAAAATGATGAACAATGATTACAAAAACGGGAAAAATGTATTCTTTTTGAAACATTTTGACTGGCTTCGTGGTCCAGTGGTTAGTGTGCCTGACTACGAATTCGGAGCTCGTGGGTTCGATTCCCACCCAGGACAAATCTCTTTGTGTGATGAGCACATTGATTTGTTCTGTCTATCCACGAGTATGTATTTATTTAGCAATATATCTACTATAAGTATGTTTATCAGTCGTCTAGATCCCATAGCACAGCTTATAGCTTAATTTTGGCTTGATGATGTGTGAAAATGTCAAAAAATATTTATTTATTCTGCGTTTCGTCCAGGTTTCTGTGTAATGGTCCAGGTGCTGTATATATAATGATAATTACGCAAACGACATTTTACTTGCAAAAGATTCTACTTGTCCTGCTACCCCCGTAGTAAGGTTATGGAATACTGAAAAGTACCACTTATAAAAACTTACCTTTAACTAAAACCTTGATCTCTTCGGCAGTAACATCATAGCCCGGACGCAACACGACGCAAGCGACGGGCAGATCTCCGCAGTCAGGGTCTGGTACTCCTGTCACTGCCACGTCCAGAACAGCTGGGTGTTGACGGATAACTGTCTCGAGTTCCACTGGAGATATCTAGCGGAGAAGATTGAGATCACTCTTTTTGTCACAGAAAGTTCAGTCAAAAAATAATTAATTGTTTTTTCTCATGCGAGACCTATGGTGACTTTTCATTTATAATTCTGAATATTCATGCCAAATTCTAGCACTATGCGAATTAAAGTAACATCTAATAATAATACCTATAACCTTTTATAATAGATGCGTTCACGGCCCTGCGGACTCAGTGTTCTGTAAACGATCACTGCAGTAAGCAACATTCACTATGACTAGTCCTTGGATAGGTGACCATCCATGTAACCACTTTGTGACATTTATTTGAGCGTTTTCGTGCTTGGGAAGGCACGTTAAGCCGTTGGTACCGGTTGCCAATAAAATGGCAATCGTTAAGCCAAGTTGAAGGCCTTTTTAGACGGCTTGAAAAATTTAAACAGCAGGCAGTCACAACCTGCGCCTGTCCATTGCAACACGGCAATACGGCTCACTGCCTATTGCGTGGGACAAAATCTATAATAGTGAAATGTGGACTTATAATATTCTCTGCCTATCCCTTCGGGGATAAAGGCGTGAGCATATGTATGTATATACGTAATAATAATAATTCATTTAATTTATTTGTCTATACACAATTATTTACATATTTCGAGCTAAATTTGATTGAAGGACGGGCCTCGTGATGTACCTACCTACTTAGTTTGTTTTCTATTTTTGTGTTTAAAAATGCATTGCATTTGTATATTTTATACATTTTGAGTTGGATTTTCTTAGTTTTTTAGCGTGTATGTAGTTTTTGGGTTCCGTAACCAAAGGGTAAAAATGGGGAACCTATTCAAGACACTTCGTTGTCCGTCTGTCTGTCTGTCCGCCACGAGGGGCTGATAACCGTGTTAGCTAGAGATCTGAAATTTTCACATTTGACGTATTTATGTTGCCGCCCTAACAACAAAAATACTAAAATCAGGCACCGCCGACGCAGTCACGCACGCCCCCCCCTAAGAAGCGGAATCACACTCGAAACCCCCCAAAGACGCGGAGTAGCACCCGAACCGCCCCCTGGGCGAGGCCGCAGTGGTGGCGGTAGGTCTGTTGGGAGTCCTGGGACATCCTTCCGAGGGCTTACCCGGGGCTCCCAACCATAGGCTGTTGGGCGTTACGTGAGGTTTTTTAGTCGGTAGGAGTCCGGCATGGCATCCATGATGGATTTTCCTTCACGTTAAAAAAAAAGCAAATAAAGAGTTTGTATTTGTATGTGGTAACGTCATTCATTGTTTCACAAGACATAAATCGTAATGTACGAACGGCCTTACATTACAAAATGCTCGTAATCTAAGTAGTTCTAAGTAGGTATTTTAGACTAGTACCTACCTACTTAAAATTCCGACACAGCCATTGTTTTATAGCGATTACTTCTTATTCTACGAGCACCTACTATAATTCCATGAATAGATACTCTTTTTTTACAAAATTTTATTTAAATTACTATGTTAGTAATACATACCTACCTACCTACAACATTCGCAAATAAGATTTGATCCACTTTTCATACTCTGATTACAGAAATTAACTTCGGTGACAATATAATATGATGGTATCTAGAACCAGGTTTAAAGGTGGAATCTGAATGACATCAGGTCATCATAACTCCTCAATGAAACAAGATAAACCCTTAGTGTTTTGGACTCTTTGGATGGGTTTTAATGCCTAAATAGCAAAAGAAATTATAGTCTGATGATGAAGCCAAGTCCTGGTGAAGGTCACCATACTAACTCCTCAACGAGACAAGATAGACCCATAGTGTTTGGGCTCTTTAGATAGGTCTCAATGAGTACATTGGAAAATTTAAACTAAAAAGTAAAAAAAAGCAGCAAAAAGAACAAAATAAATAAAGCTTGTGGTTTCCTGTCCTGGAAAATCTTAATACGATAACGATGCAGGAAACACGCTTTTTAAGTGAATATTTGTATTTTAACCATTCAGTGTAGGTATGTGAAAAGCTGTATGCTTTCAGAAAGAGGAGAAGAGAGAAATAAAAAAGTAATGTTGAAATTTAAAATGCTGGTTTAGTGTAAATTTAAACTCGGGGTCGTGGTTGTGGTAATATCGGGCAGCAAGGGTTTTCGCGATTTCCGATAGTCCTTCAGGGTTCGACTTATCTTGGTGGCTCCAGGATGTTGATGCAGTCCGCCAGGTGCAGTCCACAAGCTCGGCTGGCACGGTGTTTTCAAACCGTAGGGTGGATGATCGCTCGTAGAATCGAAGGGTGCGTCTTCACCTTCGTGGAACCCGAAGGGTGGATTTTCCCAATCCGTAGGGTAGATGGTTTCTTCGAACCCGTAGGGTGAATTTCTGGAACCCGTAGGGTGGACCCTGGAATGTTCCAGATGAGGGGTTAGCTGGAACCCTTTTTCCCGCTTATTCCCCAAAGACAGCCGACTCCTGTTAACCATTTCAGGAGTCGGGAGTCTTTCATTGTCTGCTTACAGTACTAATTTTACAGATATGTTTTTTCACACCCCTGTAAACTACCCTCCTATAACAGGGTTGACCAACAGCCGTTAATTTTCACTGTTTTAAAATTTAGATTACATTATAAATAATTTAACTCACCCAATGATGAGGTACTTGACGTTTGCAGCTAAACAACTGTTCACTCAGGAAGAATTTCGCTCCCTATAAAAATTAGTATAATTTTTAAATTACTTAGATTAACTTTTGCTACGCACAGACACCTTCGCGACGAGTATAATTTGAATTTATGAAAATGGTTTCTTGAACTTCGCGCGCGGTCCTATTTATAGCTTTGGACAGCGCCCCTGGCGGCAAGTAGCGTACCTACGTCTGACGTCACTCTGGTTACGTCAGTGCTGTGTTGATGTGACTAGTTGTCGGCAGATGGCGCTTTCATATATTGATCTAAATTTCAATTCTAATCATCTAATTTTATTAATTTATGCACACGTTGTTGCACAACGTTACATACTCCCCCGCTCCGGTGAGCGTTTGACGTACCCTAACACGTCAAATGCTGCGTTCGTCCCCGAACGCCCCTAACATAAGACCTACTACTCGTCTATGTGTGTGTGTATGTTAGTGTGCTGTGTGAATGAGGTGATGCTGGGTATAGCGAAGAGTCGGCCTTAACCTTAATGAAACCAACTGGCAGGTTGTATGTAGGTGATTCTGAATAACTTTATGGGACAGAAAGAGAAAAGACGTATTTGAGGCTTTGGGTTGAAGGTTCAGGTAATACGCACCGCCTGAAAGTGGGGTGTGTATAATAAGGCTTTTTGCTGAAGGCTGGGATTTATACAACCGTCCCAGAGAAGAACATCCTACTAAGGCTCGTGTAACACTTCCGACTCATAGGATGGACTATCCCCCAGGGCAAGCATCTAGCTTCCGAGTGGTAGGAGTAGCCATATGACGAAAATAAACATAAAGGTGATCTACACCTACGACTGTTAGGGCAAGACAAATGCTGCCAAATAACAGTCCACCATAATTCTGTTCGGGTAAGCCTCATGCTTCCTCGTAACAGTAACAACCTACAACATAATTCTGTTAGGGCAAGACCATGCTGCCAACTAACAGTAACGACGAACTCTGTTAGGGATAGACCCATGCTTCCAACTAACAGTAACTCCCAACTAAACCAAGAAACAGAAGTGTGATAGAAAATAAATACTTGCAGAATCCTTCGTGATGCTAGTTAACCCCTATGTCCCCATGACGCACACGGCATGTGTTTGTCACGATGGTAGTCGCTTGAATGTAAAGTGTAGTGTCAATGTGTAGTGTCCCTAACTAATAACTAGGCTATTTAGCCGTTTAATAAAATAAAAAATAAAAAACTAAGGGCCTATTCGCAACCTTAGTAGTAATAACAGACACTAAGTGCTTATTCGCAACCTTAGTAGTAGACTGTTGTGACTATTATGTCAACCCTAATGAATGACGAAGATAAATGCATCTTTGGCCATTATGCCAATTAAATAAAAAAACTGGGACCCTTGTGTGCCACCATAGTAGTAAAAATGTATGTGCGTGTGTGACTATCATGTCAACCCTAATAAATGACGAACGTAAATAATATTTGGCTATAACGCCAATTATATAAAAAACTGGGACCCTTGTGTGTCACCATAGTAGTATAAAATGTATGTGAGTGCTTAAATGAATAATATGTATGTATGTACGTATGAAATCACCCTTGTGTAGGTTTTGTTTTGTTTGCGAGTATAATGTTGACGTAATAATGTTGATGTAAACGTGTTTTCTATCGTTGCATCTAAGGCCAGTATCACACTACATTCCATGCTATATTAACCCGTCAGCTTTAGTCGGGAAACAAAACTTAGGACATTTGAGTCACCTTCTATAATCTATGAATGTGACTCGCCTGTAGCTAGTCTGCCCCCTCCTTCCGCCTTTGGTAGTCACACAACATGAAATGCAAGTGTCACTATGTAAATAAACAAAAAAAAACTGCCTACTAAGTGTTGGGAATTGTGTGTGATGATGATTATGATGAATGTGGATGACTATCTGCTACCTAAGTAGTATGTAAGTGTAATTGTAAAGCTTCCGTATCAAAATGTACCTAGTTGTACAATGTGAAGAAATGTGGTACCTTATGTGCCACCTCAGTATTAAAATTATATGACGGTGTGCTAACACCCTTATATTTTCCAAAAAATTGATATTTAAAAATACTATTGTGTAACTGTACTGATGTATGCGCTATTCGCAAACGCATCTTAATGCAGTGTGATACGGCCTTTACCGTCTGCATTCGTCTTTGTATGTTAAGGAATGTGAATATTTCTCGACCCACCCTCGGAATAACGAAAAAATAAATTCTACTTTTTAGGGTTCGTTGAGCCGAATTATAAATTGAACCTTTATGAAACTTAGTATTTGCTTTAGGAAATACTTAAGTTTGGAAATATTACCTTTTAGGGTTCCTTCGCTCAAATAATAAATTGGACCCTTCTAGATATTAATTGTCTGTCTGTCTGTCTGTGTTTAAAAGTAAACTAATCCGAAGCAGTAAGTAGTGAAAGTGAGGTGTATGATGATGAGTTGATGAAGTTAGCTAAATGTTTGATAGTTTTAATGGATTGATGCAAGTTTTGACCTTAATCTTGTTTTTATTTAAATGTAACAATTCCTACGAACGTGCCAAGAATTAATCGTATATTGACTCGTTCCAACTAATTTTTTTTTTTTAAATATAGTTCCTTACTACTACGGAACCCTTAAATATTACGACTGTGTCAAAGACGATTCGCACTTGGACGGTTCTTGAAATAAACTATATAGTAGTAACTAACTTTTTATGTAAATTGTTCTTTACCACTACGGAACCCTTGAATATTTCGAATTGTTTGAAAAACCGATTCGTACTTGGACGATTCTGGAAATATTTTGTATCAGACTGTTGGTGTCAGGAGTGTATTTTATTCACTTCCACCCACATTTATATGAAAAAAAAAATTTCTGCTACTATCGAGCTATCGAGCAAATAACCATACTTGTAAACGTTATGAAAGCAAAATCTGCCGTTGTTTATTCAGAACACGAATCAAAGTTATTAGTTTAAAATTGTTTTTGGCAAGAATGTTTTCACTGCGTAATCTACGTTTGGAATGTTTTTTCTTACAGTTTTATTTCAGTGTATCCGATTTCAACGTAATTCGACAAGTGAAACAATTATAAATCTTTTATTATTTACGTGAAGTGCAAATTCGTAAAATATTTGTTCTACCGTTTTACTAAAGTGAAAATTCAATAGGGATTGTTACCCAGAAGTGTGATTACCGGCTGTTGGTCTCGCTGTAAATTCACATATAGGAAATACAACAAAATAATCACAAATTGAGGCGGTTTGACGCCGTAAAAATATAAAAATTGTGGTGGTGATATACTTTGACTACTTTTTACGATGAATATATGCTATACAACTCACTTACGAAAATTAATGTAAGCGTTTCAAATCAGATGTTTTACTTCAGAACTTTAACAAATGTAATGTTTAAAATTGAAAAAACTTTTACTTCAAATTTACTTAAAAAAATTTCCACCATAAAATAAATACCTGAGGGTGTGAAAAATAAATTGGGGACCGTTAAAATTTGGAAAATTTACAATTTATCTTGAGAAAAAATTCAAATTTGGCCTTGTTCTTGAGTTTGCCGAAATATGACTAAAATAACTAAAAAAAAACACACAAAATAAGCCGGAAAGAACAAGTTGGCAGCAGAGATCAGGAGAGCCAAATTCCTGGGTAGTTGTTAATTTTGAGGGAAACTACCCCGCTAACGGGCACTCTTAAGACTATTTTACACAAATTGAATAATCTTATAATTATGACCTCCCGACTCCCGTCGGAAATCGCTTTCTCGCTACCCGAAACCACGATGTGGACGCCACTGAAAAGCTGTATGCTTTCAGAAAGAGGAGAAGAGAGAAATAAAAAAGTAATGTTCAAATTTAAAATGCTGGTTTATTGTAAATTTAAACTCGGGGTCGTGGTTGTGGTAATATCGGGCAGCAAGGGTTTTCGCGATTTCCGATAGTCCTTCAGGGTTCGACTTATCTTGGTGGCTCCAGGATGTTGATGCAGTCCGCCAGGTAGCCGTGCAGTCCACAAGCTCGGCTGGCACGGTGTTTTCAAACCGTAGGGTGGATGATCGCTCGTAGAATCGAAGGGTGCGTCTTCACCTTCGTGGAACCCGAAGGGTGGATTTTCCCAATCCGTAGGGTAGATGGTTTCTTCGAACCCGTAGGGTGAATTTCTGGAACCCGTAGGGTGGACCCTGGAATGTTCCAGATGAGGGGTTAGCTGGAACCCTTTTTCCCGCTTATTCCCCAAAGACAGCCGACTCCTGTTAACCATTTCAGGAGTCGGGAGTCTTACATTGTCTGCTTACAGTACTAATTTTACAGATATGTTTTTTCACACCCCTGTAAACTACCCTCCTATAACAGGGTTGACCAACAGCCGTTAATTTTCACTGTTTTAAAATTTAGATTACATTATAAATAATTTAACTCACCCAATGATGAGGTACTTGACGTTTGCAGCTAAACAACTGTTCACTCAGGAAGAATTTCGCTCCCTATAAAAATTAGTATAATTTTTAAATTACTTAGATTAACTTTTGCTACGCACAGACACCTTCGCGACGAGTATAATTTGAATTTATGAAAATGGTTTCTTGAACTTCGCGCGCGGTCCTATTTATAGCTTTGGACAGCGCCTCTGGCGGCAAGTAGCGTACCTACGTCTGACGTCACTCTGGTTACGTCAGTGCTGTGTTGATGTGACTAGTTGTCGGCAGATGGCGCTTTCATATATTGATCTAAATGTCAATTCTAATCATCTAATTTTATTAATTTATGCACACGTTGTTGCACAACGTTACATATTATGTAATCAACAAATTTTATTTATTTTGTACTTTTTAATGCTTATTTTTTAATTGATAAAAGGTTGATTTTTTTGTTCACGTTTATAAGTATGGATTGAAGATGTTTGTTACACTTTCCTACTATAACGGATAAACCGATCTAGCTGAAATTTAGTACAGGGATAGAGCATTTTTATTCCCAGAATAACTTTCCTCGATATGTGGGAATGTGAACTGAATTACATACACATACATAAATACAAAAATTTAAACGTCCACGTGGGAAGTGAGCTTGTCTGTCACTTTAGTGGTATAAAAAGTGCTACGACATCATGTTATTTTTATAGACTATGTGACAGTATTTACCTGGTGGTTTTTAAACTTCAATAAAGACTTTATCCGGTCGACAAAGAAGTAGTTCCAGTGTTCGTCTCTGTACATCAGGTCTCCAGTCTTGAACCAGCGCCCTTCCGCAAATGCTTCTTTAGTCGTTTCTTGGTTGTTGTAATATTCCTAAAATTAAAAGAGCTCGATTATAGTTGGACAAGAACGTGGTTAACAGTTTTGACAAAACTTTCCGCTCTTTAGCTATTACAAATTGTATAACTGACCCGGCGAACTTTGTTCCGCCATATCAAGCTGACCCCGCAAACTTGTTCCGCCATATCAAGCTGACCCGGCGAAATTTGTTCCGCCATATTAAGCTGACTCGTTATAAAAAAATACTATTTTTTTTTGGATACAGATCTTGCTCTGGCCTTAACACAAAAAAAAAAGAATTCGCAAAATCGGTCCAGCCGTTCTGATTATCCATGCTATTACGGTTCTTCAGATACAGCCTGATAACAGACTGACAGGCAGACAGACGGACAGCGGAGTCTCAAAAATGGGGTCCTGTTTTTACCCTTTGGGTGCCGAACCCTAAAAATGAACATGTTAGGTCTTCATTTCTCATGTTCATTTTTGGCCAAGCGAGATCCGGACTCGCCGATGAAAAAAAAAATTTTGAGTTTCAGTTCTGAGTATGGTTACCCCCAAAATTTACTGCTTTTTTCTAGTTTCATTTAAAAATCTTAATGCGGTTCACAGAATACATCTACATACGGACGGACAGACAGACAGACATGACGAATCTATAAGGGTTCCGTTTTTTACCTACGGCTACGGAACCCTAAAAATTAGAGCCCAGTCCTTTCATCTCGATCGTTTATTGGTGGGAAAACAAGTAAGTACTTATTAATGGATTCATTAATGCGTTGCTCAACTCGTGGTGAAAACTGGGCTAAGGTATTTGCATATACAAGTTAGTGTTAGATATGATCGCGTATAATTAGCATAGGTGCTTGTAATCCAAGTTTAGTTCATATTTATAAAACCTATTGAGACTGGTTACATTATTTTTTAACGTGAGGGAAAATCCTTCATGGATGCTATGCCGGACTCCTACCGACTAAAAAAACCTCACGTAACACCCAACAGCCTACGGTCGGGAGCTCCGGGTGAGCCCTCGGAAGGATGTCCCAGGATTCCCAACAGACCTAAGCTACCACTGCGGTCTTGCCTAAGGGGTGGTTCGGGTGCTATACCGCATCTTTGGGGGGTTTTCGGGTGTGATCCCGCTTCTTAGGGGGGGCGTGCGTGAATCCCTCACGTCACGCTGCCGTCATGGGCCTGCTTCTGTAAGGCAGGCCCCCGGTCATGGAAGCTAGTCTTCGGCGAAGACACGTCGGCGGCGCCCAAGACGCCGACTGCGGAACTCGGGTGGGAGAGTTCTCTCCCGCTCCCGCCCCGCCGCCGTCTTTCACGAGCATGACGCTGAAAGAGGCGGCGCAGTCCCACAGACTGGTTACATTAAAATTAGCCTAGATTTGAGATTATTCTAGGTACACTATACTAATATAATAAAGAGGAAAGATTTGATTGTTTGTTTGCATCGAATAGGCTCTGAAACTACTGCTCCGATTTAAAAAAATATTTCACTGTTGGGAAGTTACTCTATCCCCGGGTGACGTCTATACTAATATTATAAAGAGGAAAGATGTGATTGTTTGTTTGTTTGTTTGTTTGCATCGAATAGGCTCCGAAACTACTTAACCGATTTGAAAAATTCTTTCACTGTTGGAAAGCTACACTCTTCCCGGTGAACATAGGCTATATTCCCGTATTCCCACGGGAACGGGAGCTACACGGGTGAAACCGCGTGACGTCCTCTAGTAGGTTATATTTTATTTCTATATTCCCACGGGAACGGAAGCTAGGCTTCTTTTTTTTAACGTGAAGAATATTCTACATGATCATGAGTGCTATGCCGAACTCCTACCGACTAAAAACCACACGTATCATACCTAACAGCTTACGGTTGGGAGGCCCCGGGTAAGCCCTCAGAAGGATACCCCAGAACTGACGACCACTTGTAGCACAGTATAAAGAGAACTATGATCTGTCGGCTGCGCTAGTAGGTTAGAAGGAGGTGTTTACCTTAAAGACTCCAGGTCCTTTCAGCCACAGTTCTCCTGGTTTGTTTGCTTCCTTTATATCTTCTTTGGAATCTACATCTACAAGCTAGAGTGGAAATAAAAAAATTTTAAGTTGTATTTGCACGTACCTAAGACTTAGCCCGGGGCCGCACTTGCGTTTTTCCGCGGCGTTTTCTAACCTAAAAGTGTCATCAAACTGTCAAAAGCAATGAAATTAAGTCAAGGTTTGACATTTTGAGGTTAGAAACCGCCGCGGAAAAACGCAGATGCGGCCTCGCACTTAGGTACGTGCAAAAATGGTTGTATATAGAAAGTATAGTGTAAGTGTACATGCGTATACTTCCTCCCACCACCTCACGATGCTTAAGGTGTTTGCGATTGTCTTGTGATTTTCAAAATGAACATAAGTAAGTTCACTACATTTTTAACGTGTACGAACTATAGGTAAACTGCCAAAGTTGCAAATCAATAATATGATACAAGATTAGGTACATCTATGCTAATATTATAAAGAAGAAATATTTGATTGTTTGTTTGCATCGAATAGGCTCCAAAAACTAATGGACCGATTTGAAAAATTCTTTCACTGTTGGGAAGCTACGTTATCCATAGGATATTTATTTTATTCCCATGGGGACGGGAACTACGTAGGTAAAACCGCGTGGCGTCCGCTAGTTATTTAGATATATAAAATACCGTATGACTGCGTGTTAGTGGCGTAGTGATTTTTTTGGCTTTGCTCGTCTTAGGTTTGAATCCAGAGCCTTAATAAATATTTAGGAAATCCATAATTGTTATTGTCGCAGTTACGAGTTTTGCTATGTGTAATTTGTAAGTATTTTTAGACGACATGTTATATCTTTAAAGCACCTACATTAAGAGTCCGTCTGACGCCAAATAGACTATTACCTAGATCTAGATCTCAGGACTCGTGAGGTCTAATGAATTAAAATTTTGATACAGACAATTTCAGTTCCTGAACTAAAAACGCTCTAGGCTTGAATCACGATTAGGTACTGATAAAATCCTAGATAGATTTTAATGTTGAAAATACCTCGATTTCGTGAAATTTTAAGCTAGATCTCATAAGACTTAAGTTGTTTTTATAATATAGAATATTTATAAGAAAGACAATAGTAAAATCTTCATTTGTACTAGAGCACTTTTTTCATATTGGTTATAGTTTTTTTTAAATTAATTTATTTCGTTAGAAGCGCACAAAAACCGGTCGCATCTTACTCTTTCTTGCACGCTAAAATGTATATCTTCTATCTTCTTTCAACGATTTGGCGTCTGGTAGGCTCTTAATTATAATTTTGAAACTTATACGACGCACGACGATAAGAACGACTTATACGACGTACGATTCATATTATGTTATCGGGTTCTTTTCGCTTAATAACATATTTTGTAACTTGACAAACATAACAATATACTTATACCTACACGAAAATTATCCCACATGTAAGTACTAGATCGTATCAGTATGTTTATCAGTCCAGACATATAGTATGTAATACTGATATAGAATACTTTTTGTTATCTGTGGTAGTACTCTTATAAATTATCTTTGCTTATAGCACAAACTAATATTAACTGAATTTGGGCGAAGCACTCTCGCCCAAATTCTGTAATATTAGTTTTTGCTATGAGCTGCAAATATACGTTCAAATATTTGTGTCTTTCTAAACATAATATCAAGGACTCATACCCGGAATTGCAGATGACCACCTCGTTTCCCACTCGACCCGTGGGGGGCTCCAATGCAATAGAACACTAACGACCCAACTTCACTCAGAGCGTATGCATTTGCTACTATTGTCTTTGGAGATATCATCTGAAACAAATACAATAATAATGTTTATACTTTGATCTAGATCTCAGGACTCGTAAGGTCTTCTGAATTAAAATTTGCACACAGACAACTTCTGTTCATGAACTAAAAACGCTCTAGGCTCGAAACACGGTTACTGATAAAATCCTCGATAGATTTTTGTGTTGAAAATACCTCCATTTCGTGAAATTTTAAGCTAGATCTCGTATGTTTTAAGTTGTTTTTATAATATAAAATATTTAAAAGAAAGACAATTAAAATCTTAATTTTCTCTAGAGCATTTTTTTCATATTGGTTATAGTTTTTTTTTGTAATTAAATTATTCCGTTAAAAGCGCACAAAAACCGATCGCATCTCTCTCTTTCTTGCACGCTAAAATGTATATCTGCTATCTGCTTTTAACAATTTGGCGTCTGGTAGGCTCTTAAAGTGGCAGTGGGCCGGCCACATCAGCAGAGCAAGCGAGTTCTGGAGTGGAGACTGCGAATTGGTAAACTGAGCGTAGGACGTCCTTCCGCCAGATGGAGCGACGATCTGGAAAAGGTCGCAGGCTGGAACTGGATGCTAGAGGCGCAGAACCGTATGCAGTGGCGTAAATTGAGAGAGGCCTACGTCCAGGAGTGGACTGCCATAGGCTGGTTTGATTCGTAGATTACCGGGATAACAGTAACAGTATGGGCTTCTTCAAAAGGGGTCTTAGAAGGTTTTTGCAGGGTCGGCAGCGCGAGTGTAGCGACCCTGGTTTTGCAAACGTTCATAGGTTACAGTGACCTCTTTCAATAATGTGAGCTGTAGGTTTAGCTGCCACCTTAGTAGTATAAAAAAAACAACGCTGTAACCCGTAAAGAAGTGGTTTAAAAGCCAAGCCCCCCAGGAAAGACCGCGATGGTGGATAAAGAAAGAAAGAAGAAAGTATAGAAAGGAAAAGTATTTATTCATGGCCCAATCTACATGATATTATCATGAACTTAAAATTAAGATAATAATAAAAGTAGAATCTTAAATTAGAGTCTTAAATTATGGTTTTTTACGTGAGGGAAAATCCTCAGAGGATGTTATGCCGGACTCTTACCGACTAAAAAACCTCACGTAACGTCCAACAGCCTGTGGTTGGGAGCCCCGGGTAAGCCCTCGGAAGGATGTCCCAGGACTAAATTATGCGTTAGAAACGGTTGCCACCTCAGCATAATGCTGCACGTCAAAAAATGTTGTGATGTGTAGCGCTGATTTAATCTAAAAAAATAAAGTCTGGGACGGGATCCCTGAGGTTATATTTCTGAGGGCGCACACAAAGGTCTCCGGCAAATGCAAGGTTTTAGCCGGTACTGGCATAGCATACATGAGGAAGAACTCGTATATTAAGTAGTAAATTCTGATAGATGTGTAAACATGTAGTCTGGATGCAACGAAATACAATTAAAAACCCATGCCACACAATCAGAATTTTCATCGAGCCGTTTACACTCTTGCATTTCTGCTATGAGCGGATATTTAGCAATATACAATCGCAAGGATTCTCCAAGCCGTTTTGGAGATACATTAGCCAAACCGACCAAAAAGTGCGGACGCACTTAAGCATGACGCATAAATTTAAAGCATTCCGCGTAAATTTAATTATATAAGTAGCAGTATGAAGCGCTCGTGCATACGTGTAAAAACTAATAGTGAATCATCTCCATTGTTAAATCGTACAATATCTACAACGTTATCTCGGCATAAAATATGCTAGGGTTGTCACAAAAATACTTTCGTTGAGTAACTAAGAGTTTGTGTAATTGTAGGTAAGTAAATAAAATAGGTACTCATGTCACTAAAATCTATCTATCTTTATTAGGTTTATTTTTATTGTGAGCTTCCGTTACGTACCTACGCTGCGTAACTGATTAACGTTACGTAAAAAATGTGTGGTAAGTACAAAATTGTTCCTATATAAAGTTCGAAAATAAAGTCCTCAACAGCGTATGTCTATCAAGGTTCGCTTACAATAACCTTTTAGTTACTAAAATATTAGCGACGCAATGGTCGTAAATGCGACAGAAAACATCATATTAATATATTAATACAACGACTCTCTCTTTCTATTATGTCGTCACTTAAGAGAAAGAGGGGTGTTTTATAAATAACGAATTTGCCTGGGTTAGGTCTAGTCTAACGAATATAAGCGACGCGAGGGGAGTATATGCGGCGGGGAACATTATAATTACTTAACATCATACCACACCGCTTTCGTTCTCTCTCTTGTAACGCAAACGAAGTTGTGCGGGTCAGCTAGTTAGTAATATACATACTACCCGTTCGCTCTAACTTTGCCGCTGGCGTAGAGGCGTATACCCGAATTGTTAATTAGACGAAGTAAATTGACAGTAGCTAATGTCACTTCGTCATAGAAAATACGCAACATTGCATGAAGAAGTGACATTAGTTGCTGTCAATTTACTTCGTCTAATTAAAAATTCGACTTTAGTATGGAGCCGAGCGGCAAAGTTAGAGCGAACGAGCAGTACCTATGTATCATGTTGAACCTTACACAGTTCAAGTACCTAATGGTAACCACGCGACTACGTACCTATATCATATTATAAGATACCTACTAGCTGAGCAGACAGACGTTGTCCTGCCATAACTATGAATATGGAAATCGGTATCCCGAGTTCTGAGTTCCCGGTTACTGGTACCGAGTTCCCAGTTCCTGGTTTTCATTTCCCAGTTCGTTTTTCCGTTCCCGGTTCCCATTTTGACGCTTTTTGGATCGGGTCTTGGAACTCCCAAGACCCGATCCAAAATTGCAATAGAAACCATTTCCTTGAACAGTTCGAGCCAGTTACAGTTAAATTGCAAATATTCTATTTTTTCACGCATTTTTATTATTATTTTTCCATGAAAACCTTCTCCTGACAATAACAAACACATCTAAAAATGAATAAGCGAAATCGGTCTAGCTGTTCACGCGTCATGTCGTCACCAAGGAAATATGGATTAATTTTTTTATATTTATACCTAGATATTTTATATGATTAAGACTAACGAAATAAATCTCAGTTCACAATCAGCTACAGTGTTTGTCTGAACAACTTTTTAAAATACCTTTCGTAATGATTTCGTACCTACATTTTGATGTCGACTTGATTTTTTATTTCTCAAAATAGTTATGAAATAACACTACATCATTGATTATTTCCGCGAGGCGAGTGTTATTCTTTATTTATAGACTATATAACATCATCATATTATATTATTATTATATACCAAGGTACATTCTATTCAAGTTTTGTATTTTCGATGTTCGTCTCTTATTTTGACACTCCGGAACAGGCGTACCACAAACTCCATACATTACCAGCGGGCGCACCTCAGGCATCGCGGTTAGGGGGGCGACCCCGCTCTCCGACATACCGCACCGCATCGTTGCTCCGCCAAACGGCCGAGTTGAACCACTAATGGCTCGTGCGTGGCCCCGCGGACTAAGTGTTCTGTAAACGATCAATGTAATAAGCAACTTTCATCGCTGGTCTTGGATGACCACTTGTGACCACTTTGTGGCATTTATTTCCAAACATTTCCATGATTCGGAAAGCACGTTAAGCTGTTGGTCTCGATTGCCAGTACTATAACTGTCGTAATGCCAAGTTGAAGACCTTTAGGGCAGCTTGAAAAATTACAACCGCGTGTCGTCACAACCTGCAACCGGGTTGGCAGCGCGTGTCTACCTAGCGCTTCTGTTGCTGCTAAAGTATATAGGGTACGGTAACCAACCATTAATTAGGCCGTAAGCTTGACTGCACCCTTAGTACTATAAGAAAAAAAAGTACTTACCTTTATTTGATTCAGTAGCTTCGTAGACACAGCACTTCCTCCAACGAACAATACTTCGAAGCACGTCATATCACAATTATGTTCTTCGACAACCTTTAACAGGCTGGACAACATAGTAGGGCTTGTTATAAGACTCGTGGGCTGTTAAATGATACAAAAGGCCATTTGTTAGTCGGTAAACTATGATGTTTCCTCTACATTACTCGCGAAGTTGAACGAAGTTCGTCGGCGAAGTAGCCCGAGGCAAAGAAAAGATTTGACGAAGTAAGCTGAAGTGCCTATCTACACTTCGTTCAACTTCGCGAGTATTGTAGAAGAAGCTTAAGGGAGGCTTACCTTAAAAATCTTTACCTTAAAAACCTCAAAAATTCAAGTTAAAAGGTCCTCGTAGTCTTGCTGATTCTAAACGAATACTGGGACAATACCGAGTGGTAGGTAAGATTTTTTTTTTTATGTAAATGCTCTATGTAGAGACGTCTGCCTTTTTGAATATAAGCTTTTAAGACCATTATCAATCAAATGTTTGAATGGCAGATCTAGATCTGATGTAGTCCCACTATGTCGAGTCCCGTTACGTCGAGTCTCCGCTACGTCGAGTCGCTCCTTGGGTCGGTGCAATAAAGCATAGTTGCCTCTACGTCGAGTCTCCGCTACGTCGTATAGTTCCGAGGGCAGGTGCAATAAAGCATAGTCGCCTCTTCGTCGAGTCTCCGCTACGTCGAGTCTCCGCTACGTCGAATCGTTCCGAGGGCAGGTGCAATAAAGCATAGTCGCCTCTACGTCGAGTTTCCGCTACGTCGAATCGTTCCGAGGGCAGGTGCAATAAAGCATAGTCGCCTCTACGTCGAGTCGCCGCTACGTCGATTCACCCTGAGTGTAAGCACCACCAAGTGGATGTGCCGATACGGCATATCCACTTGGTGGTCCACGGTATTCCATTTATTCCCGCTATGTCGAATCAATGAAAAATGTCTCATTTATTACGGTCACGTCTACTAATTACTGAACGAAGTTCTAATAGTACAGTCGTGTATAAAAGTCATAGTTAGGTTAGGTTAGGTTAGTATATATAAATATATATGTTACGGCTAAAAGTAGGTGTGAACATAAACTTAAGATTAGCCGGCCAAACTTAGGTTTATCTTTGAGAAGCAGCTAAAGTTCGATAACATGTTAGTTTGCGTCGGCATATTCCATCTTTAGCCGGTTAATGTGCACATTAACCGAAACGAAACGGCTAAAAATGTATTCGATTGTGTTGAATGGTTATAAAAAAAAATCTATCTGAGTCGAGGTGTTAACCATAATAAGTGAATAGTTAACACCCCGACTCAGAGTACCTACTCTGTTCTACGTTTCTACATTTTTAGCCAAGGCCCTGCGGTTAGACTTAAGTTTAGCCGGCTAAAGATAGAAGAAACTAACATAAGTGGTCACTGTTGCAACCTAACCTAATCTAATCATCCTTTATTAGCTATGAAGGGAGTCAATTTAGTCATTATTTCTAATAATCCACTATCACATTTTACACGACTGTACAAATAAAATTTACTTAAGTAGGTTTTCATTGATTCGACATAGCGGGAATAAATGGAATAAACGCAAAACAAACTTTGCAAAGTAGACGTGGAGGCTACTCGACGTGTCGGCACATCCACTTGGTGGTGCTTACACTCAGGGTTATTCGACGCAGTGGCGACTCGACGTAGAGGCGACTACGTCTTATTGCACCGGCCTTCGGAACAATTCGACGTAGCGGCGACTCGACGTAGAGGCGACTACGCTTTATTGCACCGACCGAAGGAACGACTCGACGTAGCGGAGACTCGACGTAACGGGACTCGACATAGTGGGACTACATCAGATCTGGTCAAATACTTTCAAAAAAAATTTTTTGGTCATTTTCAAAATCGTCTGCCACTAAGTAAAATTCACGCTAATGGTCTGCCATTCTTATTTTCCGATAATAATAATAATAATAATAATAAATTAGGCGTTGGAATGTGGTGAGCCCATCGCCCTCGGGTGGAACAACTATTGTGGCAATAGTTGTACCATCCGCGCAAGTAACCAGCACTAGCCCAAGGAGTGAGGCACCGTGCCGAAGTGGCTGCTTGGCCCAGGGTGCTAAAAAGACTGGGTCTCAAACGGTCCCCTCGGAGTAACAGGCGCAATCCGTTGTATATAGCCTTCTACAGGTAAGGGGCGCTGCCTGTGGTGACTTTTACACCCCGTATTATAAGGCCCATGATGAGTTCCAATATAACTGTTGCAAGAAGACGCAGACCTGGCCTGACACGAACAACTCGTCGGGCCGCTACCCCACCATCATCGCCACCAGGAGGCTTGACGCCTGCAGAGCCCGCGAGGACTCAGCAAGAGGCTTCCGCACCTGGTGGAGGGCGACGCATGAGATGGACCAGAGAACAGAATGCCAACATCATGTGCGCCCACTTTGGGGCGACTGGGGGAGAAACCGGGGGAATGGGACGTCGAGCAAGACTACTTCGCAGCTTTCAAGCTCTTGAGCCGTCACTGTCCCACATCACCGACCAAAACCTGGCTGATCGGGTTCGTTTCCTACTGCGTTCTAACGCATTTAGTGCAGACGAACTCGAACAACTACGACTCGAGGCTGTTCCTGCCCCTCCTCTTGCACCAGCACAGGGACGGGTGTCGATTGTCTCAGTACAACATGAAGATGCTGATACTGTGACTGATGGCACTACTCAACCTGAAGCTCGTGATGGGGGAGGGGAGGGAACAGTCTCCCAGGATATGGAGCAAATCAGGAGGATTCTTGAGGAGGCGATTCTGGAAGCGCGTGATATGCCTCTGGAAAGGAGGCCCCGGATTCCCGGAATTGCTCTGAGCCAAAATCGGAATGTCGTTGAGGCCGTTAACATGTCACTGCTTCCGTATCTGGAGAACAGCAGCGGTCTCACCGATACGAATTCAATCCTATTCGGCGCCGCAATGGCAGTTTGTCTATACATCGGCGCCAAGCTTCACCCAAATCGGCAGGTGGCAGCTGCTGATGCTCGGCGAGTGAGAGACCCCGAGCCTGCTTGGAAGCGCAGGATTGGAGTTCGTATCGCTGAGGCCAGGGTCCTCATCGGCAAACTGATCAGTTTTAGAAACGGTAACAGAAGACCAAGAGTCTTGCGATTCGTCGGAGCAGCATTTGCAGGGTGTGACTTAGGCTCTGCAGATCCTAATGCTCAGCAACTGACGGACCGCATAGACATCCTGAAAAATCACCAGAATCGCCTCTTCGTGAGTGATCAGAGGAAGTTTTACAGGTCCATTGAGAAACCCATGGACAACGCTGCAACTGAGCGTCCGGATGGACAGGTGCTGGTTGAGTTTTGGCGCAACTTGTGGTCACGACCTGTGGAGCATGTGGAGGGGCCCTGGATGCAGGTCATCGAGGATTCCTGTGTGGACTTACCACAGATGGGCCCGGTAACTGTCAGCCAGGATGATGTTCGGGCAGCAATTACCAAAGCTCCCAACTGGAAAGCTCCAGGAAGCGATGGGTTGCAAAACTATTGGCTGAAAAGTTTCCGGACATCCCATGAAACTCTCGCAAGACAGTTCCAAGAGGCCCTAGACACGAAGATGCTCCCAAACTTCCTCAGCACTGGAATCACTCATTTAATTCCTAAATCAGAAAGTGCCGCGAACCCGTCGCAGTATCGACCTATTACGTGTCTTCCTACACTTTACAAGGCACTAACGTCTGTTCTGGAGGTCAAAGTAGCTAGTCACATTGACAACTGTCGGATCCTCGCTGCTGCACAGAACGGATGTAGGCGAGGGAGTCGTGGTGCTAAGGAACTCCTCCTGATAGACGCGGTTGTTAGTCAGCAGGCCAAACGTAACCGACGTAATTTGTTTGCTGCCTGGATAGACTACAAAAAGGCGTTTGACTCGGTCCCCCATACATGGCTGAAGAGGGTCCTCGAGCTGTATAAGATAGATTATACAGTTCGAGACTTCCTTGGAACCTGTATGGAGCAATGGAGCACAATGCTTAGTCTGTCTGGGGTCAGATTGTCGGCTGCTGAAGACCAGATAATGGTTAAACGGGGTATCTTCCAGGGTGATAGCTTGAGTCCACTATGGTATTGTCTCTCCCTGAATCCTCTAAGCACTTTGCTGGAGAAGTCGGGGATTGGCTTTCAACTTCGGAGAGGGGGTCCGAGGGTGTCTCACCTCTTCTACATGGACGACCTCAAGTTGTTTGCTCCACACGCTGCAGGTCTGGTGCGACTGCTGGATGTCACATGTGATTTCAGCAGTGGCATCGGCATGGAGCTTGGAGTAGACAAGTGTGCGGTTCTTCATGTGGAGGGGGGGAGAGTCATCTCATCGGATCTGATGGGGTGAGCCTTCGATCACTCTCCG